>CM070534.1:50415683-50583120 GCA_036346415.1 Raddia guianensis | reverse complement strand
ATCCCTTTGAGTTTTGGAGCAATTTTTGATACTTTGAGCTATTGTTCACCTTATGTTTGCTCTAAGTCATAATAACTTGAATTATTAAATGGCTACTTTTGCTCTAGTTGATCTTGTAACATTGTGACCTTTAAATGGCTAGTTTTTGAGTGTGGTAGACTTATGGGCATGTTTGCACTAGTATAACCTCCAAAGCTCTTAATTAGATCTTAATCCCATGTTCTGCTATTTTATGGTCATTGATGCCAAAGGAGGAGAAATAATTGCAAATCCATGTTCTGCTATTTTGAAAACTCATGTAGGCTTAGGAGATGCTTTGCTCCTAGGATAAAGGTTAGGATGGATATGTTTTGCTCCATGTGATGTGATGGTACTATCAAGTGGTATGCATTGATTTAGGGGGAGCTCATGTCCCACGTTCTGCTATTTTTAAAACACATGTAGGCTTAGGAGATGCTTTGCTCCTAGGATGAAGATTAGGATGGAGATGTTTTGCTCTATGTGATGTGATGGTACTATCAAGTGGTATGCATTGATTTAGGGGGAGCTCATGTCTATACGTACATTGCACTTTCTTCATTGATCTAGTCTTTTGTATTGTGCTATGTTGGCATGCAATGTTTCTGAGCTAACCCATTGCACCAGAGATTGTATTTGTGCCTTGTCATGTTGGATTTGCAGGTGTTGTCATCAATTACCAAAAAGGGGGAGATTGTAAGTACAGGCTCCCCGCCTGTCATTTGGTTTTGGTAATTGATGACCGAGATTAGCACGTCGACTACCTCACAAGATTAAGGATACTTATTTTTATAGTTCTTCTATTTCTTTGTGTGAGTGTAGCAGTATAGGCCTGCAGATCATGTTGTCTCTGGCAGCAGGGTCCCACTGAGCACGTTTCGGAGTTAGGCTACCTGTCTAGGTTCGAGAGAGTTCGGGGAGCGACAGCTGTCGGGGTTTCGTAGCCTCTAAGCAACCCAAGCCAGATATTTGTTTTAGGCGCGAAACTTCCCGCCCAAGTGATCTAAACCTCCCGCCGATTTCACAAGTCGATAAGGTAGACCCACAACCCTAGGTGTGATGTCGGGCGAAGTCGGTAGAGCCAAAATCCAAGTGGGGCAAAAATTTCAGCCCGTCGGACGGCGTCAAACCACCGCTCGACGGGCGTCCGATGAGCCCAAGCCAAAATTTGGCTAAGTCCCAATTGCAACCCCACTGTCGGACGGCGTCCGGCGCCCTTCGGACGGGGTCCGACAGCGCCAAATTCCCAGTGAGTGAGCTTGAAACGACTAAGTCCCTAGACGGCCCGGGTTGCACTGTCCCTGTCGGACGGTGTCCGATAGTTACCGGACGGCGTCCGATGGAGTTAAAACTTACACAGAACCCTGTTGTCGGACACGTCCGATCGGGTTATCAGACGCGTCCGATGCCGGCTACGCCCGCTAGCAAACACATGGCGTGCACTTTTTGTGCGCGTGCCAGCACCTCGTCCGATGAACCTACCGAACGGCGTCCGACGAAGTACAAATTTTGTACCAAGTCTAATCGGACGGCGTCGGATGAGCTCCAGATAGCGTCCGATGGAGAGATCCGAAACTCGGGATCAAATCTGAGCCGTCCATCTTTAGGGTTTCGCCTTGTGCCTATAAATAGGAGCCTCTAGCTCGGGGGGAAACTTGAGAGAGCCTCATTAGCAGCCACCCCTTGCCCTTTCCACCCAAGAGAGCTCCTCCCATGGCACCCATCTCCTCCTAGGGTTCCATGTGCTTGAGAGATTGAAGAGAGAGAGAGGGAGAAGAAGAGAGATCCCCCTACCTCCTCTAATCCATCCCCAAGTTTTGCTCCTTCTCCCATGGTGTTCTTGCCCTAGTTTCCATGGTGGGAGAGAAGGGGTAGTGGTGAGAGACGGTCTCCGATCTTGTGCTCTTGAGACTTCGCCGCCGGAGAGATCGTCGTCACGCCACGGACTTCATCAAGCGAACGACTACATCAACCGAAATCCTCCGTATGTCGGGGGTCACTTCCGTGTGTCGGAAGTGCGTTGCCTTCATCCGTTGAAGGTTATGTACGAAACCTTTCGTGTGTCGGGGGTCGGTGCCGTTTTATTTTTATGTAGCCAATCTAAATGTTTTAAAAGATATTCATACCTCAAGTTTTAAAGTTTTGACCGACCCGCATCTCAAACATCAAACTACTACTCTCTGTACCAAAACCCCACACCCCATATTTGCTCCCAAAGGGCACGACCACGCTCCCCACATCCGGCCTCCTGCACCGCCTTCTAGACATCCATCGCCCTCATCACCCTTCACCGTGATCCAACGCACCAACCGATTCCGCTCCATGGCGACTCGATGCCGCGCCGCGAGGAACCACATGTCTTCTCAATGTACATATGGGCCTTGTTTGTTTCAGGTTAAATTAAATTAAATTCAATGAAATGAAAATTTGTTATTTTTGTATTGGCCAAATGTTGTAATATTTTGTAGTTGTCTTTGTGGGGTTTTAAACAGTTCTTCTTAAAATTCATAAAATATTTTTTTCTTAATTTTTAAAATTTTTTAAAACATCTTTCGAGTGGTTCACAAATTTGCTACAGTAAAACGCAACTCAACGTTAATCTGAAACAAACAAGGCCATGATTTGTTTCAGTGTAGTTGGTTTCGGTTTTATCATACACGCGCCGTGAGGAACCAAATGTCTTCACAATGTACGTAGGCTATGGCCGGTATTATGGTGAGTAATTTTGGTGGACGAGATTGATTTTGTTGCAATGACATGGTAAATAATTTTAGTGTATAAGAAGAATTTGTTATAAGGGATGGCATTGTTGCCGATAATGTCAGTAAAATAATACGCTGCCACCGTCACGAAGACTTTTAATAATATAAATATTCTGTCAAACCACCTCCAAACATCATTTTCGCTAAATTTAAGTACGTGTTGCAAAAAACAACAGATCGTGCACTGCCATATATTTCGCTGAAGCCGTAACATCATCGATTGGCTAATGTCAACCTCACACACTGGCCCTTTTGCTCGCCCTTTTTATGCTGCCTACTACCTTTTCCATTGTGATTTCTCAGGGAGGCTAATGCCCGAAAACATCCTCAATCCCCATTAACTGAGGCGCATGCATGATTGGCCACGTGAGTAAATATTAACTGTATGAGCACTATGCAGTCCACCTTGGTGTGTGTGGACTTAATTATCAGGATGATTATCCCCCTCAACCAACCCAACTTGCATCCCTTTCGTTGCCCGTTTTCTATTGTGGAGTTGGACAACCAACACGGCCTATAATATTGGTATACATTTGGAGGAATATAAGCACAAACCAATCCACCTCCGTGATCCCCTAATAATGAATGATGCATACTGGTCCATTGTTTTCAAGAACATACACTCGCCTTGCTTTTTATTATTTCTCCGAGCTAAATGATCTGACGTCTTTAAACCATCTTGCTTTGCTTACAGTGAAATAGTAGCGTCTTACTAGTCTATATAGAGTTGAGTTGCACTAGTATATATTAGAGTATATATTCTGTATATTAGGATTTTCTTTCTCATGGTCCAAGTTGTACTACAGGAAACACACTTTCTGTGGACGGCCAAAAATCTAATGTCGGCGGCGAAAAAACCGACGACTACATCCAAACTCTATGTCGGCGGTATGACCAATTAGGGCAGGTTACCTTCCATATCCACCGTATACAGATCAGAAAGGTTCACCTCGTAATTCTCATAATAATACATCATGAGAATTATCTCCACCTTCATGGTATTAGAGCTATTCATCACATAGACCTCTCTCAATTCCTAGCTGCCGGCCGAAATTCCTCTATTGCGCCCACCTCCTCATCAACCCTAGCCACAGCCTCATCATTCCTAGGCGCCACATCCTCTTCTCTTTATATCGGCATACCCTTCCATCGTTGGCCGATCTTCCACATAGAGGTTTGTTTCCAGTGTCGGGCAGATCTTCCACATAGAGGTTTGTTTCCGGTGTCGGGAGCTTCCCATAGGAACGCCTTGCGCCCTGCCAGCATTAACACTCTGTACCGAGCACTGGTTGGGACCAACAATCCCTCGCCAATGCTTTTAACACCATGACCCTCACCCCCGCCACCCTCGTCTACTGAATGGTACATAGGATTTGGGTGCTACATGTCATATGATTTCAGATGCTGGTAATCTTTCTGTCCTCTACCCATCACATTCCAATCACCATTCATCCATCATTGTTGGTATGGGTTTAAATTGCCTTTACTACATTCTGTTCTCTCCTTCCCCTCTTCCCATGGACCTCTTTCCCTCAACCATATTCTTGTCGTTCCTCACATTATTAAGGAACTAACTTCTGTTAGTCATTTCACCATTGACAATAATTGTTCCATTGAATTTGATCCATTTGACTTTTTGTGAAGAAGCTTCCTACCAAGACCATAATCACCAGGAGCAATAGTGGTGGCGATATTTACTCCTTCCAGTCATCGGCTTCTACCACCCTCGTCCTACCCGCCCTTGCCGCCTCCTCCACCCTATGGCATCGCCATCTTGGTCACCCCATGTCCGACACTCTAGCCAAATTAGCTTGTAACATCATTATTCCTTGTAATAAGCTTGCAGTCAACTCTCTTTGTCATGCCTGTGAGCTTGGTCGTCATGGCGTCTTCCTTTTGGTTCCTCAACTGTTAGGGCTCTTCGTATTTTTAGGACTTAATACATTGTGATTTGGACCTCTTCGGTTGTCGGTATCTCTGGTTTTAAATATTATATATCTGGTCATACTTATGATTGCTCTCATTGCTGGGAGCTTGGCCTCTTCTTCCGTTGATTTGGAGTTGATTGTTTATTCTGATGTTGATCGGGCTAGATATCCCGACACTTATAAGTCAACCTCTGGCTATTGTGTGTTTACTTCTCTTGGAACTTAACAGTCCTCTCCAGCATGCTAAGATGTCTATTGTAACAACCTTAGTGTTTTCTAACTCTCCACTAACCCCGTGCAACACACCAGCGAACTAAGCATGTTCATGTTCCAACCTCCACTTTGTATGAGAACATGTTGCTCTCGGTCATGTACATGTTTTTCATATTCCAACCACCTCGTTGTACGCCAACATATTTACCAAAAGTCTACCTACTTCTCTCTTCACTGAATTTCGATGCTTTCAGATCGCGGAAAGTGTTATAGTATATTAGGGTTTTTTCTTTCCTGTGGCCCAAGCTAGGAACATTCCATACATCCACACATACAGATAAGGAAGGTACACAACAAGCCCTTGTAATCCTCAGAATGATACGTCGCAATAATTATTCCCATCTTCAGTATATAATCATAATGTCATATGGATCAAACATAGCATCATGATTTAACATTTTAGACAAAGCCATGTCGAAAGCCCAAGTGATATGATATACATGTGCGGACCAATCCGGGCTCTAGGCTAATAAAGAATGATGCATACTGATCCATGGATTGTTTTTAAGAACATGCATCTACCTTGCTTTTTATCATTTCTCCGTGCGAGCTAAATGATCTGACTTCTTTAAATCATTTCTCGCATAACTTAAAAGCGCTTCTTAGAGCTTTCAAAGAATGTTCGAAGTAATTAATGCTAATGAAATTCCAGTGGTTGACATGGTAACATCATCCCAAAAGCATATTTACATGCGCATGACAGTGATATGACGTAGCCATGGGATACAAATCACTATTGTGCAAGAGAAACTATTCATGTGGGTACACAAAAACAATATAAGTTCACGGCAACCAAAAAGGCAAAAATTCCGAGGAAGCAACTGCCCATGATGACGATTGAACCAGGTCATACATATACTTGTAGCATTTTTATGCATATATTCTTCCACTCCATCCATTCATCATTCATTTACCCACACTAAACCTTAAACCCAGCGACCACCAAAGCTCAACCACCAAGGCACGCTCTCTTTCTCTCCCATGGGGAGTTTCACACACTATATACACAACACATTTGTCTCTTGTGCCATGCATGCCTAGTTTATGTGCCATGCATTGTGTGCGGCTAGACCAGAACTAGAAGATGCGTGCTTCCACCCTTCAGGTTTTCTTTTCTTGCCACCTCAACATTTTCATGCATCATGCATGTTTGATATACATATGCTATGCACTGGAAAACAGAAGACATGTAGCTCGATCGATCAGACGGTTTCGACGATCGCACCTCCTCCGTCGACGGCGCCGGCGCCACCTGTAACGCCCTTGTCATCGCCGCCTCCGTTGGACGCGGCGGCGACCTTGCCGTCGGCCTCCTGCTTCTGCCGCGTGCTGTACTCGCCGTACAGGTAGGAGGAGAAGCCCCAGATGCAGAGCACGGTGGCCACGGCCTTGTCCGCGCCGAGCGGGTCGTGGAAGACGACCACGCCGCCGACGACGTTGAAGGTGAGCACGGCGGTCATGCACACGCCGCTGTGCAGCGACGACGTGAGGTACACCATCCCGGCGGTGCCCATGAAGCAGGCCTGCCACGTCACCACCAGCGCCGCCAGCACCGCCCAGTACGCCGCTGGCGACCGGTCCCACCGCGCCAGCTCCGCCTTCCACCCGCCGCCGCCGGCGGCCATCCCCGCCGCCGCCAGGGCCGTCGCCACAGCCTGCATGACCACCTGCACCTCCACCGCCCTGCGGAACCCGCCGGAGACGGCGCGGCGGTACACGAGCTCCATCACCGGCAGGTAGGCGGCGAAGAGCCCCGCGGCGCCGAGCGTCACGGCGAAGCCGGCGAAGTACCTCGCCCGGCTGCCGCCGCCGGGGCGCTCGCCGGAGTCGGACGACCGGAGCGCGAGCAGCACGGAGCTGAGCGTGAGGAGCACGACGGCATTGAGGTTGGAGAAGGTGAGCGGGTGGCGCACGATGACGGCGGCGAGCACGAGCGTGAAGACGAGCTGCGTCGACAGCAGCAACGACGAGGTGGACACCGGCAGGTACGACGAGCTGTACGAGAAGAGCAGGTTGTTCACCCCCATGAGCACGCCGATCACCACGCACGCCGCCACCAGCCGCCGTGTGAACCACGCGAACGGCCGCGGCGACGATCGGCCGCCGCCGGCGTAGACGGCGACGAGCAGCACCGGGAAACCCACCGACTGCACCAGCGTCGCCACCCACCGGTCATGCCCGCCGTGCGCGAAGTAGTACCGGGACAGCAAGCTGGACACCACCGACCCGCCCAGCAGCGCGGCGTAGTTGGCGCACAGCAGCATCAGCCGCCGCCGCCTCACCACCGCGGCGGTGGCGGGGGCGGCGGCTCCATTGCTGGCGACGTCCGACGCCGGCAGCTCGAGGAGCTGGGCCGGGGTGGAGGAGGTGGGCATTGGCGATCGAGATGTGCTCAACGACTCTGGCCGGGCTTGGGGGGAGGCGAGGGTGGAACGGAGTAGTGGTGGTGGGGCGTATTTAACTGAGATAAGTGGGGGATTTCGGGTGAGATTACCCTGTTTCTTTAAAGAGATAAGAGGAGATTAGGAACCTTTTTTTTTCGCGATGAGGAGTAAACAAATTAATGGGATCGGAATGAATGGCCACCGCCCACCGGTTAAGTTTAATCTCTTTGGATGGGATTTGCTATGCTCGAGTAAACAATACTACATTCGCATAATCTTCGGTACAGCACCCTAGAGATAATTGAATTCGCATTTCAAAAGAAACTACAAAATGGCACGGCATTTTGTTAATTACCGATGGCACGGAGCAGTACAGGTGCCATTTTGTTAATTACCGATGGCACGGAGCAGTACAGGTTGTTAGGATCATGTTTATACCATTTGCTTCTAGAAGAGCACTTATCGTTTGGATGACACAGCCTATTTGAGGTTGTTGCGCTGATTTTATTTTGAAACCTTTAATGCGCATGGATTATTTTGGGGTTTTTTTTCATTATACTCAATCCAACGGTTCTGTAATCATGCATCCATGATTTGCAAATTGGGAGCTTGCCCAAATTAATTAATTGAGCGCGCACAAACTCGACATTATGGCCGCCCCTCGAACTCTTGTTATCGTGGAAAAAACTTAACTATTTTTTCCCAACTAGTGTGTATCATAACATTACTACCTATCCCAACGCCCTCCCCTCTCGCCATCCCCCACTCCAGCCTGCCGTAGCCAAACCCATAGGATGGAACAAGGTCGTATAGGTGAAACAATGATGCGAAGGGATGGCACAATGAGCGAGGTCGGTCAGGCGATCTTAGGATGTCAGTGAAGTAAGAGTAAGAGGTGGTGGACTAACGGTGGTGCTTATGGACGACACGATAAGCGAGGTAGTTGACGGCGGTAGAGCAAACGCATGTAAGCGATGGTGGACTAGGGAAGGAGCAAGTTCAGCTCTAAGCGACTTGGGGGCGATGACTCCCCATGTTTGTTGGTGGTGGTTGTTCCCTCCCCTCTCCCGCAGATCACAATCAGCACCATTATCTTCCTCCTATCCATGGGTGCGGATAGGCTAGGGCACCGACGACTGCAAATTAGGTCTAGGTTGAGACATCACTACGGCATCCTCGATGACGGTTGGGTCTAGTCGAGTCGAGATGTGACCCGATCCAATCTAATTTATCTAGATCACTAATCCATGTTTGTACAATAAATAGTAGTGCTATCTTTCTATCTCACCAATAAAATTAATTAAACAATCTTAATCAACCAGCCAAAAGTACACTACAGACATTTAAGACAGTCTAATAATCTTACGCTTGAGATTTTCTTTGCCATAACCTCATGCATAACTATTTTTAGTAGTTTGTGCATCATGCTAGTAAAGCAATCCCAACAAAACAATATACTCCCTCCATACTGTAATAGAAGTCGTTTTAGAGTGAAGTGGAGATACCAAGACATGGTTAATGGAGGTTTCTCTTTCCATGTTTACCCTTATTAATTATAGACATCAACTACTACTACACTAAAGATGTTTGGCCTGGTGGTAGGGTCCTTTTGCTCTGTCCTTGAGGTCCACGGTTCGAAGCCTCGAAGCCAGCTTCTTTTTTTTCGCGCGCAACAACTTCCAGCCAGCCAGCGCGCCAAAGCTAATTAATGGCCGCATGTTTCCAAAGCTAATTGACAATGTAAACATCATTAAATAAAGGAGCTAATTGACAATGTAAACATCATTAAATAAAGGGTAAATCTGGCCAACAAAAATCAAACGTCCATCTTTTCCAATCCCTTTTCAATTCTCTGAAGCCAGCTTTTTTTTTTCGCGCGCAACAGCTTCCAACCAGCCAGCGCGCCAAAGCTAATTAATGGCCGCATGTTTCCAAAGCTAATTGAAAATGTAAACATCATTAAATGAAGGGTAAATCTGGCCAACAAAATTCAAACGTCCACCTTTTCCAATCCTTTTTCAATTCTCTAAAACGACCTGTATTACAGTATGGAGGGAGTATGCAAAAGGAGCATAACCAATGCTACCCTGACTTACATAGCGAACTTTGCACCGTAGCAATAAAAGAGAAAAGAGAAAAAAAAAACTAACGTAGAGTGCTAAGTCCATCAAAGTTTAACATTTTTTCGGTAGACTATTGCAGCTCCTCAGCTGCGTGTACCCCACGCGCCGCTCTAACCTTCCCACCGTTTCAACACCGGGAGAGCATCCAGCGTGCGGGGCCCCGGCGGCGGCGCGCGTCTCGGTCCTGGCTTGGATCCACACCGCGCCGCATGGATCGACGAGACGTACGTACGTACTTGCGTACGACGAATCTCATCGTCTTGTGCATGCTGTTTTTGTGTGAAATGTGGGCAGTGCCAGGCGAGCGCCACACCTGACCCCAAGCTGCACGCAGGCTCGTCGTGCGTGAGCTATAATATACGTGTGGCGACTGCATGGCGATGTCACGAAACGGCTGGGAAACGACGTGCCAATATGTGCGTGTGCCATGGCCAATTCAATTCACATGCTCGTCTTGTGATCGCCCATGGGTGCCTGCCAGTGTGCATGGAGGCAGGCCTAGCACGTACTCCACGTAGGATAGGTCGTGCGCACTGGGATTGGAGCCTACGGTCATTGGCCGGGCAAGCAGGGGCCCTGTAGCCTGCAGTTCGACGAAAAGGACTCATTATTATTGCAGCAGCATCAGAGGATACACTGCCAAATGCCAAGTCACTCAATCTACACATCTCCAAACATTTTCTCCTTTGTTTTATTTCCTTTTTATTCACTTCCTCATATTGTTTTCCTTTCATTCCCTGTCATCTCCAATAGAAGTCACTCAATCTACACATCTCCAAACATTTTCTCCTTTGTTTTATTTCCTTTTTATTCACTTCCTCATATTGTTTTCCTTTCATTCCCTGTCATCTCCAATAGCATCTTTTCGAACAAATTTACGAAAAAACAGTGAGAGTATTTCATTCTAAAGGGAATGCACGAAACAAAAATTCTGAAGAGGACTGCGAAGAAATTCTGTTGAAACATCTCGATAAACTAGAACTTCTTTACGGAACTGTTGCAACATAATTTCTTCGCGGTTCTCTTTAAAAGAAATTTCTTCGTGCATTCTCTTCAGAATGAAATTCTCTCTCCGTTTTCTTCGTAAATTCTTCGAAGAGGTTCTGTTGGAGATGGTAGGACATGAAGGCCATGAAGAGAAAGAATGTGGGGAAGAAAAGGAAATGAAGGAAAAATTGTTGGAGATGCTCTAACAATCTAACTTTGTAAGAGATATAGAAAAGCTTCTAAAGGCTAATACTATAATATAGTTTAAATTACGACCGATTTTCTGAGAAATGGATGTGGGGAGGGGAGGTGTTTTCAGAGCGGCTGTTGGTGATATCACCCGCTGCTTGCCTGCTTCCACTGGCCCAATCCTTGGAGGAGCGGAGTAAATTCGAGACAGGCAAGAAGTTAATACGCCACTCCATATTGGTGCCTCCTCTTGACCGCCGGGTATCTGCATGCAAATGCATGCAGCGGGCAGGCTTGCTTCGAGCCATTGCTCCATCTCTGGTCGCTGCCAACCCTAGGTGGCACATGGCCCGATCCTCTACCATGCACAAGCCTCCATTCCATGGCTAGCTAGCTAGCAGCTACCAGCCTGCCACACACAGCAACAGCGTACACAGATGGTAGTAGCAAGCAGGGGCCACCACATCTGCAGCTTGCAAGCCAGCAACCGGATGACCAAGATCGATCAGGCAATGGCCAACGGCAACGGCAATGGCGATGGCGATCGGATGGGGGGCAAGTACGCTCGCATGTGACGTGCTCTCCCCATCCATGTCTCTCTCTTTCCTCTCCTTCCGTACGCGTGCTCGTCGTGGACAGGACAGCGGCACGGCGATCTGCATCTGCTCGCTTCTGCTGCTGTTGCTGCCCATGTGTGCGATGCTCAACTTGGCAGCGCTGGTGTTCCCATATCCGTGCGTGGGGTTTGACCGGCCGTGTACTTGCTTGAGAGCTGCATGCGTGCGTGCGACCAGCTGCAGCGTGTGTGGTGGCTCGGCTTGGACGGGATCGCGAGCGTCGGGCCGATTCGATTTGCAGTTGCAGGCAGCGCTGGTACGGTTCAGGCTAGGCCACTGCCCTCTCTTTGGTTTCTTTCCCACGGGAGGCGCACAGCGTAGCTTGCTTGCCTGCCGCGGCTGCATCTGAAATAGATACGTTCTTACAACAGTTTTTTTTTTTTTTTTGATCACACAAACCAAACTCATTCATTCATAAATGTTGGATACAAGGAAATCAGGGGGTTTTCCAAGCCACGCCTGATACACACTGCACTCGCGAACAGCGAACTTAGCACAAACATGAGCTTCACTATTAAAGTTCCTGCCCTCAAACACCAAAGAGAAGTTGCGATTATTCCGGAGAAAACGTTTGATGTCGAGAATATAAGTACGGTCCAGAGAGAGGGTATCTTCATCAGATTTTACTGCTTCAACAAGATTCAAGCAATCCGAAGCAAACTCCACACTTTGGCTGTTTTTGAGCAAAAAACATAGCATTCCTACAACTCCATGCTTCAACAGTTTGAGGATCAGTGAGACCTTCCATACATTGGGCTCCAGCAGCAATGAATGACCCTAGCTTGTCTCTCAGGACCCAACCTCCACCAGCAAAACGAGAGTTAACATTGAGCGCACCATCCACATTACACTTAATGGCATGCTTACGTGGGGGTATCCACTGATTCAGAGTGGGTGCCACTAGGCCTTGAACCGTGGGATTAGCACTTTTCCTAGAGGCATTTATCATCTCAAATTCTCTGTAAAGATACATAGTTTTATGGAATATTGCCAGGGGATCGTCCAGATGATTATCATGAACCTTTCTGTTGCGGCTCCCCCACATCACCCAGCAAGCAAACACTGTTTTACACATGCTGCTCTCATTGTCCATTCCAAGAATTTTACAGACCCAATCCTTAGCTTCCTTCTCCATACATGGAGGAATCACTTCCTCATTCTTCAACATGAGATTCCAAAGACCCTGAGCTAAAGGACAGTGGATGAAAATGTGTGTCCAGGTTTCCAAGCTTTTATCACACATGGGACAGTTTGGGTTGACCGGGACTTTCCTTTTAATCAGATTATCTTTTGTCGGAAGGGCATTATGGTATAATCTCCAAAAAAACCATTTAACTTTTGAAGGAATGGCCATTTTCCAAATCCTTTTGAGGTATGACCTTCTCATCTCAGCTTCAGAGCTCTCCCCCAGGCTAACCAGATTGTTATTTGAGCAAGCTTTGTTCGTGATCATGGCTCTATACATGCTCTTTACAGAAAAATGACCTTTCTTCTCCAGACTCCAAGCCCACACGTCTGTGCCCCCTTCAGGATTGATCGGAATCTCTAAGATAAAAGGAACATCGATCTCATTGAAAAATGACTTTAAACAGTCCAAGTCCCACTCACCATTCTCCTCATTTATAAGACTGGACACATACATTGGGGGATCAGAAAATTTAGGAGGATATGGGGTTCTTCTCCACGTTCTGTTCAGCCATGGGTCTTTCCATATATTAGTATTACATCCCGAACTGATTCGTTTAGTTAGGCCTACCTTCAGAGCCTCCCTTCCATGTAGAATGCTGCGCCAAATTCGAGACGGCCTTCTACCAAGCTTCGGTTCAAGAAAATCACCTCTGTGAAAATATTTAGCCTTAAGCACTCTGGCACAAAGGCTTTCAGGGGTGGTGAGAATCCTCCATGCTTGTTTAGCCAATAAGCTAGTATTGAACATCCTCATGTTTCTGAAACCAAGCCCACCAAGGTACTTTGGTTTAGTGGCAGTTTCCCAAGCAACCCAATTAATACCTTTTCTCCCTGAGTCTTTCCCCCACAGAAACCTTCTAATCATTAACTCCAAATTGCCTCGCACAAGGACTTGACAAGAAAAGCAACTCATTTGATATGTTGGGATGGCCTGCGCTACTGCTTTTATCATAATCTCTTTTCCACCAATTGACAAACATTTTGATTGCCAATGTTGTGTGTTACGCCACATCTTTTCCTTAATATTTGCAAAACAGTCGTCTGTCATTCTTCCTTGGGGCATAGGTAATCCCAGATATTTCTCATTACTGGTCTCATTGTGAATTTGTAAAGCGTCTTTAATGTCTTCTTTGATTTGGTCCTCAGTACCCGCACTGAACCAAATAACAGATTTGTTTTCATTAATTTTTGTCCTGAACCCATGCAGTATTGATTGATCACACTCCTCAACTTGAAAGCTTGGTCTTTCTTTGCCTTAAATAAAATCAGAGCATCATCAGCAAAGAACAGATGATTTATCGAAGGGCCACCCCTTCCCATTGAGAGACCTTCAACTTTAACTCCTCTTCTCGATCTATTCATCAAGTTCGAGAACCCTTGCATGCCAAGAATGAACAGATATGGAGAGAGAGGGTCCCCCTGTCTAAGACCCCTTGACGGCTTGATTCCAGGAAGCATGTTTCCATTCAGCAGAACTGCATAAGAGACAGATCTGACACAGTTCATCAATTTAGTCACCCACTCTTGCATGAACCCCATCTTGGTAAGAATTTTCTCCAAATAGGACCACTCTATTCTATCATAAGCTTTTGCCATATCTAGCTTCAGGGCGCAAAATTTCCTCTTAAGTCTAGCATTCTTCATGTGGTGGATGCATTCATGAGCTATGATTGCATTGTCTGTAATTAATCTCTTAGATAAGAATGCAGACTGTTCTTCAGAAATTACCTTGGGAAGAATTTCTCTCAATCTGTTGGTGTAGACTTTCGCCACAATTTTGTAAATAACATTACAGAGGCTGATGGGTCTATAATTTGTTAAAGACTCTGGATTTGGAATCTTTGGGATTAAAACGATGAGAGTCTTGTTAATCTCTTCAGGAATGGTACCATCCTCAAGCATGCTTCTCACAGCTCTAAGAACATCAGGCCCACAATGATTCCAATATCTCTGGTAGAAATGCGCTTGAAATCCATCAGATCCAGGGGCTTTTAAAGGATGCATCTGAAATAAAGCCCTCCTAATCTCTTCGTCAGAATAAGGACTGGTTAGAAGCTCGTTCATTTCCTGGGTTACCACCTTTTGAGTGGCATTCAAAATAGCATATGACCCTGTCAAGCCTTCTGATGTATATAGCATGGAGAAGAAATTGACTATTTCCTCCCCCATGGCCTTCTCATTGTAGACCTTCGTCCCATCAGCCAATCTAAGAAATCTGATTTTGTTCCTTGACTTTCTCATGGAAGCACACCGGTGGAAAAAAGAGGTGTTCTTATCTCCTTCAGCTAGCCACTTCACTCTAGACCTTTGATGCCACATTATCTCTTCTTTCTTGTGGAGGTCTATGATTCTACTTTGGATTTCTTTCTCTTCCTGTGAGGGTCCAGAATTGCCTCTACTATTCCTATGCATCTCGAGCAATGATTGAAGGAAATTTGCTTCCTTTTTAATCTTGCCCACTGTAATGTTATCCCACCTTTTAAGTGCACTGTGCATTCTTGCAATCTTTTTCTGAATATCAACTGCACTACGGCATTCTCCAAGGGTGGTCCATTCCTTCTCCATGAACTGATCAAAACCTTCAAAGGTTTCCCATACTTTCTCGTATCTGAACGGACGTTGGCCCCTGACCCTACCTCCCTCCCTAATGTCACCAGAGCAAATCAATGCACAATGGTCAGACGACGCCATGGCATAGTGCTCAATTTTAGTCCACTCAAAAATCTTCGACCACGCCTCGTCGGCAAGGGCCCTGTCCAACCTGCACTTGATATTAGAGTCAGTGGGTTTTCTATTCTTCCAAGTCCATTTTTGCCCAATGTAACCAAGATCTCTTAGTTCGCAAAAATCAATGCATTCTCTAAAAGCCTCCATCTGCCTTTGGGATCTTCTGGCTCCACCAATTTGCTCATGTTGATACAAGATTTCATTAAAATCACCGACGCAAAGACATGGGGCATTACTACCCTTCTTTAGGTGTTTTAGCAAATTCCACGTACGCTCTCTGTGAGCAGTTTCAGCCTCCCCATAAACACAGATAAGCCTCCAAGTAGGTCTACCCACTATAGACACCTCTACCTCAATATGGTATTGAGTGTAGGATCGAATTGTTACCTCCGCTGCATCTTTGAAAAACAGCCCCAGACCTCCACTTCTTCCATCATATCAACGCAAAGCAATTGTCAAACCCCATCTTGCCTCTTAAGCTCTGAACTCTGCTTGCTTTTATTTGGGTGTCACACACAAAAACGATATCCGGGGACACTTTCTTCACAAGATTGTGAAGCTCGCCTACTGCCCCTGGGTTCCCAAGCCCACGGTAGTTGAGGCTAATTAGTTTCATTTTGACCGGCAGCCCTCCCCTACGAGGGCCGCCACTTCCCGTGAGATTTGTATTCTGCTTTTCTTCCCGCCCATGCCCTGTTCATGCTCAACATTGATGATTTCCTCCTCTGACTGTTCTGCCATCGACTTTCTCTTCTTCTCCTTCCCTTCTATCATCAATAAGTTAGCTTTCTCCTTTGTCCTTTCTATGCGCTTCCAGGTTTTGCCCCCTACACTAGTTATGTTTGGATTGTTCCCCTCATCTTTACCACTTCCACATGATAAGTTCTTTATAGTACTTTCTTCTGTACCACTCTCCTGCAGCCTGGGTTGAGCCTCAATTAGCTTTGTGTTCTCTACTTCCATCCCGCTCTCTCGATGTCCACATTATAACTTTGACTCTCCTCCGGTTCATTGTCTAGCCTTCTCACTCTCGCCTTGATCTTTCCTTCAGATTACTTTTGCTTAATTGGGTGGTAACTTCTACATCTCGACATTGCACGATTGTCCCCTGCTTTTCACAAGCGTGTATGCGAAGAACTAAAAGAAGAGTGGCCCGAGTTGTTCGAGAAAAAGTTCCCAGATCTGTAAAATTCCTTTGTTCTTCCCCTTTCAGGTGAGGCCCTCAGCCACTCCCCATACTAGAGTACCTCCTCACCCTTCTCTTCTGTTAAACAGTACTTGTCTTCATGCCCAATTAAACCACATTTGAAGCAGAAGTGGGGAATTTTCTCATAGGTTATGGGGAACCACTCCGCCTTCTCATTTTCAATGACTGCCATCTTAATGGCCCTTCTGAGAGGTTCATTGATATCCAACAAAACTTGTAACCTCAGGTAGGAACCCCAACCATTACCATCAGAGTCAGTCTCCACCTTAATCAGCTCCCAATACTTCTTCCCTATCTTTTCCCCAACCTCCTGGTTCATGCACCCAAATGGAAGACCGTGGATTCTAACCCAGATTTTCATTTTATTGAACTGCAGATCCTCTATTTTGTGTGTGCCATCATAGGGGACAAGAAGAATTGCTTGATTATGGAAATTCCATGGGCCCCCTGATAGCACACTATCATAGTCTTCTTGGCTCATCAACTTAATCAGAACCAAATTCCTATCCAAGAGTTTGCACTCCATTCCCTTCCTCAGACCCCAAACAACTTCCATGGCCTTGGTAAATCCCCTCATATTAATGGATCTAATGCTCAGGAGTTTACCTATCAACACAAAAGACGAGTCAAGTTGCAGATCTTCCTTCTTCAAGTTGAGGGAGAACTCCTCCTGTAAGGATCCTAGGCCGCGAGGGGGGGTGAATCGGCTCTTTTCAAATTTTATTTCACTCAATTCGCTTGCTTAATTAGTCAAATTAGGAACCCAAGCTATCGATGGATTTAGAGTCTAGTTGCGGAAGCGATCACAATGAGACACAAGCGACTACTAGGAGGCTCGATGGCACTCACATGCAAACGATCAAGTTAATGTGCGGAAGTAAATGAATGAGACAAGAAGGCGCAAACCCAGTTGTTTCCCGAAGTTCGGTGCTCAACACATGAACACCTACGTCTCCGCTGAGGAAACTTCTCACAGAGAAGTCGGAACCCTTCGCTCCTAACCCTCAATCCACTCGTGGTAGCTCTTCACCAACACATGGTAGGCGAGCTCCAAACCTTCACACGGAAGCGAGTTCTCTCACACGCGAGAGCTCTCACACCCCACCGGCACCGACACACGGCACCGACCACCGACACACGGTGGATTTCACCTCAACACATGAGGTACCCCCAACACATGGAGGATTTGACTCCGACACACGGACACCTTTGCACCACCGACACACGGAGGTGGCCGCCGACACACGCGGACTTGTGACTCCAACGGATGGAGAGGATGCACCCCTACACAAGGCGGTGACCACCAACGGATGGTGGGTTTGTGGCACGATTGACGTAGTTGTTCGGTTGACGAAGCTCGTGGCGTGACGACGATCTCTCTGGCGGCAAAGTCCCAAGAGCACAAGATCGGAGACTGTCTCTCACCACTACCCCTTCTCTCCCACCATGGAAACTAGGGCAAGAACACCATGGGACAAGGGGCAAACCTTGGGGATGGATGAGAGGAGGTAGGGGGCACCTTCTTCTTCCTCTTCCTCTCTTCTTCTCCCTCTCAATCTCTCAAGCACATGGAACCCTAGGTGGAGATGGGAACCATGGGAGGAGCTCTCTTGGTGGCTAGGGCAAGGGGTGGCTGCTAGATTAGGCTCTCTCAGGTTTCTCCCGTGCTCCAAGCCCCTATTTATAGGCACAAGGCGAAACCCTAACAATGGACGGCTCAGATTCATTTTTCCCGAGTTTCGAATCAATCCATCGGACGCCGTCCGGAGAATTATCGGACTCCGTCCGACCAGATTTTGTCCCCAAATTCAGATTCATGTCGGACGTCGTCTGACGGCTTCTCGGACTCCGTCCGACTAGGGTTTTAGGCCAAAATTGTGCTCTGTCGGACGCCGTCCGACGGCTTATCGGACTCCGTCCGACAAGATTTTTGAGGCCAAACTGTGCTCTGTCGGACGCCGTCTGACGGCTTATCGGACTTCGTCCGACAAGATTTTTCGGGCAAAATTGTGCTCTGTCGGACGCCGTCCGACGGCTTATCGGACTCCGTCCGACAAGCTCCAAAGACGCCTCCGCCAAATACTAAAAAATTCATAACTTTTGCTCCCGAACTCCGTTTTTTATGATCTTGGGCATTCCGGAAAGCTAAGAGAAAGGGCTATCCAACTAACTAAGTTTCACCACCTATTTCTAAATGGATAAACCATAAATTCTATAGAAACCACTCTCCCAAGCACCCTCGGACACCTCTCTCTCTTGTCTTCGTCTAGGGCTTGGTTTTTGGATTTTATCGCTTTGTGGACTCGTGGGAACACTTGGATGACTTAGGCGGGAACCCGGTGACTTAGGCGCTAAGAAACCCTTGGACAATGGAAAGTGGCTTCCGGAGACTTCTGCACTTTCAAGACTTAGGCGCTAAGAGACTCGAATCTTGGACAGCTATCCCACTCAGAACTCTCTCGAACCACGGACACTGGCATCTCTAGAACCCGCCGAACTCTCTCGGATGAACTGGAACTTGTGCTCGATGGGACCTACAACCAGAGAGATGAGCTTGCAGACATCAATGGGCGGATGGGCGAAGCGATTTCGCACACAAGAAAAATAGAAGAACTAGCAAATAACATCCTTAGCCTTGATGCGATCCGTCGAGGCCCAGTTGGCATCAATTACCAAAACATTAAGTCCATGGAAGGCTTGATCTTACA
The DNA here is from genome assembly GCA_036346415.1 of Raddia guianensis. Lineage (NCBI taxonomy): Eukaryota > Viridiplantae > Streptophyta > Magnoliopsida > Poales > Poaceae > Raddia > Raddia guianensis. The sequence continues at coordinate 50,564,009 of CM070534.1, read as the reverse complement.
CCTCCGCTGCTTCCCTCGTCAGATCCAAGGATTTGAGCTTCCGAGCGAGCACCTCCCCATCTTCCACCGTCTTCCTCTTCTCTAGATTCACCACCTTAACTCCACTTGCCCTCCCATCCCGCGCCTCCTTTGCGCTCTTACCCGGTGAGCCTCTAACCATGGCCAGCCAAGGGCGGGAAACAAGGCCAGGCTTGTCCCTTAGACACCTTGAACCAGACCAGGAGGGAACTCACAGGGAGAGGAAACGCAAGGCCGGTAGGAACAGCCGACCGAACCCCAGGGATCGTCGGAAGAAAACTCGCCGTCTCAGTCGCCGCCTCAAGGACGCAGCCCCAACACGCGAGCGTGGCTCATTCTTACAACAGTTAAAAGGATGTTGTGCGCGACTCCTCGTTGATCCACTGAAGATTAAAAAAAATGGTTGATGTTCTTTACCTAATCGTCGGACCATACGTAGATTTTATTATCTACTAGTGTAAATACGTTATCTGGAATTTCATCTATTATCAAACGCGACGGCAGAAAACAATTATGTATGGTTTGGTTGTTATGAAACAAAAACTTATTTCTTTTTTGTTTTCTCGTTACTCATCTTATCATGACAATTGTTTGTCACTTCGCTTTAGTTTTAAGCTTTCAATAGGCGTTTCTAATGGTCGCATATATTCCTATACCCTAGTTGGTGTACATTGATAAAGTTTATGATCAAATGCGTGTGCTTGATTTGTGTGATCGTGTTGTGCATGTTGGCATGGAGTTAATTTCTATTCACCGACGGCCATTGTTCGGGGGAGAGAGAGTGTGTCTCAGCGTGATCGTTGCTTTGGACTCGCCTGGCCATCGTTGTTCGTAGAAAATTTTTGTTGAGCTCCCCTCTAATCCCTGGATTGGATGGCGACGAGAGCTTCTGGATGTGTTCAGCGCATGCAGTTTCTTTTTCACCTCTTCATTGATCTTTGGATTTGACGATTGGCAATGACAGGACCGAAGCTAAATGGATAGATTGTTTCTAACTGGTTCTACAAGTTCTTTTCTTGTTATCTAACTATTGGCCATGGAGGCATGGATCATACAGCTATTGCCTATTGGCATGGATCTTGGTTGTAAAATGATTTTGACATGAATATTCCTTTTCTCCAAAAAAAAAAAAAATGAAGGGAAGAGAGGGAGGGGAAAAAGCTCTGGAGGATTATGGGCGACAAAATTTGTGGTTTTGGGCCAGTAACCTCCTGGATAATTAGGTGATGGGTTGGGCTGACAAAAAAGCATGGATTATCTCTCAATCATGGGCTGGTTCCAGTTAAGTTGGTCTCTGATTTATATGGACCCAAATTAAGTACTTTTTTAAGAGTGCAACAAGCACATAGTCACGCCCCCAGACTCACAGCGTCACACGTACCTTGCGTACACATAAGTGTGTGCCCTTTATACATGCTAGAATCTAAATAGGACATGAGGGCTTCTGAGAGGTTAGCCAGCGACAATTTTTAGAAATTTGTATTTTGGTTCATATATCCTTGTCCATTTTCATTCTCTATATGTCATACAAACGAAGAGACTTAAGCGTAATGGTCTTCGGAGGGCGCACACGTGTATCCATGTCCATAATAAAATTTACATAAATTTGATTGTTTAAGTACTGTATCAAATAAATTAGAGAGAGAAATGTAAATTTACAGTGAAAAAGAGATGTAAATAGTGGCTGGTCGACTTAAGTTAAATCTAGGCTAATGATGCTACTCTTTTTAGTTCAAATTGGCTCGTTTCTTCTACCAGAAAGATCGCAGGTACACCGTACATCATGAATGGAGGCCGCAGACGTCTACGAGATGATGTCAGGTTTAGGGATGAGAATGGGCCGGTCCAGCGTGGACCGGATCCGGACCACATGGCCCAAAAACAATTAGCGGATCCACGGGCCGACCCTAAATCATATTTTTTGGATCCGGTGCCGGGCAAGTGTAGGATACTCTGAAAAGTTCATCTTCCACCAATGTAGAATATCAAAGTGATCAACACGAGGTAGTGGCGGCTTTGCCAAATATGTTTCGAGCTCTGCTGAAGCATCACTAGCTGCATAGATCCTTTGTCTCAAATGTCGATCCCAGTCTGCTAAAGGATCACTGCCATCTATGTTGTCAACATCAACACCACCTTGCTGGACAGATTCTACATGGCAATCAAGCAACCGTGAATACTCATTAAACAATCCTTGAAAAATTTTCTTCACTTCAGCTAGTTTGGATGTAGCTTCATCACCGAATGCCTGAAAACGGAACTCTAAGAAAGCAATTTTGAATCTTGGATCAAGGAGCACAGAAAGTGAAAGCTCCAACCATGATGCTTTCCAATACTTATCGAATTTCTTTTTCATGTATGTGATCATATCGTGCAAGCTAGGCTGATCATTAGAATCTTCCTTCTCTAAGGCAAACTTGACTTGCCAAATCTCATGAAACCATAGGTTCGATGTGGGGTATTTAGATCCTGAAATAACCTTAGTGGCCTCATAGAACACTTTGAATAGCTTGCACAGTATTTCTGCACATTCCCAATCCTCATAAGATGGATTATGGACATATTGTACATCTTGAAGACTTAATAAGTCAAAAGCCCTCTTGAAACGGGATGATGTCTCCAACATGTGATACGTGGAGTTCCATCGAGTAGGAACATCAAGAGAGGGACGTTTTCCATTAATACCCAATTGTGTCACGATATCCTCAAACTTTTGCTTTCTTGTAGAAGATCCATGGATATACTTCACACTTTCCCTGATTTTGCAGACAAGAGAGTTCATGAAACTAAATCCTGCTTGACATATTAGGTTCGACACATGAGCTGCACATCGTTGGTGAAACAATCTCCCTTTTCCAAGAAGTATGTGCTTCTCCAACAAGTTAGTCTTCAACAATCCAGCCATGGTATCGTTATTGCTAGCATTGTCCAGAGTAATAGCAAATAATTTATCCTCACAATGCCATTCTTGTATTGACTTCAAGGCAACATTGAACATTGCGACACCTGTGTGTGGTGTCCTTATGTCAGAGAATTTGATTATCCTCTTCTGTAGTTTCCAATCATCATCGATGAAGTGGCAGGTTATGCACATGTATCCCAATGTCTGATTCGATGTCCATAAATCCATACTTAGTGAAATCCTTGATTTGATGCTTTTGAAAACTTCTCTCAGAGCTTCTTTTTGCTCATCGAATTCCTTGATGCAATCATTTTTCACCATAGTGCGAGACACCATTTTGAATAATGGGTTCAAACTTGAGACAAACTTACGGAACCCATCATACTCCACAATGGAAAAGGGTAGCTCATGAAGTATGATCATTCGACACATCTCCTTCCTTGAAACCTCGTGCTCAAATTTCCAATCCCTCAAAATGACACCATCAGGAGACATGACTGTAGTATGCAATTGATCGACTACTCTTAAGGCTTTCTTTCGTGCCTTACACCTTTTCAAGTGTTTAAGCAATGCACTTGTTCCTACCCCACGCTTGGCACTGATTCGAGCGTCGCAATACTTGCACTGTCCCTTTGTAACAACCCCTCCAATACGAATGCGGGTGTATTCTTTCCATGCACCTGACAGAAACTTCCTCCCTTGATCACCAGCAATATCATCACCTTCTTCTCTTCCATGTTCCACTTCATCCTGAACCTCTAAATACTCCTCATCTTCTAAATCTTCTTCTGATTCTAGATCTTCTACAAGTTGTTCATGATCATGCATTGCAGCATGTGAACTTTGAGGGCTACGACTGGTACGTGAAGTAGGAGTGAATGGTTGGCTTGATACATTCCCTATCTGTTCTTGAGCACCATCCATTTAAAGAAGAAATCACTCACTTGTCGCCTTGTAGAGTTAGTTGCTACAAGAAAGAAAATATAAGGAATAAGAACTTATAGAGTTAATTTTGAGAAAAGAAGAGCATGTAACACTAATCATAAAGCGGAGGTGGAAAAAAAAGATGAGGAAGTGCCAATCGTAGGTGTAAGGTGAGCTATATTCTAAGAAATTCAGCATGACGCAACAGGATACTATTTATCATATAATTCATATTCAATACACACATATATCCAGAAAGAATCATCCTTAGTGTGAAAGACAGTTGATATAGATATTTATAAACTAAAATATTAAAGGGCGAAACTAAAAAATTTACAAGGTGAATATAACCTGCAGATATTAAGGCAAAGTGTTGTATTTTTTTTCAATGACTTCAACTAACAATCATATAATTATAATCCACCCAAGTATCCAACACAACAAAACAAGAGCACTGTGAAGAAAATCTGAATTCAATGGTACTTGCAGACAGCCAGACAGAAGTTAAAGAAAAGGCATGCTCGGCTACTAGCCACAGTGTGCAAACGAAACAAACCACAAGAAAAATAGGACTCACGATTTGAAGCTTCATAGTCTGATATAACAAAAAATGAAAGGGATTAAAGTCAATGGAGAAAGACAAAACAACAGGGGAAAAAAGAAGTGAATGTACTTACAAAATCAACTCCAATGGTACTGATATAACTCTCCAGGTATGAGTCATCCTGCCAACAGAGCAAGTATTAAGGAGATTAACAAGCTAGATGAAGGAAGTGGAAAACAATACAAGTAAATTTACTAACTTTACTTGTTTACTACTCAAGAGTGTAGCAAAATATAAAGAATAGCTACCAACAAACAGATTTATTCCACCAATAAAACTAAACAAAAACACCCGTTCTGAAATTAAAAAAGCTTCTCAATCATGCTACTTAATGAAATTACTACTCTTTTGTTTCATTGTTTTCAAGTTATTTTCTGTTAATTGTGTCGGGTTTCTTTACACAGATTCAAACTGACCTACATTACATCAAAGAAGAGATAAGTGCAGTGGAGAGACATAGGTTAGAATTTTATCGAACAAAAGAAAGGTACTCTATGAAGCTGCGCATGATTTTGGATGATCCTGCTGCATCAAAGATGTGGCCCTCGCCTATGGACAAATCTAGCAGTCTTTTTCTCCCCAATTCTCGGGCACCATTTAGTGCATCAAGTCCGACTGAAGGGTAGCAGAGGAGGCCGGAGGGAGAAACCTAACCTTGCTGGCGGCGTGGCTTCGGGGACGGTCGCCGGCGGTGCAGGGTGGGGCGTCGCATCGGGGACGGACGTCGGCGTCGCGGGGGAAGAGGCGTGGCGTGGGGCGTCGCGTCGGGGACAGTCGCCGGCGTCGCAGGGGAAGAGGCTCGGCGTGGGGCGTAGCGTCGGGGACGACAGGCAGTGACCGGCGTCGCGGTAGAAGAGGCGGTAGAAGAGGCGTGGGGCGTAGCGTCGGGGACGAGAGGCGGTGACCGGCGGCGAGGTAGTTGGCGGCGGCGGCGACCGGGCGTCGGGCGAGATGCCCTACGCAAAACGCACGCTTGCTGCTGATGGCACCGACCCAGCAAGACCATGGATCCATGTGAACTGATCCATCGTGGCCTTGGAAAATTTTGGTCCGGCCCAATTACCCACTCTTCCTTTTGCGTATGGGCCGGATCAGTGGGTCGCTGGGCCGGACCGGACAATTCACATCCCTAGTCAGGTTCAGAGTGCCCGTTTTACCTGTTCTCGATCTGTCATTACCAAAAGAGAAGCACGTGGCATACAGGGGAAATATGTTCTGAAAAGGACCATGCCAACAAAATTCTGCAATGACAGCTCATCGATCGAGATTTGCTCAAGCGGCAAACCTTTGAGTGGCAACATGATAAAATTTTTAAACGGCAGCTCCAATCAACCAGCAACGCTACACTAGTATTGCGTCGTTGGTTTCTCACAGGAAAGCAGACAGTGTGCCTGTTCAGGAAAGTGCCCTATATCCCCATGCCACGCTTGGCTAATTAACAGAACATGCATGCACATTTCGGAAGGCAACAGCAACAATAAAGCCATCTGGATACATACGCCATCTGTAGGCATGACACGAGCAGCAAATCAATACAGATAGGCAGTCTCTTTCAGAAAAGACTGGACGTGAGTTCGCAGTCGATCAAAATCGTTCTGGAAAGAGCCACACAGCCTTTACACAAATATTAATATTCATGGCAATACAGGCCAACCACAAATGTCCGAATCAAACACCCATTTCGGACCAGAAAGAACCAAGCGAAAACGAAAGGCGTATAGCAGGCTGCAAGACATATGGTATCAGCGAGGTACAAAGCAACAGCTCTTTTTTTCTCTCCTTTTTATGTTCCTTTTCTTGTTAATGGAAGAATTTGTGAATACAATATGAAGCTACCTGTTTTACACTAGAATTAAAAGCAACCCTTTGATTAAAAAAAGCCTGAAACTTTTTTATGATTTTTTTCTTTGTTAATTCCTAAAACAAGCATCCTAACCACCCTTAAACTTCCCTGAAGAACACCCAGCCATGAGGTGAACTTGCTTCTTCGGATCATGATAACAAAATCGTTTCGCAAGGCCTCAGCAGTAGAATCAGAGAAGGAAGCTAACTCAATACGAGAAAAGGCAACCAAAGTAAAAATGAAACATTCCCTCCTAAATGAAAAACAAACAAGGAAGGATGTCGCTTTAATGTGTTAGCGCCGGAGGTAATAACACATACAGGATGTGCAGGTCTGTAGCTAGATGTGCCTCAGAACCCTTTCCCAGTCATCGAACATTCCTCGTGGGAAGATGGCTCCATGGCTTTCCTTTTTCCCTTTCCACTTGCATGAGAAAATGGTTGAGGTTCCGGGGTGAGTGACCCTTTCTCAATGTTCTGCAGTCAGTTTATTAGTTCAAGGACTCCTCATGTTTCTCAGGTCAGTAATTCCTATTGTCACCATCCTTCTGTTGAAACCGTGTTGTTCTGCTCCTCACTTCTCTTGGCTGTATCAGGTTCCACTGCATCCTTGTTGCTCTGCTCCTCACTTCTCTTGGCTGTATCAAGCTGTGTTGCATCCTTGTTGCTCTGCTCCTCACTTCTCTTGGTTGTATCAAGTTCTGTAGCATCCTTGTTGCCCTCAAGCTCTACGGAACTTACTGGTTGAGTTTGTTTTTGAATGTCCACAGATTTTGGCTGCAAGAAAAATTAACATCGGTGAGGAAAAAATAACCACCATTTGTCAATCTTAACCAAAGTGACAAGTCAGCATTACATTAGCAGCATTCACTAACTATGAGAGTATGAGGAGCTGTAATATCTTACATCCCCTCTAGCTGTTCATTCTTAAACTGTGACACCCATTCAACAATCATAAACCACAAAAAATAAAATAATCAACTCATGATCTTTGAACAGTTAAATCTGGTTATATTATTTTCCAGAAACACAATGAATAGCAACTAGAACTAGGCATCATCCTTGTTATAATCACACATTCAAGCAATGCTGCAGCCAAAAGTGCAAATCAATGACAAGATGTTACATCGGATACAGATAACTAAAAACTACAGCAAATGGGGTGCTTATGGAGAACGTGCATGTCCTTAGTAAATAAATGCAGCAATAGATAAATAGTTTAGTATATACCATTGGGATGGGATGATCCAATGAGGTAGTAAGCGGTTTGCCTCTTCTGTCCTGCATTACTTTCTGTCTATTTTCATAAAAGTCAAAGTCATCCAATATTGACGTTTTACTTGAGAAGTTCTTGAAAATGTTCAGCATCTCTGCACCTTGTGGAAACTTCACCTGGATTGCTCAGACATTCAGTTAGAGATCAGAACTAGAATAAAATACAACTATACAGTGATCATAATAGGTGAAAGCATATGAACATTATCCAGCTAGAATTATACATCAAGACTGATTATTAAAAGAATGCAAACCAGAGATCAGCACAAAACAAGAGCTTTAGAGGATGTATATTTACTAGATATAAGCATTCTTATTCCATTCCAAAGAGCATGACGAACCAAGTGATAGTAATATTGGCTAACATTTTGTGAGTCACTCAAAGGTTCAAAGTTCAAACAAGCCATTTGTCACACAGTGCAAGGGTACAAATGGTATCGGTGGTGATGGGTTGGGGGTTCTACAAAGGTGAACCAGATGGGAAAAAAGCAGGATGTCTTATTAGCAAATGATTTATTGGGATGTTGACAAGAGATAAAAATTAACTTATGGAGCTCTGATTCTTAGCAGAAAATAAATACCAACAAACTCTAGTTAGATATATAAATTATACCTCTTGTGTGTCCCTGCTGTTTGTCACAGGCTTATTCTCATTGTTCTCCAGTATTATGTGGCGAAATTGTGGATTAGGCACATCCTTAATAATGTGCCATTTTACAGGGAAGAATCCATTCCACTTGTCCTGTTGCCAGAATTTCATATTCCTGTTGAAATCTACCGGACCAACCATTTCAGCCACACCACAGAACTGCCCGCTCGCATTAACCTGGTCATCATAGCATTATAAATGGTAGAACAAACAAGAAGTCACCAGCATTGCCAACAGTATCCTTTCCCTAAAAACAGCAAGTCAACTAGATCTGACACCTCATTGCTTGCAATATTGTTGCTAGGAAAGTTTGAAAACAGAATGACAACAAAAAAAAAATAGGAAAGTTCCAAAATACTTAAGTGTCTGAAAAAATTACTGAAATCTTAACTTATATAGACCAGAGAAAAATAATCAAATGACATGTACTGGTACATTATATGGCAATATCACAGTATACTATTAAATAGAGATAAGAAAGGAACATGGTTTCCTGATGTGCACTACCTATATTATATTATTCACTCGACCAGCTAAGTTTAAAAGGAAAGAAGGTTTAAACACCAATCTACTTTACATTTACAAAGAAACTCAAGTGAACTCTTGAGCAAAAAGGGGTAGTGTTAAAACTTACAGAGAAGAGGAGAAAAATAGGACATTTGGTTCCTTTTTCTGCCATTCTTTCTTGTGCAAGTCTATAGGCATTGTCAAGCCTTTTATTTCCATTAGGAGTACTTGCCCAGACATTGTACTTGATACTCTTGTGAATATCGTCTTCACTGTAAGATTTAATCACAAAGAATAGAGCTTGCTCGTACTTTGTAACAAAACCTGTAAGATTGTATGAATCTCTGCTAATTGCAACAGGTGAAGGTACAGTATCATTAGACTCCTCCACAGCCGATAGTTCAAAAGGATCGCCTTGAGGGCTCAAACTACTTTTGGAGCTATCAGTGTAATTATTTGATACACCACAGTCACCATATCCATTTTGCTTGCTTCTCACCTTAAGCTTCTCATTAGCGTTCCAACTTCTACCACTTTCTTTCAAATTGATGCCTTTACTTTGGTAAAGGCTGCCTTTTCCTTGGTTAGTATATGCCACAAATTTGCTAGACGGAAGATACCCTTTTGTTACGGAAGCACCAGATGCCTAGCATCAAAACAAGGCCATCAACATAAGTTTCTGCTTTAATGGCCAGGAGCAATGAGTTATGCTTTACAGAAATTTGCAAGTACCTTATTTGCAACCTTTGATGAGGGGCTGCTATTGGCAGAAGTTGGTGCCGTGTCCAGCGCTGATGGTGATCCTTTGATGGTATCTGATGTAGACTTTGTGCTGCGGGAAGCCTTTGAAGGAACTGCATGCTTATTAGAGGAGTACTGTGGTCTTGCAGGGTAATTTGTTTGATGCACACCAACAGGATGTCCCTGAACCCCATCCAGAAGAACAAAAGAAGGGTCCCATGTGTACGCAGGGACTAGTTCTTGTCCATAAGCAATTGGTTGAGCAAACACGCCAGGTGTGCTTGGGTCCTGCATGGGAATTGCAGTGGAGTAATACGGCTCTTTGATGACATATTGACCATCAACACCAGCAACGGCTCCAGGAACGACCGGACTATAAGAATTATATCCATTTTCGTACCCCGGAAGAAAACACAAATAAAAACCATTATCAGCTTGAACCACCTGAAATGGATAATAAAAACAGGTATAAGCACAGTTCTCTAGCAATGAGTCAGATTCCACAGCTGCACCATCAAGGAGAAGTTCAGCCTGGAATTGATGACACCAAAGAATCAATGATGGGAACTAGACAAAAGCAGGTAATGTAATAGTCAGCGGCTGAATTGAGTACTCCGAACAACCCATAGTAATTTGCACTTCATTCAAGATTTGCATCGAATATAAATTATATTATATGATGTTTGACAACAAATCCTTGTATCGCATAGAATATAGAAGGTTCTTTCCCCGATAAACAGACATACCATTCACCCCAATCATTCAGCTTTGTTTATGTCGGTCATTATAATAAAGTAATCGTATGTTCATGACAGCATATGGCATGCTCACAACTGGCACAAAAAATAATCAAAGATCTTTTTCATAAAAGCTTGCACAGAAATTTTTTCAAACAAAGATAGCAATAGAGGAATAAAGATTGACATTAAAAAAATGTTGGCCACTTTCCCAAACCTAGAAAAGAAAGCTGACCGCAAATAGGTGCAAAGCTTATTGGTACCACCACACCACCACAGAGACGCACCAAGTGCGCCATTGTTTTGGTTTTAGATAGGACCACTTGTGACTACTGTATAGGAAAGGCATATACCATACTTGATAAAGTAAACTATTTGATGGCTTACCGTTGGGTGCATCTCTAGACCATTGATTCCAACAAAGTAGCCATTCTCATCCCATCCTCCAAATGAGCCTGAGATAAACAATTAGATAATCACAATTCACAAATGGATGGATAGCATGCTTTGTTTTCAGGTCACAGTACTGATCTACCCACCTGGATAATAGTACCCGTAGTAACACATCCCTTGGTCCCCCACAGAAGCTTCTCTGTTCATTTCGCATTCCTTGAAAGCACTAGCTGCATCGCCCGACGAAATGCATGATATTGCATCGGAAGAACTCGCGTCTTTGCTAGCAGTCTACAAAAGTTGAAGATGAAAGAAAATCAGGGAGCAACCAACCAAGGTGCAAAGAAGGCGTTCCTCATACGCTAAGAGAGGCAAGAAACTTATTGTGTGTAGGAACGAGAATCTTGCCAAGTTGACGTTGCTTGCCTTCGTGCTGGCATCAATCTTCAAGTCCTCCATTGCTTCTTCCATAGCTGGATTGATAGAAAAGTCAAGGTTTGCAAACGAGACATATACTTCTAAAGGTCACTGTCCACGAAGTGACTGGCTGATAAACTAGCCCACCACGCAAAAATGATCAACAAAGATATCTCCTTGAGTTCAATGATGTTCAGCAAATAATTTTCCATCATGAATTCATCAGATCAACAAATCCGAAAACACAAAAGGGATTATTTTATTAAGCATGAAAGACCGATTACTTTAGCAACATCTTCGGCTTGCCAAGTTGCCATTGCGCAAACATGAGGTGGCCAAGAAGCTGACTGAAACATGCCACACCGGACCGAACCATTACTGCAGCCAAATCCTTGAGTACAGACACCATATCACTATTGGTGTACCTATCGAATAAATGGGAGTTGGATCGGCCCTCACCATCTCTCAAATCCGAATTATAAGGGGTACCTAATAATTACAGTCATGAATTTCTGATAACAGAGACCTACCATGGCAGGCCGGCAAAACTCAATAATGCCAGACATTGATTGAAATGGATCGGGTTTTTTTTTTATCAAAGTCTATGCGTGGCGATTATCCCACAATGAACTCCATCTTTCTTGCAAATAGTGATCAAACGGAGTACGCTCAGACCAAAAGTCTCTTTCTTTCCCCCAACAAGTAGGATCAAAACCAAAGCTTTTTCCAAAGAGAAAAAAAAAAAAGGAGATGCTTTAGAAGAAGACAATTTTGAAACAGAGAACTTCGGTGAAGTAGAACCCACGCCGATCACTGAAACGAAAACCAAAGCTTGTACGTACTGAACTAGACAAAATCAAGAATTTTGATCCCACAAAGTAGTATCTCTCATGGACCAAAGTACTCTGGTGAAGAGAGAAGGAAATGAAGCTACAAACCAAAGTCACGGACAAACAGTACTCGAGTACCAAAATACCCCCAAGAACATCGAGAAGTTTCATTGATCATGCATCGAAGCACCATCCAAGTATGAAACATAGGAACGCGGGAAGAGTTCATCCATAGGATCCACCCTTCAGGAGAAAAGGGCGGGCTTGGGAGAAGATAAGAGAAGGATACGCTCCTGGCGCAGGTCGCCCTTGGGATCCATGAGGCCGCACCACAGCTCGCCGCAGAAGAACCCGGCGTTACGCGTGTCCTCCAGCTCGACCGGGGGTGGGCGACGGGGGGCTCGCCGGAACCCTAGCCTGCTCCGGCCGCCGCTGCCGGAGAAGAAAAAGTAGCCGGCTTTCGCGGTGGCGTCTGGCGGACGGCGGGAGCGCGGCCACGTGGGCGGGCGCGGGCGCGATCGGACGGCTGGGAAGCGGGGCCTGGGTGGGGGAGAGCAGCGACGCGGCCAAAGCGGGCTCCTGAAAATCTAGTGGGGGGCAGCCTCTTCGGCTGCTGCGGCCGAATATTTGTAGCCTTTCATTGCAAACTTTACCCTCTTCTTTTTTTCCCCAGAACTGAAAAGATGCAGCAGGCAGCAGCTATCTGTAAACCTATCATTTCAATTCTGTCGAAATTCCAGAGAATACCAAACAAACAAGCATTGCGTAGCAGCATTGGTGGTTGCCACTATGAACACATTTCACATGCAGGTCAGTAGGTCGTGTTATTTTTAGTTCGAAGTCGTTAAAAGTTTTAATCGAAAAAGGTTGCGACCTCTCGAGAAAAAAAATTATTTTATTAATTCTAGAAAAAATCAATTTAAAATCCTGTAAAAATGATTACAAAGTACTATGCGTTTGGCTTACGTAAAAAAATAAATTTTTATTTAATTTAATTTAAGCTGAATAGAGCATGGCTTACGTTGTGAAAAGTATACTATATATTACGAATTGTGCGAGTTAAATCTTAAAGCAAGCATCCACTATTTTTGGTCCTGGAAAGCGCACGCAGCCACACACTAGCAGCTACTCCAAAATTCAAGGTGAAGTACAGTACTTCTCTGGGAAATGATAAAAGCTGCGGACATAAAATTTGTACGGACGTTGTAGGTTCCTGTTGAAAAATGAACCTATCCAGGGGGTGAGAGCCTGGAGGAAGTTTATGCACTAGCATCTGGCTCGCCTTTATTGCTTGCAAGGGTCGAGCGTTCGCAGAGAATCCTCATCAAGAAACACGAACGGCCTACTCACCGCTAGACGTTAGATGCACGATAGGATGGCGAGTTGTGGACGCCGGTGCGTTTGTTTAGCTCTTCGAGGCGAGAGATTTTTGTGGCCCAGGCCTGAGAAAACAAAGGAAAAATGAGGGGATTTTTACGTAAAAAACTTTACAAATCAAATATAAAATTTTCTTCCATCGACTCATTTTGACCGTGATGGCCCAATGAGCAACGTGATTATCAGTTGCGTGGGTTTACCAAGCTAACCATGGAACATGATTTGTCCTAAATGAAACAGTTTTTTTAGTCTTTGTTTTTTCACAGACGTCATACGCGTACATCAGAAGAAATTTGAGAATTCTCAAAATAAGTTCTAGAGATTATAAAAAATAATAGATTACTAAAAGTCACGAAAAAATCGTCGCAAATTATGACAACATATAGGTTATATAAAAATAATAAAATTTACTACAGTAATACGCAACGGTACGATACGCTGAAAAGAACAAAGCCTAACCACTGAGGATCCATTTGATTTGAGTATTAAAGCTGACACACACTATCACATCGAACTTGTTAAATATGTCTAGGTTTAGTTCATCAATTTATGGGCGGCACACACTTTGGCATGAAAAAGGAATCTTGTCACACTTTTAAAACCATTGACATGTGGTATTTGTTTGATGGAAGATAAATCTTGCAACATTTGTGGTTATAAATCAAACCATAAAAACTTGTCCAACTTAGTTGTGATAACTTATGACTAGATTAGATAACAACCAAACAACCCTAAATATTCATGGTTAACCATAAAATCTTCTACACCTTCATTTTTCAAACCAGTTTGATTTCGATTTTTCTTTCGCTTCGCCACTTTCAAATCACTACGCATTTTAGCGATCTTTCCTCCCCCAGCAAAAAAGAAAGCACACACACACGCGTGCGCGCACGCACACACACATAGTCATGTGTACGTATATTTTGCCATTTTCTCAAAGGAGTATTATGACAAATTTGCAACTCTAACATGATTCATTGAAAGGAAGAGATGCACAAGGTTCATATGTAAATCAAGGCTTCGGCCGAAGGGCTAAAATGGTTCAGAAAATTCAGTACCAAGCGTCAATAGCGGTGCCGTTTGCCTGACCCGGGGATGACTCATAAATGTTGTGGGCAAGATATCAAATAAGCAAGATAGCTGGCATCTAGCGGCTCAAGAGGATCGACGCCAGCACAAGAGTGGACCTAGTGGAATATTTCTTTATGGGCATTTGAAATTAATAAACTATTTGTTCTATGGAGAAAATAAATGTGTCTGGATTATAAAATAATTAGGAAAACATGTGTTAAATTAGAAATTTATACCCTATTTACACAAATTTAAAGAGTAAATTGCATTGTATGTATCTAACCCTATGGACAAAATGTTCAGGCGTGCCGAACAGTCCGACGACAACAGGACGTCGCCAGAAACATCCAAAATAGACACTTCACGACACGCTGAAAACCTAGAGCGTACCTTAGTGTTTCATGAACACAAATATGATATAACCACATCGAAATCATTCAAAACCTCTAAAGGTCAAGTCAAACACACAAAAAAAAGAGTCTACACTCTATGGTACAATTTGAACCCTACTTGGGGCAAGTTCAAAGACCAAAGCCCATCACCTTGATGCCAACTAAACTCCAAGGCTTGATGTAGAAATATTTGTCATCATCAACAAAACAACAAATATTCACCAAAATCTTTACAAGGTTCTTATACCATACAACCGTCTTCCTCCTTTCCAGTTGCCGGTGTTGTTGAGGTTTCGGTGAGGGCTAAGGTTTGAGGTGCATTGGTGCCCTCGGACTTAGAGAGACATCGCGAGGTGGTGGACCAACGGTGGGAAGTAGCACGGTGTTGCAGCGCCACCACTTGAGTTGCGAGTGGAGAGCAGTAGACATGGACAACGGAAGGGGGTGGTCAATGAAGGGGCTGATGATCCCTAGGTTGGGTGGGGCGGCATGGCGGTGGGAGGACGAGGGGCGGAGCGGTGAGGCAGTGAGGATGTTGCTGACTACGGGTAGGAAGGCTGGCAGTCACAACGATGGTAGTGGAGGTGCGTGAAGCAGACGGAGAGGGAGGAGGAAGAGGAGGAGGAGGAAGGGTGACGCCAACAAGGGAGAAAGAAAAGGTGGGAGAGTAGTGATGCCGGAGATGGAGATAGGGAGTGATGGGTTAGGATCGGGAAGGAGTAAGCGTCGGGATGGGAATCAGGAAAGGAGTCGAGGGAAGGAGAGGGACATGGGGCGTAATTGTTGGCTGGAGAGATTTAGCTGGTTGGATTGAGATCCAATGGTTTATCGACTGGTTTTTTTTAAAAAAAAAATCAATGGACCATGGATATCTGATCCCTTGCTTTAAAGGAATTTTATGGGATATGGATTCATTTCTTCAAGAATTTCAATGCAACTTCTCTTTCTCTCTCCATTCTCTGTTACCATGTAATCTCAAAAATCCTGCATTTTTATTTGAGTTGGTTTGATATGTACCAATAAAAAGTTGCCACTTAAAATAATATCATTAGAAAGGTAAAAAAAACTGGTATGGTTCTAATCCGAAGTTAAAATCTTTGGCATATATATGCCGGTCTATTTTTCAATAAAAACTTGTCCCTCCTTTTTTCTTCCTTTAGCCCCTCCCAATCTCTTCCTTCTTTATCCTCACTCATGGCAGAGCTCACCAGTCTTGGCGGTTGAAGCTCACTCTCATCTCCTTCTAAAATGTTGGCCTCTAGCCGACGTGGCCTTTCTCTCAAGATCTTAACGCTACCTCGAGTCATTGACGTCCATCTTCCAGGCCACCTCCTCCACTCCCACAACAAGGTGACTTGCCCACCACGAGCCAAAGCGAACAATAGGCTTTCACTTCATGGCTGCCTCCTCGCCACCAATCACCAGTAGGAGTACACGTGAGAGAGAGTGGAGAGAAGAGGGGTGACCTGATCTTTTCTCAATAGGGAGGAAGAATGTTAGGTGTCATGTAAATTTAAAATTTGATTGTGTTAGATGGATGAAAATATTTTAAAAAGATACTATATTCCAAAATTTTGTTACTTTGCAGTGGCACTCACCTTTCGTTTTTTTTAAATGACGGACAACTTTACAAGGGAACAAAGTGTTAGAATTGTTGGGCCTGGCCCATTTAATATCTAAATAATTCCTGAAAAATCTCAAAGGCCCATGTATGCATGAGGCATGTGAAATTTCTTTAGTACCATATTGCTAGTGGGAGGAGTGGAGGACATGCTTAAATAGTGAAGCTTGCTCCCTCCCACTAGAGAATATGATGGGAGAGAAAAATAGAGAATCACACGCTGCCGCCGCTTCGCCGCTCGGGCGTCAAGACGCACTCGCGTGAATGGTCCGCCGAAACCGGACCCTCGTGTTGGACTCGGTCGCGGCCCGTTTCGCGATCCGTTTGCCTCACGGTCCGGTTTGGACTCGGTCGCGGCCCGTTTCGCGATCCGTTTGCCTCACGTGTTTTACTATACAAATCGCCGCTTCCGCCATCGCCGATCGCCGCCGCTTCTTCTTCGCTTCGCGAGGACTTCTTCCACTACGCCGTCGCGATCTGCGTCGGCACCACCTTCTCCAACACGGCGTCATCTCGTACCGAGTAAGTCATCAACTTCGTGGCGTCAGATTCGGAGAACCAGAACCAAACATCGCCGCATCTCGTACCGAGTAAGTCATCAACTTCGTGAGTACACCAGAGAGAAATATTCCACTACGCCGTCGCGATCTGCGTCGGCACCACCTTCTCCAACACGGCGTCATCTCGTACCGAGTAAGTCATCAACTTCGTGGCGTCAGATTCGGAGAACCAGAACCAAACATCGCCGCATCTCGTACCGAGTAAGTCATCAACTTCGTGAGTACACCAGAGAGAAATACGTGTAGTTTTCTGCATGTGTATCTAGGTTGTGCTTCTGTGGCTTCAACACGTTGTGCATGCTATATCTCTTGATTAAAAATAAACCTGAAAGTGCTAATTATTCCAACACAAAGTAGCTCCTTTTCTTATGGTACAATCAAATAACAATTTTTCTAGATTTTAATCCTACAGGGTTCAACATATCTAGACATTTTAATGTACGTTTTTCTATATTCTTGCGTTTTTAGCCAAAGAGGCCCTTAAAGGCTTAAACACCTATGCTCCAACCTAGATTCTAGATTTAATTGGTGAGACTGTCCAAAAGGATCTTTCTCTCTTAGTATGATGACATAAATTACTCAAAAATTTGAAAAGGGTCGGTAGTTTTTTATGTATGGTCTATTTTTTTCAAGGCAATATATCAACTTGGCCTCTAAACCTTTGCGTTTGCGTCAAATTGGTCTCTAGGATACAAAACCGTTCTAAGATAGTCCCTAAACAACCAAAATCGTAATGTTTTTGTCCTTTGACCGGTCAAAAGCGAGTCTGAGGGCCGTTTTGATGATGTGGTGATCCATGTGGCATTTTTCTTGCGTGGCAGCCCACATGTGTAGTCCACATGTCCACCACATCACCATGTTTCTGTTCAAGTCAGCATCCACGCATGAAAAAACAGTCACATATGCATCCACGTTATCAAAATCACCCTCAAACCTGTTTTTGATCTGTCGATCTGTCAAAGGATCAAAACGGCACGGTTTCGTTGTTCAAGAACTACCATGGAATGGTTTCGTACGCTAAAGATTAATCTGACGTAAACATAAAAGTTCATATATCAAGTTGACACCTCCTCCTTTCCTAAAAGGAATATCAACTCCACCTGATGAAGCAATTGGATACAGCCATAGAATTGGGTGGGTCGTGTGTGATCGTGTCTACTACTCTAGCCACCTTTTTTTTTTTTCTCTCGTAAACATATGTGCAGTTAGAAGAGAAAAATAGTTAGAAGAGAAAAATAGGCCTGGACATTCTCTCAATGCTTTATTTATGTAAGTCGTTTCTAAATGTGCTACATTCAGGGGCAGATCCGGTATTGGCTCAGGGGAGGCTCTAACCCCACCTACGCTGTCTATGATAGTGGAGCCCCACCTTATGACCACCTATAATTTTTATTGTAAAATAGAAGGAAAGAAACTAATTTGAATGACCCTTTATTGTCGGTCCCTCCTATTATTTTTGGTTGCGTCCACCACTAGCTACATCGCATATATAACTGATAACCCTTCCAATACATTGTATTCAATAATTAATGTGTTCATTTTTTTCATTCTATTTATAAGATTCATAGAATGATCTAACTAACATTTCCGGTGGGGATTTTTTTATTGTTTCATCCACTTGTTTCTAGGATAGTGATCATCCATTGTACATAACACCTAGGATGGATTGGTGAGGTGTAGAGTAGTTAACGAGGAAAGAGAGTAGGATCGTTCTTACATAGGAAATGAAATAATAATAAATTTCCATCGGAGACAATAGATCTTTTCTATAGGCCTTACAAATAGAAGAAAAGAAAATAAGCAAATTGATTACTGGATACTCCCATCGTTTTTTATATAAGATATACAGTTTACAACTATAAGGCGTGCATGCAAATTTATTGATAGTTTTTTATGTGTACCTTTATTTATTGCATAATTCTCTCATATATGTATAAAAAAAAATCTGACATGATGTTATTTCTCATATTTTCAAGGTACTTATAACATAGGTAATATGGACATTTTCTGTTGACTTTCTTTTAATTTCATAAATTTTCTAATCTATGTGTCTATCCAAAATATGTCTTACCTAAAAAACGGAGGGACACAATGCGTTAAAGTCATTATATTTATAGCCATTTTTGTATGACGTGGCATATTTAGAAACACTGCATAAAAACCACGCACTCAAGATGTCCTGATAGTAACCCACACTAACATCAGCTTTTTTAATATAAAAGGGCACCTCATGACTAGACGCGTTTTACGATGAGCATTTTATGTGACGCTCCACTTGCTGGAAGGGAAAAGGGGAGGAAAATAAAGCTTCCTTTCTCGTCAAAAGAAAAAGCTTCCAACTGTAGTAGGTCGTTTTCTCCTTTCGATATGACATTTTGAAGTAGAAAACATGGAGTAAAATGTTCTTTAGATCCCACATTATACATACGGGGCTACAGGAGTGACTATTCAGTAGCATCTGGAGCAATAAATCATTAATTCAGAGCAAATAAAATGAATATCTTTTTCTCCGATGCAACCAAGAACTTTATTAGAAAGGAGGAGAATTACAATCGTTTAAATCAAATCTCTAACACGGGACGGAAAATCTAATCTCCACACAGAACTATGCTTTATTCTCTTGTCAAATTGAGCAAGGTCATGGGCAACTTTGTTACCACCTCTACGCACATGACGAAATTGAACATTGGGCAAAAGGCCTTTTAAGGCAAGGCAATCCTTGATAATAGCATATCATCTCAATCGACTCTCTAAGGGCAACGTAACCTCTTCGATAATGGAGAAGCAGTCCGACTCAACTACACATATATGGCATTTTGATCCATTCCACTGCGAGGTGCAGCCCTTCCTGACAAACCAACGCATCCACCTCCTTTGGATCAGAAGCTCGCTGCACAGTATGCTATGAGGATAGGAGCACAAACCCCGTATGATCTCGAATGACAATACCGATTACAGCCTCACCCGTATTATTACAGTAAGCCCCATCCACGTTGATCTTTGCCCACCCAGTATCCGGAGGAATCCAACGAGTATCTGAAGCAACATCGTCTTCCCTCAGGTCACTATTTGTTGGCCCGGCCTTCCAGATCGAATTAGCGGATTTCCCATTCGCCTTCGCTTTAGGTTGCTGGTTTGGACGAGTGGAGGACCAATAATTCCAAAGAAAAACTATAGACTCCTGAATGGACGCTTCACACTTAGTATGTATGATGTCATTGTGTAGATGCCAGGCTCGCTAGAATAAAAGGAGAGTTTATCTTTCAGGTTATCATTCAAACTTTGTAGCAACATCAACAACCAACTCGGGCCTGTATAACTGAATTTAGATTCATCCGGCAAGTTCCATTCCTCTCTTAATGCCTCTCGGAACGCCTTCGCCTTGGTACATGTCACAACCGCGTGAAAACTATATCCTGGGGATGTAGCACACACCGGGAATTAGTCAGATCCAACAATCCTGTGCTTTGCCTTATTAACCTGAGTAACAAGCGTGTCATGAGCAGGGTTTACAAAACCGCGGAGCACCTCCGAACAGTCTACTGCACGGAGACGGTTAACCGCGGTTAGCCTCGGTTTTTAGCCGGTTTTTACTCTAAATGCAAAACCATGGTTCCCCGGTTTTATTCACGGTTAGCCACGGTTTTGGAGGTTAACAGGCTGTTTTTTGCGGTTAACCACGGTTTGTGATGAAAAAAGTTCAAAATCGATTAAAATGACTAAAATTCTTTAAAATATACATTAAAAATTTAAATTTTAAAATTTTGTTTAAGCCAAAATGCTTAGAATGATTAATAGTATTTTTAGGAATTATATATATATTTTACATTCAAAACTTATTTAAACGAATTTTGACCAAACCCTCTAAACCCTAAACCGCCGGTTTATCAAACCGGGCCCCCGCGGAGGCACGGTTAGCCGCGGTTAACCGGCGGTTTTTGAAAGATGAGCTTTAGATAAAAAAAAATATTTTGCACCATGAACTATCACACTTCGTTTAGATAACCCCTTAAACTATAAAATCAAGTATTTTAAGCCATAAAACCGTAAAACCGATGCAAATAATCTGCTGGGATGGTTTTAGAGGTGGTATGCTTGTGTGACGAGTGATATAACAATCTAGTAAAAAAAAGATAAATAAAAAGTAAATATGTGGGCTCTAGTTGTAAGCCTCTCTAATATGCCTTCTTCCCCTCCCCTCTCCTCTCTGTACCTATCCTTTCCCCGGACCATTTTGCCCTCTTCTCTCTACTTGGGGTAGTGGCAACCGATGGCTAAGTTCCAGGGTAGTATGGATTGGCAGCAGAGCGACAGAGTAGCTTGACGGGACGATGGCGATTGGGGACGACGAGGTCAGTGGGCATCAGGGTTGGGACCAACGAAGCAACGACGACAGTGCCTAGCGGTGGAGCTTCGGAGCGGCAAAGACCTAGCAGGGTAACACGGTGGTGGAGGGTCTCCATTGTTGACTCCATTGTTGATGTCGCGGTGGTGGCGAGGTGGAGCGAAAGAAGATGGATTAGAGAAGTTTACATGTGGGTTCCACATATTTAAATTTTATTTATTTCTTGTTTTGTGACTAGACTGCCACATCATTTACCATATGGGCAAAATTACTTCTAGAAACACTCTAGGGGCCGTTTGCATTGATCTTATGGTTTATGGCCTATAATACCTACTTCATGGTTTAGGAGGTTATGTAGCTAAAGTGTGATACAATTCAGGGTATAAAATAGACTAGGATGTGCCACTCCAAAGATGATAAATTGGTCATGGCTAATTCGTTAATAGGGTTATCTAAAGCCATGAAGCAAACCCACCCTAGCCTCCTTAGAATTTACTCAAATTTGTGAAAAAATTAGGTATATAATGAAATCTCTCTAAAATTTACTACATAACAAACTGTCTTTGTATTCTATTCCAACAACTCCCCACAACTAACTGGTGTTTGTTTGGGCTTCTGACTTTTGAAAACTAGAAGTTGGTTATAAGCTCAAACAAATAGCGCCTAAGTACACTCCATGCCATCATGCAATTCGTTTCCATCGGTGATGCATGCCACTAATTACCACCAACAATCCAGTGTTGTTTCCAACTATGCAGGTTGTCAATTATGCTTCATTTCGTTGTTTTCAACTATGCATGGTATACTATAAGCTAGTATTTTTTTATGTGTACCTAAAAAAACCCAAAAGCTATACTTCAAGAGTTTCATAAGTTATAGAACGTGGCTACTCTTTTAAAAAAAATTGAAAAACGGTACTGAGATCTCCTAGAAGTCAAAACATTAGTTCGTCTTCATTGTTTACATTCTTTCCCCTCTCAAAACAGTTTACATAGCTTCCTTTCCCCTAGGCATTTTTGTCAGTATGCCAAAAACAGACCCTTAATATATTTATGTATTTATTCAACATTTGTAAGACATATTTTCTCGCAACTTTTTCATTTATTGTTATGGAATAAAAACGTGTCTGGATTGGTCCAGTCCAGTGTACTACCATCACCTCTCTTTACAGAAATCCGTCTCTGAGCACAGAATATATCTCTCTCTTGATCTCTCTGGGACCTACAGTGATATGGCCATGTTGCGGCCATGTCACAACCTGTTGTGCTCCACGGTGGCAAGGCTACCCTACAGGTATAACACAGTCCTCGCTAGACCCGTCGCACTGGCAATGGAAATCCGACCTCCCGCTTTGGTGGGAAATTGATGTCGCCCAGGATGCCAACCCAAAAGCGATCCTCTCTATTGCCATCGGTACCATTTGGCATCTCTGGCTCGAGCGGAATAACCGTGTTTTTCGCTCCTCCGAACGACCACCGGATGTTGTCCTTCAACAATTTCTAGATGACCTGCGGCTATGGGCAACCGTAGGAGCGCATTTTGTAATCTCTTAATTCTTTATACTTCCTCTGGGGGGAGGACTTTAAAACCCCCTAACTCTGTAAACCTCTTCTCTTTTGATCAATAGATAGCAGCTCTCCTGCCCTTTGCTAAAAAAAAAAAAAGGTATAACACAGTCCACAGGCTAATGGCAAATAATGCTGGTGTCCACGCATGTCTCCTTGGCCGCATTTGGGCATTTCTCTTCTTCCGTCGGTTGGTTATTGCTGAAATCTGTTTCAAGGGCTGAGGCTAGACTCAACGGAGCAATAATACAAGGGATCTTCTATCGGCCTATTTCTTTATAGCTTTTTTAATATAATCCAAAATATAAGTTACGGTTGATAATTTTTTTACCAAATGAAACACTTTATGTTTTTGTAGTCAATTTTTTAACCTTTATTAGGTCAATTAGATATATGTCACTCCCTGGTCTCAAAATTAGATTCCGTGTGTAATATATACCAATGGAGTGACATTTTTTACATATGCGGTCCAACTTTAGACTGAGAGTGGCACATCCAATTAATCTATTTAAAAAAGATTTAAGTGTTTCCTTACAAGGCTTCCAAAACAAATCTACATATTTATCTACAATCTTATTAAAACAGGAACCAACAGGGTCATTATATTAAGAAAAAAAGTCTATTTTAGGTACCTCAACTATCGGGAAAGTTCAAAAAAAATCCTAAACTATGATTTGGTCTGTTTTACATACCTGAACTTTAAATACCGGCTCAAAACCCATCACAAGCTGGTTTTTTAGGTGTTTTGCTGATGTGGCGCGACGTAGTGGCGTCTCGTGTCAGGCAAGTCAGCAAAAACCACTACCACATGGCGCCACGTCAGCAAAATCACCAAACAAAATAGGGTTGTGATGGTTTTTGAGCCGGTTTTTTCAGACTTTCACGATAATTGAGGTACCTAAAATGGATTTATTCCTTATATTAATCAAATAAATTTCCACGTAAATTATGCAAAAAAGGCAAGAACATCAATTATAGTGGACATAGCTTAGATAAAAGGAAATATTCCATAATAATAAAATAAGACCAATTTAAATTTGGAATAAAAATAATGGAAAAGAAGTCCTTATCTACTAAAGACTAGAAAAAATGAGTCCGACTAAAAAATTACGAATGAAAATAATAGAAAACAAGTAGTATCAAATATTTATTACAATAATAAATAGAATCAAAGAATATTAATTTGAAATATGAATAATAGAGCACGAGTTTGTGTCAACTAAAAATTATAAAAAGAATCCATATCAGTTACAATAAAAATAAAAGTAATAAAAATTAAAATTAAAATAATAAAAGGTCTCTATATTAACTAAAGACTAAAAAAGAAGCCTATATCAACTACAATAAAAATGAAATGGATAAAAAATGCTAGAAAAAGTTTAAACCAACTATATTAAAAATAAAAGGCTACATTAATTTGAAAAATCATAGAGATCCAAATTGGCTATATTACAACTTATCATAATCAATACGACTATACGAGTATGAATCTTTATATACAATTTTTTAAAGTTTGACTTAAATCTAGCCTTACAAGTGCACGAGATACCTTGCACATTTTTTAATAATTAACAAGGAACCATAAATTTTCTATATGTTAATCCACATTAGCTTTCAACCAATAAAAATAAGACCGTTGTGTACATGTGTGGCTTGGCGTCATAAAAAAAAAGGCCAGTAGCTTATTGTTATTGCATAAACCTACCTTTTGTATTCGGGCTTGTTTAAAACGACCGTGGCTAAGCGTCTAAGCGGTTGAATGACATATGATTCAAGGGGATTGATTTTTATCGGTTTGGTTGAAAGAGAATTCATCGAAAGAACTACCAAACCCTAATCACGTGTTGAAGTGATGGATCATTCCTAATCCTCGTCGGAGACTTGGAGTTCGTTGGACCATCACTAAACTTCTTTAGGTAACCGTTAGAGTTGGTTTGACCATTGTTTAAGTTTTTTTTAGGAAGGGATACACACCACTACATCACTCATGCACGTATGTGCGTCGAATGCACACGGCCGAAAGAACCACAAAATCCTAATCACCTAATGGAGTGATGGATCATTTCTGTCAAAGGCTTAAAATTCGCTGGACCATCACTAAACTTCTTTAGGCAGCCATCAAAGTTTATTAGACCACTGTTTAAATTTTTTTAGTCAGAGATACACACCACTACACCACTCATTTATGTATGTGCATCCGATGCACACGTTGAACCAAATCAGAGACCTAAAGTATCCTATGGATACATGTGATCATATAAATGCGTATGTGTTCTCCCGAGATGTGTAATATTCCTGGGATGTACCTAGGCAGGGGACTAAAATCCTCAGGAAATGGGACATACGACAGAGCCACGATCGAACCTGCGCAGGCACAATGGCACGACATTGCCAGCTGAGTTACGGCTCAGTCCCCTGCAGCCTGAGTTTTTACCTCTTTGAAGGTGGTTTTGTTTAACTTTTTCTACGGTAAAGTCCTAAAGCCATTACGGGACGAAGTAATTGGTTCGGATTTCTAACTTTTCAGTGTGCATAAGTTGGAAGTGGCTTAATGTGTCATTGTAAATAGGTCTTTTATATAAATATACATCGTTTTTTAATAGAAAATTGGATCACCTAGACAAATTCATGAGTGCATATGTACGTAACTAGAACTAGAATAATCTTCTGTAGATTGATGGGATAATTTACACAAACGCGTGTCTTATCGATGATGATTTGGCTTTCTTATGGTTGCCTTGTTTTACTTGATCACACACGTGCACATGGCCATGATCTTTAACGAAAAGATAAAAACGCGCTTGCTACAGCTTAGCAAAGCCAAAAAGTCGATCGGCACATGGATCGGAGCTGCCAAAGTGCCAGGTGCCAAACATTGTTGAACATGGATGTTGATCTTGGCGATTTCTCAAATTAATCTCACGCATGCCTCTGGCTGCAAGCTGCAAATCTTTCATCATTTGACGGGAAGAACAACCCAAATGTTTTGACAGTGCTCTGCTGGCTGCTGCTCTGTATGAATGTGTCCGTCCTCCTTTCCATTGCTAAGCCACGGCGTCCGGTTCTTTAGCTATGACACACAGGAATTTTCTATATCTATAAGGGTCCTCGTTCCCTGTAACATTTCTAGTCTTAGGTTTAATTCTATGCAGTTTATCTTATTTGATTTATTTACTTACTTATTTTCTAACTTTGAGAGCTTTTTGCGGTGTATTCGAGAGCTGGGTCCCCGATTGTTTTACTTATTTTTAGACGTGTATTCAAGGTAGAAAAAAGACGGATCGAAAAACTAAATTATTTATATTTTAAACAAATATAAGTTGATAAGTTAGTCAAATAAGTTGTAGATATATATGTTGTCTCTTCCAATTCCTATATTTAGAGATTCTCTCATTACTCTATATATTTCTATTAATGGAGACGTTGAAGTGATATTAATGTGGATTAATTGGGCATATGTCACCACAAAACTTACAAATTAGAGAAATCCCATTATAATATATGTAATTGTAAAAATGGTATTGTGAAACGATTTAAATTAGAAATATGCATTATAGGAACCACGTGGCACCTTTTTACACTATGTAGACAATTTTATCCTTACCTCCATAATTTATTTAAATAAAATACTCCCACCACCTTCTTCTTCCTCACTCTCTCGGCCTTTGCCTCGTACCTCTCGTTGTCAAGCTCCTAAGAGTGTCGTCCCCAAACATTGGCCACCCCTCCCCAAGATTTGACTATCCTTTCTGAGCTAGCCCTTTCCCAAGATTTGATAGGCCCTAAGGTTTGGGTTAACCTTAGGGTAACAGGGCTTGAGGCCACGATCTCGTGGTGATTTTGAATCAAGAAGGCATCCCATTTTCGGCGGCGTCTTCTTCGGCATTGAGGATGGGTTGATGGCGCTAGAGGATTGCGGGAGAGCTCAGGTTGGCATCGGTAGCTAGATAGAGGTTTGGAGTGGAAAGAGAGAGGAGGGACGAAGGAGAGAGTGGGGGGGAAGCAATGGCAATATGCAAATTAATATGAGCTTTGAGATTTAGATATCGCAATCCACTAATTTATACGGTTTGATAATGATGTTTTTATAAATACATGCTTTGTAGTGTCATTTCTCTGATTTGTATACTTTACAATGGCACATATCTAATTAAACCAATAAACATAGACAAGAAACGGTGATGTAAAGCGCCAGATTTTTTAGATTCTGCTAGAGCAGTAGAGCCAACAATGTCTCGCCGTGCCCTGCAGCTGCACAAATCAAAGGATAGAATCATCAATTCGAGTTTGGACCGCGTTAGCTTACTTGCCTTGCAAACAAGCATCGGGTTCCTAAAGCTAACTGTATATGTTCTGATAACCAAGTAAAACAACTAGGTGTCGGTGAATCGAATCCAGTTTGGTTTTTACTCTCGCGCAGCTTAATTCTGACCTAAACGAGGCAAAGATGCCATGAACGCGCCGAAGCAATCATGTAATCTGTGCAACAAACTTTGGCCTATTCAAAACTCACTTTTGAACAAGTTCTAGGCCAATCGGCAAGTCGACGACGTGCATGCATGATGAGGTGGGTGCAGATGTTACGTACGTGCAAACGGACCAGCTCTAACCTCTACTAATTGAATCAACCACCAATGGAGCATTCAGTAATTAATCTTGGCTTTAAGCATGTGGTCGAAACATCATGGCGCAGGTTAGGCGTCGCGATCAGCTTAATTAACACCAATCAGGAGAGCGTATCATTGGCTCATTGGTCGTCAGATCTCGAGTCAAGACGACATATATTTTTGGGTGCGTATGATTATAGCCAGCTAAAATTTTGGTTGCTCCATTGGCCATAACTGTTGCGACTGATTTTTCACGTTGCCGCTCTGAAATGCTGGAAGGTGAAAACAAACGAGGATGGAGAATTTAGGCCGCTTCCTTGTTTTGGAGGGTATGCTTTGATGCCCTTCCTTTCGTGCCTGTTTCGTTTGTTTATCTCGCTGATCCTCCTTGCACAAGCAAGATAAGGAACTGGCCGCGGACTTTAGTTCTTTATCTTCCAATCACATTGGTGAATGACTTGAGACATGGTACACAGAACCGCCGGTGATCGCTCCACCAAAGCGACGAGACTTGGGTCGAAGAACTGCGGTTTTAAACCACCCCAAAATCAAAAACTCAAATCAAAATCAAAATCCACGAAAAATATTTTAAAAACAAACTGAAAAAAGTACTGGTGTATTCTAAACATTTGTCGTGACGTTTTTAAACAAAAGTTTCAAATCGTATCCCTATATTAGAACACATCAGAACGCGTGTTCTAGCATCCACGTATGCCTTTCTAAGTTTACCATTTACGTAAATGCCACTTCATATAATTGTGAATTCAGATCTCACATGTCATCTTCACACGACCGACATTTTTATATGGGGCAATTGCGTTCTTGCCCATGTTCTGAAGTCCAATTGTGATTTTACCCTTGCTTTTTCCCACTTTGTGATTTTACCCTTGATTTTTTGGAATGAAGCTACAGTTTGTCCTCATTCCGTTTACAATAGTTAACGGTGTTAACTCAGCTGTAAGTCTAATTGTGATTTCACCCTTGATTTTCGTACTTTGTGAATTTGACCTCAAGTTTTGGAAACGAAGTTGTCATTTGCCCCTAATGTTAATACTCTGTTAGTGCTAGCCGGATTAATCAATTAAAATATAAAAATAATAGACTCCATGCCAAAGGATTGAAATGCCCTTGTACTGTTTTTGATCTAATCGGCTCAATATGATACGTGTGCCAGTTTATAACCTAGGCGGCGGCTGGGTGGCCTCATTCTGGCAGATTCCAACGAGGGGCGAAATAGTCCGCGCGGCTAGGGATTCAAGGGCTCTGGGCGGCCTCGACAGGTAGGCAAGCAAAACATCCATCTCTGCATCTCTAATATCTGCCTGCGGCATTAGCGTACCGTGTGTCGGTGGCCACAGTGTAGATCTCGGCATCCGAGCATTCAGTGATCCTTCCATGTGCGATCAAATTCAATATAACTTATACCAAAATGTGTCAAAATGCGATTTCCAAATCATCAATATTTGAGTTGAAATAGGAAAATCACAAAGTACTAATAAAATTAGGGGCCTGCCCGGACGGTGGATCCGCCACTGGGACAATGGGACTTGAGTGGAGACAAGTAGTGAGTCTTATGTGTGGGATGAACTAGAGGTTGTTCATTAAGAAGCTCTCACATCCTATGTTGGCTCGCCCAAAGTTCTATAATAATCATGAAAACTCATGATTTTTTTGGTTGATTCTGAGTTTGCCATACCTAAGGTTAGGCAATGAACTAAATTCTCCCCTGTGAATAGTAGTATGCTTATCCTTGAGAGGTAATTTTTGACACCCACCAAATAGCCACCTTTTTGGGTTGGGTTGTTAGTATTGCTTTTGACAAATTAATATCGTCAAAGGTGCTGTAACATCCTAAATTTTTAAAACCAAATTTGGCACGTTAATAATTTCATTAAAAAATGCATAATTGAAATATTAGACTATTTAAGCATTGAAAATCATCATGGCATCAGCATTGCATACAATCTTCTGGGATTGGGTTGGGTCATTAATTTTAAAGTAAAAATTAGTGTCTTGGGTGCCAGTTATTTAAAAGTATTTTAAATAAATTTTGTCAAACCTTTGAAAGAAGAAAAGAGAAAAACAATATTAGAAAATAAAATAAAATAAAAACCACTTTCCCTTATCACCGTGGGCCGAGCCTTCCCTACCCACCTCTTTCCTTCCCGCCTTTCTCCTCACATGCTGGGCCGCCCACCTCCTCCGGTCCATTTCGCGCCAAGCCACCACAGTGCCTCCTTGGTCCGTCGCCGACACTGGTCCCGCCGCCGTGGGCCGGGCTGTCAGCGTTCTTCCTCTCGCTTCTTCTTCCCGAGCCTCCCTTTCTCCGTTTCTCTCTCTCTCTCTCTTCTCTCTCTCGCTCCTTCTCCTCCCGTTTCAGCTGTCGCCGTTTGCGCGTCCGGCAGACCGCCGCGCCCCGCCTCCGCCAAGCGTCCGGACCCGCACCGCCTCGCCGTCACGCCTTGCCGCCATGAAGCGCCGCCCAATCCGCAATAACTTCACTCCGTCATCGGCGCCGCTGTGCCCTTTAATCCGCCACCCACTTCCGCAGCACGCGAAGCGCGCGCTTCAAGGCTGCCGCCGCCAAGACCGCGCTTTGACCTTGCTCTGCCGCGCCATCGCCCTAACCGCCAGTGCCGCCCTGTCCGCGCCATCGTTTCGCCACCGCTGTAGAGCAATAGCGAAGGTCTATCGGTGTCCTCCTCGCTCGCTGTGCTCACCGGCGACTTTAAGATCGAGCCATTCCCGCCGAGCCGCCCTCGCCTATAAAACCGCCCTGTGCCTCCGTTGTCGCCGCTTAGCGCCGTGCCATGCCCGACCCTTCCCCTTGGTGAGCTCGCTCTCCTTGCCCTCTCTTCCGCCACCCTCGTCTCTCTCTCACCGCTACCTCTCTCAGAGTCCCGGGCGCCGCCGAGCCGAGGAGCACGCCGCCGCTGATCCCCCGTTCGCCGCCGTCTCTCCGTCGCGCCGCCTGGGTGAGTCTCACCGCCGAGACCATCATTAGCATCGCCGTCGCTCTCTCTTCCTCTCCCCGCGCGGAATCGGCCGCCGGTGGCCGGAGTCGCCCTGCCTTCGCCCACGATCGCCTCGGTGCGAGGTTGAAGGTGACGGGGGGGAATGGGAAGGAAGTCCCGATCCGGCTCGGCCGTGGCTTCGCCTGTTACAGGCCGACCGGCTTGGCCGGGTTTGTTCTTTTATTTTCAAAAGCGAATTTAAAAGATTTTAGCACAAAAGATTTTGCAGATTATATCAAAAGCCATTCCAAAATTCTGTAAAAATTCTCAAAGGTACCTAGCAGCAAGCTGGGTTTTATAAAAATACTAAATCAAGTCTGCACCCTTGTAACCACTGCATTTCTAATAACTCAAATGTTTAGGTTCCATTATTTCATGTGCATATACAAAACAAGTTGACATCGTTCTCTTTAAATAAAATGCATAAAAACATTTTATGCCTGATGTACTGTTATTTTCATTTGTATGTTTGGATCGTGCTCGAGTAGGAGGCCAAGGTGTTGTAGACCCGTCCGACGTCGCTGGTTGTTCCTACCCGTCGTCCGACCAAGGCAAGTCCCCCCTCCCTTGACCATACTGTGAGCCATTTTGTTCCGTTGTAAAAACGATTTATTAGATCTTGAAAACTTGCATGCTAAATTAAAAAGTAAAAGCGTCGTATTTACTAGTTATTAGTTATGCAACCTAGATAATCGTGGCAAGACTAGTGATAGGCTTAACCATAAGGACTTACAATAAATCTTCTGTATATAATTACATTCCATTGATGTTAGGAAAAATGCCTCAAAATGATTTTTACCGCGATGACATTATAACTCTTGTGTGTGAAGATAAATGTTGTGATAAGGAATGGTTTAAGAAAGATTTCGAGAAAGGGTTTGAGAAAGTATGCGCATTGAGGGCAATGCCATGGGCTAGAAAAGGATTTTACTCTCTTCCCCTAAAATACTTCCGACTAGAGAGAGACTTTTGCCGGTTCGGTGCAAGGAGGCACCACTTTGAGAAAACGGGGCTAAAATATCGTCTCTCTTCTAGTTTAAGGACTGCTTATCCTATGATCCTACGAACTGAGCCACACAGTACGACCTCGAGTCCTGTTATGGGACGGGCCTAGTTGTTAGCCGAAAAACCCTAACGGAGACTCCCGGCGGTCGCCGTTAGTGTTTGAATCTAACGGCTTTGTGGCGAAACACTCCCGGGTGCGTAGCCTCTCGAGGGTAAAGCGTACCCACTCTGCAGAGTTAAAACTATCATGGTAGCCGTGCTCGCGGTTATGAGCATGCGAAGGGACTGTTCATATGGTAGCTCTTCTTTTCTAAAAACTGGGAATTTTTAAAAAGGATTTGAGTTGAGTAAAAGTTGTTGAGAAAGAGTTTTGATCTTGAGATAGGTACTACCGGCGTGTATCATGAATTGGGTTCGGCCTATCATGAACTACTCGCGCGGTTGGACCTAACCCCTGTCCCGAGTGATTCCCCGTAATGGGAAGAGACTGAGGAAGGAAGTCGCTATGGCTGTGGCCAATTGGCGAGAGGATTTAAGAAGAAGCCCCAAAAAGATGAAGATCTGAGATTGAAAGCTTTCTGAGAACTGCTTTTACAAAGTTAGGAAAAACAAAAAATGCATTTCTGCAAAACTACCCAAACCTTCTATTGGTACTGAACCCCATCCGCATATATTCCCGATTTGCGGAGTACCTTTGTACTCACCCCTGTTTCCCCCTTCCCCTCTTTAAAAATTTCAACAGCCGCAGAGCTCCCCTACGACTCTGCTTTCGAGGAGGACTCGGACTACGAGGAGGAGGAGGACTACGAAGACGAAGAGTAGGGTTGCGTGTCGCCTACCGCCGTTGCCTGTGGAATAGCCTACTAGCTAGAATAAAGCCACGCTATGTTAGGTCCCTGTGTGACCGTCTGTGTAACTCTGTATCTCGGCCTGCGTGCCGTGCTTGATGTACTGAATTATGACTCCTTTTGGGACCCGTAGTCCCCTATATTGTAATAATGTAATTCGAAGGCAATGTATCAGTTCTGTTTATGTGTGTACTAGCCATGATCTTCTGGGACTAGTACTGTTTAACACATTAGGATTCGGTCATTTAGACCGGGTCCGACAGGTGCTGAAGTAGGATCGTCCTCCATATGTAGTTTCACTACTAATTTGAGTGAAAATTTGGTTCAATCATGTAATGTTGTTAGTAATATTATGTCTACAAACACACTAGGGTGAAGTGACTTATCTATTTATCTAGCTTATCACATAACTTCCCAGCTATAAAAGTTATCTGACTTGTCTACTTATCTACCTTATAACTTTGAGAGCTTCCTGAGGTGGCCTCTAT
Source organism: Raddia guianensis (assembly GCA_036346415.1). Classification (NCBI taxonomy): domain Eukaryota; kingdom Viridiplantae; phylum Streptophyta; class Magnoliopsida; order Poales; family Poaceae; genus Raddia; species Raddia guianensis. Next base: position 50,531,277 of record CM070534.1, on the reverse strand, counting down.
AGCTGCGTCCGCTTTGTTTGACTTGTTTTTGAAAGCTTTTGGGCACACCTTTTGAGATAGGAAAAAAGGATTAAAAAACTAAACCGTTTGTAATTTAGACGAAGATAAGTAGACAATGGCATGTCCAACCATTACTAACTTAGGGTGGACTTAGCACTATTCATCATCATTTTCTCTCTTTTATTTTTATTTCTATAGTGCTAAGTTCATCCTAAGTTGAGTACCATTGGACTTGTCCTTAGTGCCAAGTATTTCAGTATTTGAGAATGGTGCTAGTATGTTAATAGTAAGGCTTCATTCTCTTCACCTTATCTTACTTATTATAGGTATAACTTGTATTCTATATTGTTAGTTATACTTGTTATGACCTTATAGGTATTAAGTTAGTTATACTTGATTTATCTTGGATTACTAGAATACTGGGTATAACAAAAACACGCGCGCTTGCACATGCAGAGATCCCCACTTGACACCAGGCCATCAATCTCATTGCTAACCTCAGACAGTGCTGCAACTTGACTCGCAAAGAATCATTATGTAAGGCAGGGGCGGACCCAGGCCTAGGGCCACCTGGGCCGCAGCCCATAGCAAGACGCTCCCCCCGAGCCTAAAGGTCACTGGCCACAACCGGCCCAGGTGCCCGACGCCCAGTCCGGCAGTCCCACCTAGCCGCCCGCCTGCCCCGACGCCCCCCTAGTCCCCAACCTCCAGCAGCCTCCACGACGCACGACGCCCCCCCACACCCTCCTCCTCGGCTCCTCCCTCCAGCGACGCCCCTCACCGCTGCTCCGGGCCTCCGGCCGCCCCGCCCCGACCTCCTCCTCGGCTCCTCCCTCCCACAACTCCCCCACCGCTGCTCCGAACCTCCGGCCGCCCCGCCCCAGCCACCGGCGCCGGGCGCCTCGCCCCGGCCTCCTCCTCGGCTCTTCCCTCCCGCGGGCCGCGGTCTCGTAGGCGCAACGCCTCCCTCCGTGGCTAGCGCGGCGGCACCCACGGGCCACCAACGTCCGACGCCGCCGCCCAACGGCCCAACCCACCAGCCGGCCAGCCTCCTTCGAGTAGTCCAGTGAGCAGTGAGGTGAGGCTGGTGAGCATTGCTTCTGCCTTGTATCTTCTGTGCCACAGATCTGAGAATTGATGGTGTATTTGTGTTTAACTGTTTGTGTATGTTATAATGATATGTCAATAGGTTTAACTTGTTTAACTTAGAAGATAGAGGATGAAGAGAGCTCGAACATTGAAATGTTTTTATCAATCGGCAATAGCACCAGTTACACCTTAACCATCGTTCCAAGAAGCTACCTCTTTCTAGTGATATTTAAAAATGCTTATTTTAATTTTTTTACTATTAACTTGTTAGTATTGATTTTTTTATTTAAATTTTTAGGTTTGAGATCTACAGCTACTGTTGATGAAGATATGAGCTTGGAAGAAGCAAATCTGTCTTAGAAAGATACTATATCATTTTAGATTAGCAATCTTTATTTTAATTTCTTTGTTACTTTTCGATTAGACAAATTGAACTGTGTGATTGAACAACTTTTCATTTTATATTAGTATAAACATAATTTCTAGTTTAGCCTACTAATTAGAATTGTCGGTAGTTGGCCCGGGTCCTATCAAAATCCTCAGTCCGCCACGATGTAAGGTGATCGCTGACGTGTATTTTTTACAGAAATGTTGATACACCTCAGAATGCAACCATTGCTTTGCTGACATGCAACATTTCTATAAGAAATGTACACGTAGACGCACTGCAGTTTCATTGCTAACATCAGCCAATGCAGCCATTATTTTATATATGTCAAACTCCAGTCTGGAATGCATGCGTACTTATATATCACTTCTTAAGAGCTTGTTGAACCTAAGCTTCCACAAAATAATAGAAATGTTCTGTGTCCATGTGTACCATACATTTGCTAAAGAGGATCTACTCAGGGTAACTGATCAAATCTTCTTCAGAAGGGCTTTGAGGTGCGGCTGTAGACTGGTTGCGAATGTTGCCATCTGAACAATGTACGAGAGCTCCCCATCCACTACTTGAAAAGCTCTCGTGATCTGCTTAACCTGAAAATTTACATGAGATCATTTTTGAAAATATACAGGAGACAAAAACTATGTTTCATTTATCTTGTAGTTTTAATGTCATCCTGAAATATACCCCATGTGTATCCACTCCACATATAGTAGCTGTAATAACCCAGTTCAAAAATCTTCAGCCTTGTGGAAGTGTGGGCAAGGCTAGTGTATTTCCATAGAAATATGGGAATGTGATGCAATCAACTCATACATCAGTGGTTCACAATGTTATCAATGCACTGCACATGTCATATTAAACCATTCATATGACCTAAGGCACTTGCAAGATTGTAAGCCAATGGCAAATTCTGAAGATGTTATCTCGTATAAAGTTCCATATAATTGTGTCTCCAAAACAGAGGACCACATGCATGATGATCAAAAAATAAAAACTAAAACACATTAAACTACCACCAGATGGATGAGTCATACTACTCGATACAATCCTACTCCCATGAATCATGAATGCAGAAACAGATCTGTGTCAGATGACAGTATGCTATTGCTTAAATAAACTTCAGTAAGTTCACGAGTAGATTCTTGTTAAATGTGGGTGCAAAATTTCATTGTTAATTCCTTGGAAGTCAGAACCTTATTATCTTATATTACTGAGTTATCACCTGGACAAGTGGACAAGATCATCCCATCCTATTCACAATCCTAACAAAAAGATGATTACAGTCTTTGGATGAATGATAACACAAAGCATGAAATGATAACTGAAGAGCAAAATTATAATATTTGCTTGGAAGGTATAAGCAAAAATAAAACCCACAATTTTGCAGTTGGCAAACCTCAACAGGCCAGCATCCTAGAACACTATCAGGTTAATTAACTATGTTCAATCGCTCTGTCCTGTAGCAACAAGCACACTTGAAATATATAATAGTAGGAGAATTCCTCTACATTAATCAGGAGTACCTTTGATGCATTGCCAACATGATCACTTTGGAGCGTCACGGTTTTCTTTTCAGCGTCGTATGAACCTTTCTGCATTTTTTTTAAGAAACAAAGACATGGCAAGAAATCAAAACCAAAGATTTAACAGAAATAAATCAACATATATGAAACGTCAATTTCAAAATATGTTTTAAAAATAAAAGTTCTCGCTTATCCTGGTGATATAAGAATAACAGTCTGGTGAATCCACATGCCTGACCAGCATGGCCAAGTTATTACTGCATATGAGTACCTTTAGGCCTTTTAAGCAATAAAATTACAGGATGACTACCATAATTTTGGACATGAACTCCACTAGGGGACCACAAAAATGCAATGAAATCGCAAAATCAAGTAATTTAAGCTTGCAGTTGCAGGCAAGGCAATAGCTCACTATCCATTTCTTGATCAAATTTCCTTAACTTGTCATTCGTAAGTTACAGTGTGTTTCCATCACAAGGAATTTAGAGGGTGGGGCTAGTAGCCTATCAGGCATTAACCTTCTGTCCTTCCCAAGAAAGCTCTATATAAGAAGTCAAGATAACTCGGCATCAATCAAGCTCTATATAAGAGGCCAAAATAGGTCTGCATCAATAACAAATTCACGATTACAATCACATTTAAATGAGATTGATGTTCATCTCTTTTTGCACAGCTAAACAGGTCAAATAATGCCCCCACATACTGGTGGAAAGCAACTGAAGAATCCACTAGTTCAGAACCTTATATAAAACAGATAACTGCCTGATGGAAACACTAACTTGAGTAATGATCATTACGGATTAGTAAAGAGCCAACCTTGATAACGCACAGCTAGGATTACGATTGCCTAGAACAACAACCAAACAGCATTACCTTTTGCCACTGCCCCAAAAGGCATATGGCAACCATCTAGCATCAGGCAAGCAAAAACTATGCCAACGAGAACTGAAAGAGTAGAACGAGCTCACCTGGACCTCGGCAAGACCTGTGCTCTGTGCGATGACCACCTCGACGGAGCCGTCGGGGCGGGGCCGCCAGTACCCAGTCTCGGCGTGCATCGGCTCGCCGGACGCCGCCTTCCATGTCCTCTGCGTGTACGAGATGACCGGCTGCGTGCGCCCACGCGCAACCCGGCAAGGCAAGAAAAGCTCTAAGCTTTGCCCATCCAAAGGCGAGGCTTCCCTAACACTCCATAGGGGCGGCGTACCTTGGATGGGTGGTGGGAGAAAAGGAGCTCCTCGCCGTAGCGGAAGGGGGAGATGGTGGGGAAGCTGCCCTCCCCTTCCCCGCACCACTTCCCCAGAAGGAACGCCAGCGGCGCCACCGCCGGGTGCGTCGCCGGCGGCTCCGTGGATGGGCCGGAGCCTTCCATTCCTTACCCTCTTGGGGTCTCCGGTTGGATTTTGGGACTTTTCGATGGGTCCTCGGCGGCTCGGCCTCTACTGCTTCGCGGGCCGCATCGTGGAGAACTACTGCCAAAAGTTGCCGGCCGATGCCAAGCTAGAGAAATTTTTTTTATATTTATATTTATTCGTTTATACAAAATTATACGACGGATTGAAATTTAGACAAAAATAGGCCCCGGTCGCACTTTGAATTCGCGACAGCGTCCTGATAGGACTTTGGGCGCGCGACAGATCGCTGAGAGGAGGTTGCACCAGAGACCACAAACCTATCGCTCTTCCATCGTGCGACAGCACTGTAGCTACAGTAACTTTCAGCGATTTTGAATTCCTTATGTCTATTAACATTTCATACCATATCCAATTTACACGAAACAAATTTTAAAATTTATGTGAAATCCTAAAGAACTCATTTTTCAAACTTTCAATTTTTTAAATTTTTTTTAATTTTGAATTTCGAATTTACGGTTTTACACTTGAATTTGTATTTTAAATTTTGAATTTCAAATATTCAAAATTTGAAAAAGGGTTTTTTAGGATTTCATATGAATTTTAAAATTTGTTTCGTGTAAATTGGATATGGTATGAAATATTAAACTTTCAATTTTCGTGTAAATTCAAAAATTAGAAGTTTAATATTTCATACCATATCCATTTTACACGAAACAAATTTTAAAATTCATATGAAATCCTAAAGAACCCATTTTTCAAACTTTAAATTTTCGAAATTCAAAATTCAAAATTCAAAAATTCAAAAATTAAAATATAAATTCAAGTGTAAATTTGAAATTCAAAATTCAAAAAAAAATTAAAAAATTAAAAGTTTGAAAAATGGGTTCTTTAGGATTTCACATGAATTTTAAAATTTGTTTCGTGTAAATTGGATATGGTATGAAATGTTAATAGATATAAGAAATTTAAAATCGCTGAAAGTTACTGTAGGCAACCTCCTCTCAGCGACCTGTTGTGCACCCAAAGTGCGACCGGGACGCTGTCGCGAATTCAAAGTGCGACTGGGGCCTATTTTTGTCTAAATTTCAATCCGCCATATAATTTTGTATAAACGAATAAAAATAAATATAAAAAAAAATTCCCAAGCTAGCGAGGCCCAGTGTACGAAATTCCGGAGTCAACACTCAAATATTTAATGCTAAAACTAGGATACCAGAGCATGTTTAATGATAGAAAAAAGTTTATTTTACTCCTTCAACTACGGATAAAGTTCAATATTGTCCTTCTCAACTCGAAAACCGAGTGACCAACCTTATTATACTATGAACGAGCGAGGTGGCCCGCGCGTTTGCGCGGCTAGATTTGTTTTGGTATATAGTGTTTATATTTAACTCATAATCTATCTCTAACATATCAGATCGGATTTAGAGTTTATCTATAATATATTATATCAACTTTAGTATGAATTTGTAATATTCCTTTTAATCTAAGCCGCATAGATTTTTTTTTCTTTGATTAATCTATCCCGTTATAATTTGGTCCCATAGTTAATTGAATGGATAAAATAATTATATTATATAATATTTAATATTTAATCCGAATTTCTAATATTCTTCTTTTAATCTAAGCTGTTATAATCCGGCCCCATAAAATCAATGGCATAGATTTTTTATTTTTTTCTTGATTTATATGAGAATTTCTTTGATTGATCTTGGTCGTTATAATTTGGTCCCACCGTTGATCGAACGGCTAAAATAATTTGGATGATGTGGATGAACGTGGTGGCTTCTTTTTCCCGTCCCACAGTTGATTGAATGGATAAAATAATCATATTATATCATATTTAATATTTAATCCGAATTTCTAATATTCTTCTTTTAATCTAAGCCGTTATAATCTGGCCCCACAAAATCAATGGCATAGATCTTTTATTTTTTTCTTGATTTATGTGAGAATTTCTTTGATTGATCTTGGCCGTTATAATTTGGTCCCACCGTTGATCAAACGGCTAAAATAATTTGGATGATGTGGATGAACTTGGTGGCTTCTTTTTCCCCTCCTTTATATATATAATAGATAGATATTGGATAAAATACACCCTTCATCTGAAACGACCGCGATTTTAGGTGACACGACATCCTAATCAGCATAGTCTTCATGGAAATAAACTCTCAAAAATCATAGAAAGTATATAAAAATAAAATAAATATACCAAATTTTTAAAAAAATATGTAGATTCTAAATGAGCAATAAAATATTATATTTCTATAGAAACTTACACGTAAAAATTATATTTATTTGATAAGATCTTATTGATTAAATAAACCAATCATTTAGGGAAAAAAGTGTGGCTTACGGGAAAATAGGAGGAAAATAAGAAGAATAGAATGATGTTAATTTAACCTTTTGATTTGAATTTATAAATTCAAATTCAAATTTAGTTCAACCTTTTAATCGTAACACAAGCAAAGACAAAATGACTCCCAACGAAGAGCTCATCCAACACACAACCCAAGACAACACAAAGAGGACTAAAGTGACATCTTCAATAAGGGTGCAACGACGAGCAACCGCCATCGAGCCTAGTCCGCAACTTGGAATTCAACCCTAAGCTTTAAGAGTAACATCCCCGGTGATGCCTCCAAGGAGGAAACGATGCTAAACAACGACAACACCGCCGGCCAACAAAGAGATGCAGTCAAGGCTTTAACCCACAACGCACCCTCCCCTTTGAAGCCGTGTTGAATGGGGTCATATAGGAAGAACAACGTGAAGATTCAGGCATCAGTCACCACTACATCTCCGATGGAATGCCATCTGACCACCGCACACATGGCCAACCCAAAGCCACCAAGCTCCCGCGGGGGGTGGGAGGAGCCGAGTGCAAGGGACGAGGCCTAGATGTACGGCAACATGGGTGGAGGTTCCTGGGAGTGGAGAGGTACGAGGGCCAACTTTGCCGAGCTCAAAGATCCATGGTGTCACCAACCTCAACCAAAACCTACTACCAGAGTCGACCACCTCCAACCATGACCCAACACCAGCCGCCACCACCAACCTAGCCTTCAGCCATAGCTGTCCACCGTGCCACCACAAAAATCATTGATGCCACCAAGCACTGGTGGACAGAGCTCTGGACGAACGGCCAAAACCCGCCACAGGTCACTGAGCTCCCCACGTGAGGAGGGGAGGAGCTGCGGCGACACAGAGGAGAGGGGAAGGGAGACGTTAGCTAGGGGCTTCATGAAGAAGCACTGGCAATAAAGAGGCTCAAGGAAGATGAACCATCGGGGATGACGGCCACACCACTGACTGGCACTCGATCCGGGCAACCGGGAGCCGAATCCGAGTGACACACCAACCAACCTAGGCGACACCACAGGATCCACCTGGGCCTGCCCGCCCGCAAGAAACACCTATAAAGAGTGGGAGATGGAAGGGAGAGGGAGAGGTAGGAAAGGGGAGAGAGGGAGTGGAAGTGGCCGCAACCACCGAGGAGGTGGGCGGTGACGGGCCTGTTGATGACGAAACCCTAGACACCCCTGAGAGGGAGCAACTCACGGGGCACCACACCAGCTGGTTTTTTTCCCATTTGAGATTTGAATTTTGAGATAGTTCGAAGATGCTCAAAGATATAGAAACAAAAGTTAGGAGTAAGGTGAGTGTCATTGATAGCCTTTGTTGGACAAGTCATATAGAAACAGCCTAAAACAATGTTTCTGTTTCAACAGAAAAAGAAAATAGGGTGCATCTTTTTTATGGAAAAACCATATGAAGCAAGGCACATTTGCACAAATTTGGAATGGAAGAAGGAACGCTAGAACATTTTTTTTTCGACGGCAGAGAGCCCCAAGATTCGAAGTTTGAGCTGTCTTCGAAGGGTTATCTCCTCGAGCAAAAGAGCTCTAGACTCCATGGCCAAATCGAGTAACCTGATAACCTCGGAGGCAATCACGAGCTGGAGCTGAGTATCGCCCACCTGAGATTGACTCCAGTGACGAAGGGCAGAGGCCGTTCGGGTGAGTTTGAATTTTAGTCGGAGCAGAGGGTGGCTAGGCATGAGCGGCGAGGGATTGTACCAAGCATACTGGGCGACTTTGATGAATCCATCGATCGTTAACCAGAAGGATTCAAAGCGAAAGAGGCGCGGAGGGCGCGGGAGTTTTTCAGCAGTGAGAAGGAGAGGGCAGTGGTCTGAGGTGGAGGAGGAAAGCGGCAAAAGCGAGCAGGACGGGAAGAGGAGTTCCCAGTCAGCGTTTGCGAAAGCCCGATAGAGACGAATGAGGGTCGGGTTGGCTTGCTCGTTGCTCCAAGTAAAACGTCGACCCGAAAGGTGAATTTCCCTGAGGGAGCAGGCGTCGTGGGTTGACCGGAACCGAGCCATGAGCCTACGGTTCAGGTTTAGGTTGTTTTTGTCGGAGGCTTTGTAGATGAGGTTGAAATCACTAAGAATGAGCCACGAGCCAGCGAAGTGAGAGGAGATGGCTTGCATTTCCTGAAGGAAGAGGATTTTCTCAGGTTCCTCTGCTGGGCCATACACGTTGGAGATGGTCCAGCTGTTTTGTCCATGAATGGATGAAACTCTGGCGGAGATGGAGTGGGGAAGAAGTAGTGGGTCGGATAGTTGGATTTGGGAGTCGTCCCAGAAGAGCAGAAGGCCGCCTCTAGAGCCGGAGGCCGGAATTTGCAGAAGACCACGCAACCGATGGCCACAAACTTCCAAGAGGAGCTGAGAAGTCGGGTTGGATAACTTTGACTCTTGTATTGCCAGGATAGTAGGGTTTTGAGCGCGAACGAGCGAGGCGACGACATCGCGCTTGGCAGCAGCGTTGAGGCCGCGAATATTCTAGCTGAGGATCCTCATAAATGGCACCAGACATATATTCATCGAAGTGGGACGAACAGATGAGCGAAAAAGAAAAGGAAGAAGAAGAAGAAGAAGAAGAAAAAGACCTTATTACAGCTTATCATTTTCGCATGGTACATTTCTCATTGCATTAGTATCTGATCACGGATAAAAAAAAAATCAGCTAGACCACCACCACAAATTAGAAGAAAAAAAGGGGGAATGGATGGATCGATCAGCACCATGAAATCAGTGCGTGCACCGCGACCTCTTGAATCTGAGCCGTCGGTTCTTGAGATCGAACTCCCACAGGTGCTCCTGCTGCAGGATGTTACCAATGACGGACACCCCGGGCCACGCGCCCTCCTGCACGCCGATGCACTTGACGCCGGGCGCCGCGTCGATGAGATAGCTCTTCGCCGGGGGCTCCAGCCGCGCCGACCCGGCGAAGTGCACGGTGAGCTTCGGCACGGCCACGGCGGCGCCCGACGGCGTCGGCGTCGTCCAGTTGTAGCAGTAGTCGAACGGGTCCATAGCCACCCGCGGCACCCCGGCGAGCTTCTTGCTCAGCGCCGCCACCACGGCGCGGTACGCCGGCTTGGCCAGCACTGTCAGGCTGGTGCCGGAGTCAAGGATGGCGCCGCCGCCCCTCTCGACGTCCCAGACGACGCGCGGGATCCTGAGGATCTCCCCGCCGACGGAGATCGCGTTGACGGCGACGGCGTAGAAGGGGCGCACCCGATGGTCGAGCAGCAGCGGCGTCTGGCGCGCGCCGGCGCCGGCGCTGGCCGCGCCGTAGGCGGAGGCGGAGGCGGGGGAGGCCCCGGCGTCGGAGGAGGAGACGGCGGGGTTGGGGCCGAAGGTGAGGTAGCTGGTGGCGTTGCGCGGGGCGAGGTGGTCGACGAGGCAGTAGGAGAAGCGGCCGCCGAAGCGGGAGGCGGCGCGGGAGGCGAAGGAGATGTTGCTGTAGCCGAGGCTGAGCACGCCGTCGGAGGCCTGGAAGCTCTGGCCAGTGTAGGCGGCGGTGCAGCCCAGCACGACGCCCTGCAGCTTTGCCTTCTTGGCCGCGCGCCCCGACAGCGCGATGGTCGCCGAGTCGGTGCCCACCGTGCCGCGCGCCGCCGACCCGTCCTTGTACCTGCGGATCAAGTCAAACACGCCGTCACCGTTATTTAACTGCTACGTGCATGGCGGCATCGCACATGGCGTGATCTACTGATCTAAGGTTTTTTCTTACGGTTTTGCTGCTTCTCAGGCGACTGATTTTTAAATAAGTCTTAGTCGATTTTCACATAGCTAAATTCTACCGTTAGATCTTTTATATGTCATATAAAGATGTTTGATCAATGGTCTAGAAAATCGACTGAGAGATAAATAACTCTCAGGCGCCTGATGATAAGTCAGTCCCTTTTTCTTAATGAGTAGCTACCGCCTCGGCTACTCACCAATCACCATCTAGCTAATCATCTCATGCATCTGCTTAACAAAAAAAATTACAGATTGCAGGTATGCAGCTAATGACATTTGCTTCTGCTGCTTAATTGCTCCCGTTGTCAAGATTTCTATGCATACCACCCTGTTGGACCCAAAGGACTTCTTCTCGAGAAGCGTGGGATTTCCCCTAGGAAAACAAAAATAATAGTACTCCCTGTTATAAAATAGTAGTCGTTTTAAATATTAGCACGGTCTCCAAAGTACAACCTTAACCATAAAGAACTTTTAAAAATTAATTTATAATGTCTTAAAAATTATAATATTATAAAAGTTCATTTCAAGACGAATCTATCTATACGATTTTTATGCTCTCAACTTAAATAGTTTAAAAGTTCTCTAAAGATAAAGTTTTAAAACTTTGACTTAGAACAAGTTTAAAACGAATACTATTTCATAACGGAGGAATAAATAGACTAGTTGAGCTGAAATTTTAAATTGTGTTTTTCAAAGCTGATCCATTTCGTTTATGAGTTTTTAGGGATGGTGTAATGAAAAAAAAAACTAGATTTTCAAAGACAAAGAGTTTAGTTTCTCAATTGGATTTAGACTTAGTTGTTAACCTAACCCTAAGCTTAAACCGAAATAAAATCCGGGCTTCACACAACATGATCGTGCCAACATTATATTGTCTGAAATATATTTATTCAGTTTTGTTAAATAGGACTCGTCTGCCTTTTTTAGTTTTGGACAGACGAATATTTTTCTAGTTAGTTTAGATTGTTTTTTCACTTTGGTGTTTGTTTTCTCGGTTTACATAGACTATTTTTCGCTTAATTTTTTAGTAAAATTTTAGCTATTTTGTGAAAAACTTATATAAATATGATAACATTATTTTTTTACCTTTTTATTGATTAATTTTTGTTTTAGATAGAATTTTTATTTGTAACTATTTTTTTATTTTTGTTGTTTTCTATAATTATTAGCATGTGGGCGCCAAAACATCAAAATCAACTACTTGCCACTAACACTTAGGCCTTATTCTTTTGAGCTGATCTGTACGACTGAACGGCTAAAATGACTGAACTTCGAGAGCTTCTCGAGGTAGTCTCGAGATTCGGATACATTTCATTTGACTTGATTTTTAAAGCGTTAGAACCCACCTTCAAAACAGCAAAAAAAACGGATTCAAAAACTCAAAACATATGTGTTTTTAAAACGTAGATAAGTCGTTAAGCAGTTAAGCCGTTAAGCTGAAAAGAACAGGGTCTAAGGCTCCGTTCGGCACAACTTTTCACCGGCTAATCAGCTGTGCACATGGATCGGCGGGCTCAACCGGTATTTACTGCATCTGTCCATGCATGCAAGCAGCTGCGCGGTTTTTTTAGAGAGAGTTGCGTTGTTAAAAGACCACCTGCTAAGCCGGTATTTACTGCATCTGTCCATGCATGCACGCAGTTGCATGCTTTTTTTTCTTAAGGGAGAGCTGCGTTGTTAGACCACCGCAAATGGACGGACTTGAGAGCTGCCGTTTGAACGCAAATGGACAAATATTATTCCATTGTTTGCTAATCACTCGTGAAATCTGTGTTGTTAGTACCACCGCAAATGTCTCCGTTCTTTCCCAATAATCATCTCACGGTCTGGAGGTCAGAGCTGAGTACATCAGTGAGTACTATTTGATAACTATCATTTCAACATTACCGAACAATGCTCGAATAACAATAGTACTTCTACCAGATTATATGTACATATGTATACAAAAGTCATGGCACATACAAAAGTCACTAGTTCCTTGTTGTTCACATAGCTGACATGTATGGCACCATTGTGAGCCGCGTCAATAGTAATGCAATATATTAGTTTGTTTACTAATAATGCATATAGCCAAATTGTACGAAAGCAATGCAATATACTAGTTTCGTATTAATGCATCAACCCAAATAATATAGCACTGCCAATAATGGGAAGCTCCAATGTGTCAAGAATATGTAGCGCCAATGTACCCTATCGTCGGCCACGCCTGAAACAAAAAAGCATACATGAACATGATGCGTCCACAAAATCATTTTATGTGCAGAACATGTTCTTACCTCTCTACACGTGTCTCCCAAAGGGTATCCGCCAAAGCATCACGAAATTATGCGCGTGTAGCATCATCCCTTTCATCCGGTCGAACCTTCGGATCATCCTCCTCTTCTATGTGTTGCCCTCCACCCGCACTTGATATACCAACAACATAGTTGATTACTACGGCGGTTCATAATTTTTTTACTGTACGCCGAGGGAGAGCTATGTTGTTGGTACATCAAGTGCGGATGGAGGGCAACACATAGAAGAGGAGGATGATCCGGAAGTTCGACCGAATGAAAGGGATGATGCTACACGCAGACCGATCACGGAAGCTGGCTCGAACCCGCCAAGCCCGAACGGTGCATCGGTAGCTTGGGCCTCGTTCAAGCCCGGTGGTCGGCGGGCGGGCAGTTTTTGCCGATTTAAGTGTGCCGGGCGGCCGAGACCGGGCGGGCTCGGCCCGGCTTCGAGCTTCGACGCGCCGGGCCGAAATGGGCTCGGCCTGGTTTTTCGAAGACTGGGCTTTTCGGGCCGGCCAAGCACGGCCCCGGTTTGAACAGGTCTATACAAGCGTATTATTTCGTGATGTTTTGGCAGATGCCTTTTGGGAGACACGTGTAAGAAGGTAAGAACATATTCTACACATAGACGCATCATGTTCATGTATGTTTTTTTTGTTTCAGACGTGGCCGACGGTAGGGTGTATTGGCGCTACATATTCTTAACACATTGGAGCTTCCTATTATTGGCAGTATTTGGGTTGATGCATTAGTACGAAACTAGTATAATGCATTGCTTTTATACAATTTGGTTTGATGCATTATTAGTAGCAAACTAGTATATTGCATTGCTATTGACGCGGCTCACAATGATGCCATGCATGTCAGCTATGTGAACAACAAAGAACTAGTGACTTTTGTATGTGCCATGACTTTTGTATATATATGTACGTACAATCTGGTAGAAGTACTATCGTTATTCGAGCATTGTTCGGTAATGTTGAAATGATAGTTATCAAATAGTACTAATTAATGTACTCAGCTCTGGCCTCCAGGTCGCGAGATGATTAATGAGAAAGAATAGAGGCATTTGCGGTTGTATTAACAACCTAGATGAATGATTAGCAAACAACGGAACAATATTTGTCCATTTGCGTTCAAGCGGCGGCTCTCAAGTCCGACCATTTGCGGTGCAGCTCTCTCTAAAAAAACCACACACCTGCATGCATGCATGGATAGATGCAGTAAATGCCGGGTGAGGCCGCCACTCCATGTGCACAGCTGATCAGGAACTTGAGCTGATCGGTTGGTGAAAAGTTGTGCCAAACGAAGCCTAAGGCCCAGTTCTTTTCAGCTTAACAGTTTAACGACTTATCTATGTTTTGAAAACACATATGCTTTAAGTTTTTTTAGCTCATTTTTTCGTTGTTTTGAAGGTGGGTCCTAACGCTTTAAAAAACAAGTCAAACGAAATATATCCGAATCTCAAGACTACCTCGAGAAGCTCTCGAAGTTCAGTTATTTCGGCCGTTCAAATTAGCTCAAAAGAATAGGACCTAAGTTAATCCCATATTTTTATGAACATAGTACCAGCAAGTAACCCCTTCTACTTGGAGTTTTATCATTTTTACTTGGTAGTTTTATATTAGATGAGATACTCTATGGTACTTGCTACAGCCTACACCTTTCATAGGTACCGCGTATTACGTATGCATGCAATGCAGCTGTCCATTACGCAGTCGTGCTATGTAGTGTACGCATGTACGGGCTGTACGCGTTAAAAGGAGCTCGCCAAGCGACACAGGTGGTACACATGGATGACTAGCTTGCAAGCTAACATCCTGCCAGCAAGCAGAAGCAAATGCAAATCCTCTCCAGCACAATCATGAGACAAGTGGGCGAGGCGTGTCTTTTCCTGAACTGTGTCGCAAAGGATCCAAGAAGTGGACCAGGACTTAGGATATCTCTAAAGATGATATTTTTTTGTACAACATTTTTTTTACCCAGCAGGCCAACACTATTCTAGATCACTGAAGAAGATAATCTACCTTCGCCAGTATTTCCTGCCCAAAAACTGATGGGAACAGCCGTGGGCCGTTTGTTGTGTGTCGGGCAGGCGATGGACGGTGTGTGGGGCTCAGGTCAGGTCAGAGCTAAGCAATTCTATCAGTGTAATTTATGCTGGTCAAAGCCAGTTTTGACTGAAGGGAACGTGACCTAGGAGAATAATTTGTACTGGTTGGAGTAGCCTTATATCGGGTGCTCTCCCCAAACGCATATCATGTATGCCTTTGCCTTGATAGGAGAACAGGTGTGAGTTAAGGACAAAAATCTCTGAACCAAGCATTCAGATTTTTTTCGGGGAGCAGAAACATGTCCTGCTACTCTACGGTCTACTTCAAAGTATCTAGGATAATCAAACTATATATGGTTCTTTTATTGCAATCTCTTACTATGATTTAAGTATATTTGATTGAACGGTAGGATCTAAGAGCATTTCTAGTGCTAGCCTCGGTCCTAAATTTCACTGTTCACGTATCTAAGTCCATTGTTCAACCTCAAATCCAGGGGCGTGTCTCCAGCCCAGTCGCCTGGGCACGCCCGCGCGTCGCTCGGGCTCAGCCACGGCGAAGCCTTGGCGCAACCTGCGCGCGACCCAGGTATTAGCAAAACCGCAAATCTAGATGCTGGGTTAGAACTTGGGTGAGTATTAAACATGCTCTAAATATACTCATAACAAAATCTCTCCCCATACTGTCCGTGAAGGAGCTTAGAAAACCAAGCATGATTTTTTGAGAGCTAAAAAAGCGATTGTCCATACTGGCCGGACTAGTCGGCACTCGATGCCCTCCTCTTACAAACAGGCAGGCAGAAGAACGTGAAAACTAGCACAAGAACAGTCCACAAGGCGCCGCATGTTGAAATACCGTACATTTGGCCGTTCAACGAGACATCTCGTTGTGTGCCCGGCACTCCACGGTCCACACGATCAACCTGCTTGAAGCCCTGATCTGCTAGGGAGAGAGATGGGAGAGGGAAAAAAAACATCTCGATCGACGCAATCTATATTTCTTGGCTGCCTCATTTCCCAAGGAACATGTCCAGTGTCCTGAGTCCTGACACGGCACGGACACTGATGGAGTACAGCCCAATCCATCGTGCACATGACGAAGCGGAGCAGAGCCCACCACTGAGCAGAGCTAGCTGCAACCATGTTCGGATGAGCGCGGCTGCCGTTCTGGGACGCGGCTCTTGTACATCTTCTTCTTTCCTGGGTTAGAAAAAAATACGACCAGATAGCCAAACCTAGAGAAACGAACACCGGCAACGTGCGTGCGTGCACACCACCACACCAGCAGGCTGGGCGGCACAAGGAAACAACATGTCCTGCAAGAGATGGGAGGTGCGTCCTTTCTGCTGGTGCAGGGATCCAATGCATATTGCCTGTGAGTGAGCTCAGAGATCAGCACCAGGACCTTGTGATGACTGATGGGCGAGGAGCGAGCGAGCGAGCGAGCGATTTGGGGGTGGTGACCGTGTGAGAGGTGAGCTGCAACCGCGACCCAAAAGGCAAAATCCTACACCGCATGGCAGGATGGCACCTAGACGCATTCAATGTGCTCCCGGAGAAAGCGACGATCGGATCGATCGATCCACCGATTGATTGTGATCAATATGCGCCGACGAGACCACGACCAGCGCCTCGAACCGGCGGCAAAATCAATCGAAGGCGACATCCCATCTCAATCAGAGGATGCTGGTGGTCAGTCTTACTGGTCTGGAGACACAAGTGAATCGTCTAATCTACATCGCTGAACTGATCAATGCCGTGGCGCTATAAGATTGCGAGTATTGGTGTGGTGCGCAGCCGGGCGCCGGCGCCTCGCATTAAACGCGGCCCCAACCCAGTGCCAAACCTGCGCTGCGCTGCCGCTGCCATTGCCATGGTGTGGTGTTCGATCGATCGCCTTGGCGTCGCGAGATCGATCCGACTCACTCACCCACCCATCCGCCCACCAGCCAGTAATTGCGGCTGCTCCCGCTGCTGCAAGCACCCCATCAATGCGAGGACCAAGCCGCACCCCACCCCGGATGGATTCGTCGATCGCCATTACGCGCAAAGATTTCATAGCTATAAGTAAAAGCAAAGGCCAAAGTGCTAAACGCTCGTATTAGGGGGAGGACCGGAGGAGCCGAGGAGCGATTGCGAATGATAACTATAAGAATGGTGGATTGGGACTTTGAGATCACTGACCGGTAGTCGTAGGAGCAGGGGCTCCCCGGCGAGGAGCAGGTGGTGAGGGAGAAGGGGAGCGACGCCTTGCAGGTGTCGGACGCGCACGGGATGGGCGCCCACGTCCTGGACTTGTCGGGCCGGAACGCGCGCCGCGGGGAAGCCGACGAGAGCGAGGTGCCCGCCCCGTCGGGGCCAGGGGCGGCTGCGTCGGCGGTGGCAGCGCGGCGGCACTTGACCCAGGTGAGGTCGCTGCCGGTGTCGGCGACGAGCAGGAACGGCTGCGCCGGGGTGCCCACGCGGAAGCGCACGAAGTACTGGCCCGTGCCGGTGTACGCGCCGGAGGAGAGCGGCATCGCGAAGGCCGAGGCGGCGGTCTCCGCCGCGCGCCGCCGCCCGCGCGACGAGATGAACGCCATGCGCTGCCGGTCGCCGTGGGCCAGCTCGGCGAGGGACTCCGGCGGGAAGCGGAGCAGCTCGAACCGCGCCGACCTGCCGCTGGCGCTCGCACCGGCCAGGAGCGCCGCGGCCGCCACCGCCACCAGCAGCGGCGCCAAACGGCGACCCGCCATTCCGGACGGCGCCGCCGCCTGTTGCTTGCTACCTTGGCCGCTCCGCCAACGCGACTACCGGCGATCGCCGGCGGCGACACACCCTCAGGCGACGCCCCCCCACCACCGGCCGCGCCAAATCGCCAATGCCGATGCCAACGCCAATGGCAATGCGCGTGTCTCCTAGCTCCTGACTCACGGCCAAACAGTCCGAGCTGCCACCGGGGGCGCCGTGCGGCTGCGGCGTCGCCTTTGTTTGCGCTCGCGCTCTCGGGCCGCGTGTGCGTGTGTGCGCCTGCCGCTTCGGAGTGCGTATTTATCTTGCTCCCTCGCTCGGCTTTTAGCTTAGTTTTAGACGTGTATCCTAGCTTGCAATTGTTGAGCTGGTGCGCCACCCGATGCGCTTCGGCGCTTGCGGTTGTGCTGTGCCGTTGCGCTTGTGCGCGCGAGCGGGCGCGGGCCAAGACTCGAAAGCTTCCGTCGCGGCGCCGGACACCGGCTGAATCCGTTGGTTCGCACGGACATAGCTCCGTATTTCCGGCCGAAACGGGGGCGTTTTCTAGTGTTCGTGTCAGTCGTGTGCGCCATACGTGATGTGATCCAGCATTCCAGCCCGAGTGAGATGGTGATCAAGGGCTACCCGTTTCCTTCGGTTCATGGTCGCTGGCTCGCTGCTCACCTACACGGAACAGAGTAATGGTTTCTGTTTCCGATCCAACTGCATGCAACTTGCAAGCTGCGCCGCCCTGTTGCTACTTGTAGCTTTGCTTGCGCATTGCTGGGCAGTCGAGGCGGAAGTTACATCGTCCTCCATGTTGCAGATTGGATGTTACGGGGATGGTTTCCATGCAGCGAAACAGAGAGCGCAGCGACGTCACGTCACGTCAAAATCGAATCTCGTTTAAGACAAGTTTGTGCAGTTGTTCGTGGCTGGCATGCGAAGGCCTATCTAATTCGACCGCATTCTAAATTGTACTACCGTACCATGCCGTGGTTTAGGCCCAAGCTTCCACGCAACTACCCGTTTTATTTAGCTCGTATCTAATGTACTCAAAAAATTGTTGTTTTAGTTGCTACTCTCCGAACTAGATAGGTAAATAATTGCAATCAGGTGTGGGAAAGGTCCACGATTTTAATTATTTTAATTATTTGACCACATTTCACTTCAGATGCAAAAGGGCCGATCCAAAGATACTTTTTGACCCTCTCTAGTTTATTTGTTTGTATAAAAAATTGAAAAGATGGGCTAGAAATTTAGTTTTTAATCCATTTCAAATGCATTAGGATGTCCCTAGGACCGGCCCTTTTGCATCTCTACATTTCACCGGTCACCACCACCATAGTAAGAAAAAATAGTCTATATTTAGTTCCTTTAACTAAAAGGTTTCGTATGAACACAAAAAATGAGTAACCGTAGGCCCTAAAGTGTGAAAATAGACAAATGACCGCTTAACCAGTCAAACAAATAGTGGTTTTTGCAGTTTTTTATTGTTGTGGCAGATTTTGATAAGATGGTACTCCGTCTGGTCTTAGAAAACAATGATGCTTACTCTAGCTTCATAATACTTATCATTTTAGATTTGTTCTAGGTCAAAGTTTTAAAACTTTATCTATAAAAATCTTTTAAACTATTTGTACTAAAAAAAACATACATATAAATTCGTCTTGAAAAATACTTTCACAATATCATATTTTTGTGAATTTTGTAGATATATTTTATTAGTAATTGATAGTCAAAATTGCATTTTGAATACCGTGTCAATATCCAAAATGACAAGTATTATGAAATTGGAGGGAGTATATTAGACATGTCCTAAATCAAAATTTTTAAACTTTGTCTATAAAAATATTTTGTACAGTTTAAATTGGGCACAAAAAAATCATATATTTAGATTGTCTAGAAAAGAACTTCTACACTATCATTTTGTGTGAATTTTATAAATAAATTGCAATGGTAATTAGTAGTTAGAATTTATTTTGAAGACTGTCTAATGTCCAAAACATCATGTATTTAGAAACCGAAGAGAGTAGAAATATAGGCGACAATGGCGAAGCTTGAGTGAGGAAATATTTTGGAGGAAGGGGGAGAGAGCTAAACCATGGAAGATGGATAAAGGTGGAGGACCATTTTAGTAAGTTGTGATCAATTTATGTTGTTTTTATACCTACTTAATCTTAAAAAAATGTAGGGGGTAGGGCACAGTGTGACCCTCACCAAGCTTCGGCCTTGTTTTTTTCAGATTAAATTAAATTAAATTAAATGAAAATTTGTTATTTTTATATAGGCCAAATGTTGTAATATTTTGTAGTTATTTTTGTGGGGTTTTAAATAGTTCTTCTTAGAGTTCGCAAAATATTTTTTTTTCATAATTTTTTGAATTTTTTAAAACGTATTTCGAGTGGGTAACAAATTTGCTACAGTAAAACGCAACTCAACATTAATCTGAAACAAACAAGACTTACACCTTGATAGGCTGTATATATACTTGTCATTTTCAATATTTATATCCCATCCTATTCACCTCTTCCCCTTTTCAATCTTCTTGACATCATCTTCTCCAATCCCACATAGTCCCTATGTCTGAGTTGCCACATGTCATCGTCATCATCAAAAGCCTTCCCCGCTTGCTTTCCACATTGGTTGTCCAGATCATCTCCCCTTGTGTGGCCCAATGGCACATACGCGTGGCTAGAGGGTGGTGAGCCATAGCACGTCATGTAGGGAAGCGCGAGGTAGTAACATGGCCCAAAAGAAGGCAAGGAGGGGGGGAGTTATATGCTCATTGCTGTCGAGGTGTGCGCAAAACACTAGCTAGGTCTTTGTTGCGACGGCTTCAACGAGGCCCAAGCTTAGCTTCAGTGGTGGTGCATGGATATGTGTGAATGGCCAATGACAAGCAGGGGCATTCCTCTTCTCCATCACAAACAAGCAGGTTCTGCTCAAATAAAAAAAAGTATTCACTAATACAATGCAAGCGCCAAGTCACGCAGCATGTAGATTGCTAGGTTGTCCACTTCATCTAAAGTCTTAAACCATTGTTTTAATAGGTCTAAACAATTGTTTTATTGGTTTAGAGATTATTTGTGTTTGATTTTCATGTTTCATGAATCATTATTATCCTATATTTTTTTAATGTTCAGTGACCAAACTATGTTGACTCTTACTTAACCAAATATTGAAATTTTTCCTCAGACAAAGGCCCTCTTTGATAGCTTGTTTAGTTGTAGTTTAGTTCTTGTTGGGAAAATTTGATCACCTGTGAAAGTGGTATGAAAAGGCTAAATAAATTATTAAAAAAATATTTTTGAGATCTTTGAGAAAAACACTACAAAGTTATAAAAAAAATTTTAAAAAAAAATAAAGTGAATAGTGTATATAAAAATAACAAAAGTTGCAATTCCAACAAAAACTAAACTAAAACAAGCTATCAAAGAGGCCCAAAGATAGTTGATTTTTTCAGCGTCGGCCAAGGAATATATTATTATATATATAAAGGAGGAGGAAAAAGAAGCCACCACGTTCGTCCACATCATCCAAATTATTTCAGCCGTTGATTTTGTGGGGCCGGATTATAACGGCTTAAATTAAAAGAAGAATATTAGAAATTCGAATTAAATACTAAAGATGATATAATATGGTTATTTTATCCGTTCAATCAACTGTGGGACCAAATTATAATGGGATAGATTTGTCGGTACAGTAAGTACCGGGGTATGAAGAGTCCTAAAGAAGATCAGGCGGGCCCCACGCGTCAGGCGGACGACTAGGCCCAACAGCGTGGCGAGCCCTCAACACAGCGGGCCCCACGCGTCAGCGGGCGACAGTGCCCAATGGCGTGGCGAGCCTCTCAATACCAATGGCCCCATCGCGTCGGTCGGCGACCGTGCCCCAAATACGTGGACGAGCCCCTCGGTGGGCGACCAGGTCCCGATACTCGGGGTGAGCGTGAGAGGCCTTCTCACTGTTAGGTGGGGCCTGCGCGGCAGAAAGCGTCCTAAAGGGAGTCTTCCGGGCGAAGACTCTCCCCCGCTGCGAAGGACAGGAGCATTTAATGTGACGTCACGCGCAGACGGACCGAAGAAGAGATGATTACCGTCACAGTGACATCTGCAGGTCTGATCAACTGTCACTGTGGCTCTGCGGAATTGACCAGCAGAGAGAGAGTCTGTCGTCATCAGGTTGACCGCCCGCGTCAGAAGGAGCAAGCTGGGTCCCGCCCGTTCTCTCATTGGCGTGTTCACACGAGTCAGAGGCCACTTGCGAAATGCGCGTACGGGCGGCGCCGCTTCGCACACAAGAGCGATGACGTTGCCTCTCTCCGCCCCGCCCATTACGTCTTATCGATGTACTAAGTGTACTGTACTGCCTACCGCCTCGGCTCTCTCCGCCAGCTCGAGGCTTGTATAAGAGGAGAAGAGAGAGAAAAGGAGGGGGTTGGACATTCTGTAATCATTTCCACACAACCACAACAAGAAAAGAGCTAAGGCTCGACAGGAGTAGGACTATTACCCGCGAGGGGGTCCGAACCTGGGTAAACTCCGCGTGTCGCTCCTCGCTGGGTCCGACGCTCGAATCGGATCGAGCCCGGGCTGATCGGCTAGCAGAAGTAGAAATCTGATAGGGGTGTGATTCACCGTGGTTAAGTGAAAAACACGCCGTCAAGATTAATCAAAGAAAAAAGATCTATGTGGCTTAGATTAAAAAAAATATTAGAAATTCATATTAAATACTAAAGTTGATATAATATATTAGAGATAAACTCTAAATCCTATATGATATGTTAGAGATAGATTATGAGTCAGAGATAAACACTATATACCAAAACAAATCTAGCTGCGCAAACGCGCGGACCACCTCGCTCGTTGCACTTAATTCGATGGTACGACTAAACTTTACATTTGAATTTTCCGCTTGTGCTGCTAGAACGGTCAGAAACGGACGTCTGGTGAATCATAAATTCCTTCGCGCTTGAAACTATACCAAAAAATTCATTTCTTTCTCCGCTAGATGCTCTGTTCAAATCTACTGTAATTTTTTTTTTAAAAAAAAACTACAATATGCCTCCAGCGGATGATCTAATTGGTTCCCAGTCCAGCCGTGGAGTGAGTCTCCAGACTCGCCAGTCCCCAGGACCAACACGTCGCTGACATATGCGCCAACAATTTTATACTTACCTCAAACTGAAGTCAAATCGGTTTGGAATCTTGCCGTTGGCCATTGCCCCGGAGAGGCTGCGGGTTAAGCGCGCGCGCAGCCGCCCCCATGGCCGGCGGTGCGCGCATGCGCGCGTCCGCGCTGTACAGCAGCCGCCCCCTGATGCCCGGCGCTAATGGCGGCGGCGCGCGGCCGTAGCAAGCCACATGAACTCCAATCAGCAGCGGGAGTCGTACACGAAAAACCTTCATTGCTCTGTTTCGCAAGACATCCTCCATTCATTAGCCGCGGTGCACGATGACGGCGAGATCCGTGCATGTTTGCACGTCAAACTGACGAGTTGGGGGCTTTCGGGGTTTTTCAACTAAGCATGGCTGATTGATGCATGATTGGTTCCATCTTCTTGCGTCTCAAGGCGCACAATTGTTGGGACTTGGGAAGAGAGAATATAGAATGGATTACCCTTGAGAACCAAAGAGGGAATAGAATGGATTATCCTGCATGACAGCTCTTGATTGGAGGCTCGATCTTAGTTTCGATACATAGCCCTTTTATTAGATAAGTAATATCACTCTCTTATACTCTAGCTGGAGTAGTTAGTAATTCAATTATTGAAGTGTAGCATAGGATTAGGAATCATATGTTAGTATGGTCTGACGTTAGACCCTAGTACGTTTGATTGGTTGAATCATTGAATGAGGTGATAGGCTCAGCCGTTTGGTCGGTGAATTGAGATGACACGGTTTCTTGTCATTGCATTTGGTTGATGGGATGAGGTTGTACGAGATGGTACACAGTTGTTCGGATTTAGAGAATATTATCTATTTATGCTATCCGATGTGGTAAATTATTACGTACATCTCTTACAATCTTGGAAAGCTTTTATCTTTCGGTGGTAACATTCAAATATTTTTAATTATATTTGAGTTACATTTTGAAAATTAGCAAGGGCTCAGCTATGGCCTAACCAACAATATTATGAGTTTCATTCTCCCAATTAGCAATCTCCTTTGCCTAAATTAACCTATGAAATACATTTCGGCATGATTATTTTACCGTAATAATTGATCATGAGTACAACAGTAGTGTACGTTAGCACTTTGGGGGTTTCAAATATTTATTCTCATTGATTTTGGAATAGAGTTTGTAAGACGCCGGTTATATTATTTTACATGTATTTAAAAGTTGTATTGAAATGGAGTGCAACTCTTCATCTAGGATTAAGCACTCAGATTAGTGCCCAACCATTGAGCTGAAGGTACCTAACGAAATTTCTCGTCTTTAGTGGATATGGGTCGCTTGTTTTGTGTACGCCAACAATGTCATCTTATGCCACACAATCGTTTTAATTTATAAAAAAGATGTTTATAATAGATTTTGTTCTCGAGTCTTAACAAGAGTACTTCTAGTAGGCAATAGCATTTATATGGATAATAAAATGCATTTTTAGGTTGTGATTTTATTTTCAAAATTGGGTTAGACTACAATCAAAATGACTTTGTTCCTTTAGTTTTGCTTATTCTCAGTATTTCGATGTTCTTATTTCACATTTTGCTGTAGAAATTTGTGTACTTTATATGGTGTCTAAAATGGCCGATCCTACTATATACATCTATCATAAAAAAAAAACTGTATTGCTAGTATAAGTTTGAATACGAAATGAAAAGTGTATGTTGCATGATCGGGTGATGTGGGGACATGGAAAGGTGCTTTTTGGCATCATATTTGGACGGATTTAAGGTGGATTTTGACGCCTTTTGAAGAACGAGATGGCTGGCCAGCTACCTCAGTGTCCTTAAAAAATCATTGGTAAATCAATTCCACGTGTACTTAGGATTACAACATGTTTACGTACATTAGTTAAACATACACTAAATTTTTTGTTTAGATAAACTTACCATTTACATGCAAATTTATAGAAAAATTATTGGCTTTTCGATTTCTAAATAATCAACTTCTTTTTCTTTCCTCCTCGCCCTCCCCTTCCCTCTACTCAAGTCGGTCGCCGCTTGGCCTCCCTCGCTGCCAAAAGATCACCGTGGCTCGCACTCTTGCCGTTGTGCCGAGGCTACGCCAAGGTATCGCCACCATGGTCATGGCCGGCAAGAATTGTAGTGTTGGGTATTCTTTCACATGGTCACATGGAGGTTCAACTTTCAGTTTAACAAAAACCCAAGAAATTCTATCCATTGATGCAACTGTCATAAATGTTTGAGATTGTTTCTTATGAGAGAAGGAAAAAACAAAACCCTAGTCATCACCACCCAAACAAATAGATTGAGAGTGTGTTCTTGCTGCTGGGAGAGAAGAGTAAGAACCATGCCACCAGGGGCGTTTTTGGGCCTGTGCGGGCTGTGAGACCGCACAGGGCCCCCAAGTTTAATTAAGGTCTATATATATACACACACATAAGAGGTTTTATTCAACAAAGTAATACAGCCCAAGCAATGTAATCAGGCCCAAAACGGCCTGCTCGGCCGGGGCTGCTCCTTTGATTCTTCGAGTTCGACTTAGGAGACAGGAGTCACAACGCGCTCGCTGGCCGCCGCTTGGTGGTTCTTAGTAACTTCTTATTCCCGATCTGCTATCTGCCGATGCAGCCAATCCTGTAGCCCGCGCCCTGCTGCGTCGTCGCACGCTGATCGGCCAGTGGCCGCTCTTTTATTCCCGATTCCGATAGCCGATCGGCGCACGCCGCATCGTCGCCCCTGCCTGCTGAGTGCTGGCCTACCCTATTGCCCGGTAAATTCCCATAACCCCATCTAAGACCTATTTTTGTTATTTGTCTTTTGCGTATGTATGTTTAATTGATCCATTGTTTAATTGTTGCAACTAGCAAAACATGTCTTCTTCAAATCGAGTTAGAAAATATGATTATGGCCATCAAAAGCGTAAAAAGAAACAGAGAATAGAGGAATTAACTCAATCTCAGGAAGGGCCTATGGAGAGGTTTATTATTAAAGAACCACAAGATTGTCCTCCCAATAATCAGGCTTTTGATCAAGGCACTGCACTTGAAGATTTTCAAGTGAAGATTATGTAGCAGGTACAATACATAGTCCATACCGCTATAATTTATAATGTAATACATTAATATATATAGCTGTTTTATATTTTGGTACTTTAAGTTAGGCCCCTATTTATTGTTTCGCACAGGGCCTCTAAATTCCCCGGGACGCCCCTGCATGCCACCATCAAAGTAAGAGAAGGGAGAAGAAGGTTGTTATCCGGATTCATTTCTTATGCGTGAACTTCATCAAGTTTGAGATTGGAGAGGTAAACGTGGTCAGATCGTCACCAAACATGGTGAATAGTTCCTAGCTTGTTGATCTCTGATTTGTACAGCTGAATCAAGGATTAGATGAGTGGAGAACGTGATTTGAGAGTGTTTATTCAGTTCGGATAGCTGCAGTTTTAGCATGCACGGCTTTGGTAAATAATTTGTTTGAGTGGTCAAACGTTGTCGGATTGAGCTCAAATTTGGACAGCTTGTTAATGACTCATCAAAGTACATTTTTGTCAATTTTTATGTGCTCTAAACTTGTGGTTTGAGAGATATGCACTAAACACCGAAGAGAACAACAGTTCATAGCTTCAAGCTGAAACTAGTTACTCCTTGCTAACTCTTTGTTTTGTGTGGTACTGCCTATACTTATGGCCAGTTTATAACTTGGTGGTGATGGTGTTATTATTGTAAATCCCTAGATGTTATAGAGAGACTTCATTTGTACTCATTGTTGTTAATAGTGGAAGAAGGTTGGAGTGAACTGGTTGGTCGCGTGGTTTCGTACTCCTACCTACATAATGTTTTTTCACATAAATCATTGTGTTAATTGTGCACATGAAATTGTCTGTTGTATTGCATATCTGTTGCTGCAAGATATTCTTGTTGTTGGTCACAAGAAGTGTGGGTTTCGAGTGTGCTAAGTGCTGCCCCTAACCCAACAGATTGTGGTCATCGGCGAAGATTCGCCGACAGCTTCGGTGGAGAGAAGGAGAGTGAGGGGAAGAGGAATTTCTTGATTGTTTTTTGAAAATAAGGTTTTTTTAAAAAAAACATCATTTTAGGATTATGTGTGATGGAGCGTGGATCATAAGTGTTGTAAATCGGTCGTTGTACACACGCACGCAAACACAATCACAATAGACAGAAGACAGATCTAGAGAGACAAAGCCAGGCACAGTGACCTTTATTGATATATCTCTCTTTGTTACAAGGGGTTTATATTTATAGCCTAGCCTAAATTCGGTTTTGTCCATAATACCCCTAAGGTTTAACATTGGCTTCTGGCCCATAAATCCTCTAGGGTTATAACACCCCCCCTTGAGCTAAACCGCGATATGACAATATCTCATCAAAAACTCCATCCAAAAACCCAATGGAAAAAAAGGATTGGAGAAAAGAGTACATTGTACACGTATGCTGTATTGCAATAATATTGCCTCGTTAAAAACCTTGCTATGAGAAAACCCAATGGGAAAAACTCATATAAGGGAAAAAGAGTACAATATATAACCTTCAGGGTCTGATCTTCAGAATCAATACGGTCTACTAGACCTCTGCGTTATAAATCTTCTAGATCTATTTTGTGGTGTGGTAAAATATTTTAATTGATCGTCATGTCAACCTACTGGGTTAGACAAAGTGAAACCTCCAGAGTTTCATATGAACCGAATCAATATTTAGCTCATACTCCCCCTCAGGACGACATCCAGATGCTTTCCGACGTTCGATGTCTTCCGGACATCCATCACACTATGCTTCTGGAAAGTGTGAACAAAATAATTTAGGAACAGTATAGCTTAATCATCAAGTACCACTATCCACTTCTGCAATACAAGCAATATTATTCTAATGAATAAACATGGGGTATGGATGGTACTCGTGCCACATAACTCCTGGATGTGGTCACCATCCTTTTAAGCTAAACACACATGTGAGGCTTCATAAAAAAAAACACTTAATCTCAAAGCTCGATATGAGATTTAGCGATATGTGGATTACATATGAATCCCGCATCCATATAACCCAATATGGTACTCGGTTAACAAACAACCCGAGGCCCTGCATATCAAGCAGGTCCCTAAAGACAATTTAGTGCTGGTCCAAACTTCTAGTTGCTGCCGCACTAAGTGCTAACAGAGGCAAGAAACTTCTGGTCTTAAAACCTCATATTGCCTTAGTTTTAAACATGAATGTTCCACTTTACGGGATCACACTAACATGTGGGTAAAATTAATTGTAACATTAGATATCTTCTGGATATAACCTATTAGACCTACTGTGTCTCAATATTGCAATTATTCTCAAGTAGCTCAACACAAACAATTTGCCTATTCAGCAGGTCTTACACATATGGTTGTACCACAATAACCAGTCTTACTTTGGCATTTAGGGGATCAATCAATTTGCCTTTATCACCAATTTACAGTATACCTTCAGGGTAATAAATAACACCACCACTCTCCCAACTACTGGCAGGAGATGCAAAAAACTGGTGCTCATGTGGTGAACTTCCAGTATCGGGTATTAAAGGGTGTAAATCAAATATCGACTGGTAATTAATCTTCCTTCAGGGAAGTGTTTATATTTCTTCAGAAAACTCATTTTCTTCAGGAAATAATCTTTACTTCTGTAAGAGATTATCAGGTATGAGATTTATTAATGTATCGTAATTTTGCCATATTATATCACAAGGGATAATGAGTCATACTGGGATCTCAACAAGGATTTTCATAATCCATAAACTGCATATTTATTTATATCATCTGCCAAAATTACTGTTTAGCAGAACATTTATTACACATAGGAGAGTATGGGTCACATCAGGGACCTTTGAACCAGAGCTTTCACCACCTCATTATTTATAATAACCCAAAATTAGAGCTACTGGCTCTCAAATTTCGATTAGTCTCATGGTTCATCCTCAGTTGCTTGCTTTATAACCCGATACAGACGCAACAGGCGCCATGCCATAGACTTAGTTCTGGATCCTTATCATAGCAACTTAAGAGGAATAATATGTATCGATAATTTTCTCTCCATGTCTCATAAATGAGCACTTTCCAATATTAACCAGAATTTTACTATTTTTCAAAACGATAATCCTTGGCCGTCCCGCTTTCCCAGCACTATAACATGCGCGCATTAACTTGCTGGGTATTCATCTTCAGGATGATCCTCTCTAGGAGGCTCATTACCATCATGGTAATTTCTCTTTAGTAGAATTTTAGGAGTGATGAGCAATTGTTTGACGAGTGTCATTGGATCTAAAACCCGCAGGCGTCCCCGCAGACTTTAGACCAAGACTCAACAGGTCAATTTTCGTAAAGATGGATATACTATTCAACCCGGGGTATACCACTCTTAGCGACTCATTTACTACAAATAAATGATTTCTAACTCCTTTAAATATCTGGCAGTCTACTCGCTTCTAGCGTACAGGAGCACTTCTCACTACTGGCGTACAGAAGTATTAACTATTGCGTGAATCTTTCAATCAAGATCTCGTAGGCATTTAACACGAAATATGGGCATTTCTCTCCCCCTAATGCCGAGATCCGATTTTTTTACTAAATCATACTTACACAATCCCCTTTTATGAGCACAAGATTAATGGAACAGCAGGTCCAAATTCCCCAACTACAGGTGGAAGCTCACAAATGTATGCTTGGTGGTGACAATATTTAGGAAATATCTTGATTCCACGTGTTACCATTGGGGGTTAACAATATATACAGTGATCTTGGACTTATATTTTATTTGCCACGCGCTTGCTCTAGGCTATCAACTGCCCGCGCTAGATGGCATGCTCGTACTACGCTGTCAAGATGCCCCATCGGGCGGCGCACCCATACGGGGTCACTGATCATCCCAACAAATTGTGGGTTGCAAAGTCTAACTTCTTTACTATTGCCCAATTACTCATACCGTATATATAATTAAACTTCATGTTTAATATAAATGCAACAATATCAATAATTTGCATGAAAACTTTACTGTTCTGCAGGAACACAATAAAAACTATATGTACGTAAAATAACAGTCAACTTAATGTGACAATAACATTACGGAGGTGTGATTATATTCCAAAAACGCATGGCTTCAGACATGTTGTAGCAACTTCAGACGCTAGTGACGATATTTGAGATTATTCTGCTTCAGGCAAACCAATGTGACTTCCAGTCATAATGCAAAACTAATATGACTGCTAGTCATAATTTGCATGCTCACGTCGAATCGCTCATGTCCATCGGAGCCAAATATGTCCTAAATTTATCACAGTTTACAATCACCAACCTATCCGTTAGCACTTCTGGTGCATAATCTAATCTGCACTTCTGGTGCATAATCTTGTCTTTACATATACAAGGGCCAATTCTCTCCTCCTTTTCACATCAACCAAAAATTTACAAGTGATAGCATATGCAACAGGCATGTGCTTAAATCACCTTACAACTATACTGCTACAGGAGTATAAATTTTGTTGTCGTGAAACCAAGGCATATTTTGTAACTTCAAGTTACACTTTAGACATCTTAAACAACCGGTTGGTAACACCACACCGAAGTAGACTGTAGACTGTTGGTCCAGGCTAAGTTAATTCTTTGGGAATAGACATATGGGTAGAAAATTTTCTCTAGTGCAAATAAGGAAAAACATTTGTCTTCAGGACATATGCTAACTCTTTATGTCTACAGGACATATTTCCACAATTCATATCTCCAGGACATATGCACTTGAGACGGTGTTGAGTAAAAACACTCTTCACCAAGGCAAGTATAACTATATCTCTAGTTTTGGCATACATTAATCTGAATTTATTCCACGCAAGATTGCTTACGACAGGTAAGACATATGCTTCAGGTATCATGTTCTATTTAGCATTTATTCAGATAATTAACTCTACTACCAGAGAGAAGTTACAAATAGAACAACTCAGACCATTATTATGGCATAAGGGAAATAAGCATCTAATGCGAAACAATCAAGCAAAAAATGTAAACTACTCAGCATGAGCAAAATCCAAACTCTACAGGAGTCATTAAATTTCTCATGAATTTCCAAGCAATGTCAAGAGTTTCTAATAATTTAAGGACTGCAGGTTAATAAATTATACTCCAAACATACAGTGCTAGGAAAACAAGCCATAAAGAACGTAATGGTGCCCACAAAGTTTCTAGCATTTTTATGGATCTCTGCTAATTATTTCTGGTCTACAGGCCATATTATAATTATATCAATGCAGAAAAACAATAACAACTCTTTGTTAGAAAATAAACCCATTAATATGCAGCTTCCAAAGGTGGGCTAGGTTTAAGATTTTGTATAATATGGAAGCTCAAATACTGAAATCCAAATCTGAAAGAGAGGATTTCGATGGTTACTTGGAATTATTAGTACTATAAGGGAAATATACCACGAGAACCACTCATACAAATATTGTGTCCTTCTGGAACTGAAACATAGTTTCCAGGCACCATCTCAGGATGGATCATCGGGTCCATCCAAAATATTACTGACGAGGGCAGCGACGCCTATAGGACGGCAGAGCCGAACTCGGCAGTGGCGTGACCGCGTCTACGGGACGACGGCACCAAAGCAGGTATCACGAAGCGGGGTAAAGACGGAGCCGTGTGGCACGGGGCCGGCAGTGGCACAGCCACGCTACGGGCGTGACTATCATGGTGACGCATAACGCAGGGGATGACGGCAACTAAGCCTTCTGTTGGTGATTGGTAAACGGCCCACCTTGAAGCAGGCCTTGGGCCGATTCCGTACCGGCCCACCACGCGAACAGAGGACCAGGCAGGCCGTTCTTGGCTGTACTAAAGAAGCCGCCTAACTCGTTTGCAGCATCCCCGGGCTTGACTAGGTCAAACCGTGCGGCACCATGTCCCTCCCGTGCTATCCCTTAGCCCGAGAGAAGGTCGCTCGGGTGATCCGCTCGCTCGTGGGCAGGTGGCGACAACTATCATAGCCCGCCATGCTTTCTCCGGCCTTGACCGGAACGCACTATATCTCCCAGAATCCTCACCGGAAGCACGCATGACAATCCGTCTTGTCGTTTGCCCTCTTTGGCAGGCAGCAGATGGTTGTTACGCTATGCGACGCCCCCAACGGGTGGCGCAGAGCTGGCTCGGTCCAGTCAGGGCCATATTGGGGATAAAGGGAAAGTGCTTTCCCCCTAAAGAAGTTCTCCCCCTTGAACGGGCGTGTTAAGACAAACACGTGTTCAGTACTAACCCGACCAATTTCTCCCTGCAGGCTCGATACCCGACAGGACCCTAGAACGAGACAAGAACCTCGCCACTAAAGCAAAGACCAGCGCGGGGCCCGCCGTATCAGCCTCGGGCGGTCCACGGCGCCTATAAAAGGAGGATTCCTGGACATTGCGGGGGACGGCCAACTCAACACCCGAAGTCCCTGATCCGATTCCACCTGGTCCAAGCACAAGCAACGTTAGCCTCTGAAGCTTTCTCCACAAGTAGCCTTAGCCTTTAGCCGTCACCATCGAAGCTCGGATCGGCGCTTCTAGGTCCGATCTCGCACCTCATCATCGCTTTTCCACCATATAATCAACAAGACCGGAGTAGAGCATTGCCGCGGTGGGGCTCGAACCGTGGTAAATCGCTTGTGTCTTTACTGATTCAGATTCTTCTCTCCGTCTTCCCACCGTACGAAAGATCCATACACGGATCACCAAGTCGCCTCAGGCATAGTCCGAGAAGACCGCGCGGCCTGAGCCCCTGTAGGCTCGGCCGCCACCCGGGCTGCTGAGAAGGGTTGTCGTTGGGCCTCACACCAACTACAAACTCGTCTACCGGTCCGTGGACCCGCTGCTCTTCAGGAGCGCGATTCCCAGACACCGACACCTTCGGGGCGCGACCGTGGTCCGGGCCACAACGACAGCGGGAGCGACGCACTACAGGCGCAGCGGCGACTGCAGGCGCGTCACGACAACGGTGCGAAACAAGGCAACATCGAGCGGGGGGCACGGCCGCCGAAGGGGCGGCAACCCGCGGCGCGGCGGCACAACGGACAGCCTTCGAGGCTGCGGCCCATGACGCTGCGGCATGGCGAGGCGTGGGGCCGGCAAGGAGGCACGGCGTAACGGGGCGACGCCTTCGGGGCGCGGCACGTGAAACGAGGCCAGGGAGTGGGGCCAGCGCAGTGACGTCGGGCTTGGCCGCGTACGACGCAGGACGTGGCCGGCGCATAGCGGCGCGGGTAATAATTCACCAATTTGCAATATTAAATAAGACTACAGGTCTAAATAGGGAAATTGCATAAAGGCGAATAATTAATTCACAATTAATTGCGTAATTAAAAGACTACAAGCTTCTAAACAAGACACAACAAATAAAGTGAATTAATTATTAATTAATTAGGGCAAAAACAAATATTAAATCAACAGGATTTAATTCTCATAAATAAAACCAAAATATGCGGGATTTCTGAAAAATCGGCCCAAAAAGGGCCCAGTTTGCCCCCTGTTTCTTTAATTTTCCTGCCCCCTGTTTCTTGCTCCAGAGCCCTATATTCCACAGATTTGAATTGGGCCAAATCGGCCCAATTGGCCCACTTGGCAGCCTCCACCGAACCTCGGCGCTAGGGTTCCCTAGCCTGTGGCGGCGGCGGCATGTGTGCGGGCGCGCCGCGGGCGTCGCAAGACGGCCGAAGCGGCAACGGCGCTTGGTGGTCTGTGAACGGCACGGCAAGTGCGGTGCACCGACGGGCGGCATGGGGCGGCTGGGCGCTGGCATGGCGGCGCGACGGGCACGGCCATCGGGCGGCCAGCAGCCTAACGCGGCGACGAGACGGCGAGCGCTGCAGCGAAACGCACGTTCGGCCGGCGCGACGGGCGCGGCATGTGCGGATGTTTGCGGGCGTTAAGGCGGCGTGATGGGGCGATGGCACAAGCAGCGCTCGGGCGCGACGCGCGCAGCAGGCGAGGCGAGCACGGCTGGTTGGCAGGCGTGTCGGCCTGGCCGCGCGCGCGGCACGGCTGGGCCCACGAGCACACGGCGGTTACGGCGAAGCGCGCGGCGGCGGCGCGCATGCGCGGCGCTACTGGGAGCGGATGCGCCACGGGCGCGGCGGCGCGCCGCGACAAAGACGCTGGGCGCGCGCGCTAGGCGCGGGGCGCGACTAACGCTATGGAGTGACGACGCTGGCGGCGCGTAGGCAAGAAGACGACGCGCAACGACGGCGCGCGAAAGTGCAGCGGCGTCTTCATCGGACGTGGCTACGGGGCACGGTGATACCCAAACTAGCTGCTGGCTACGAAGCAATCTAATAGTAACTGACGACTAATAGATTGAAAGCAAGAACAGTGATCTACTAGATCGACGAAGCGAAAAACAGTAGATCGAATGATAGATCTGTTGCGGATAGCGACATACCGATGATCACAAACCTGAGAGCGGATCGTGCTGATAACGTGTTGTAAATCGGTCGTTGTACACACGCACGTAAACACAATCACAATAGACAGAAGACAGATCTGGAGAGACAAAGACAGACACAATGATCTTTATTGATATATCTCTTTTTTATTCTGAGGGGTTCATATTTATAAATTTCAAATTTAAATTCGATTTTGTCCATAATACTCCTAGGGTTTAACGTGGACTTCCGGACCATAAATCCTCTAGGGTTATAACAATAAGCACATCTAAAACAGTGAAGGTGTCTGTAACGGCACGTGGCAGTGGATTTTTCGCTCTGAAAAACCGGCCGCCTCGTCGCGGGGGGTTACGCGGCGTACGGTGCGTCGTGTCGTGCGGTGGGGCGCGCATCGGCGAATGCGGCGGCAGCGGGAGCAGAGCACGTTGCGGCTGCGGGATCGTGAGCTCGTCGCATCACCGGCAAGCCTCGGGGCTCGCGCTCTCTCATCTCATGTTCTCCTGTACAGTCCCCGGCTCAGCCCTGCCTGCCCTGTGTCGTTGCGCGAGTCCATACGAGTATACGACACAGCTTGTACTCGGTGATACTGTACCCGTGTACCGCGTGGCGTAGCACGATACTGCAAGTTTTTTTTTAACACATACAAGAAGCTGTAGGCGTGTTTCTTCTCCATTGGATCAGTGAATAAGGGAGAGGGGAGGACACGATCCATGGAGAAGAAATCAAGATTCAAAGACCACGGAATGTGTCGGCGCCTCTGCGGCTGCTAATTGTTCGCGGCCGGTGATCTGCGTTCTGCATGGCAATGTTTTTAGGGCAATTGGGATCAGTGTCCCGTGCTACGTCAGGGATTTGAATCATACATAAGCTAATTAACAAGCCGTGACAAAATCGATGTATATGAACGAACAACCAGCGTTCATTCCGGATCCGCACTGCCATGCGAGCAACGCCGATGCAAAATCTTGCCCGATCAGACACGGGTTCATCTTTATCGGCGGCGAGTCCCCAATCCCAGAAGCGACGTCGCAGGCTTCAAATTTTGTCCGCGACTATTGAGCGGCGAGTGATGGATCGGGAAGCAAAGCCACATGCCCAGGCAAATATTCTGTCATGTCACATGGCACTACACGGCTAGGGCCTAGGGGAATAGCCATTGCCCATTGGTGCCTTGGCTCCAGCTCACCATCCATTTGACTACAGTTGCACAGTCCAAACATCACCACATGTTTGGTGTATCGGCAGCATAGGAAATAAGAAAATGCTCTGGCTGTGTGACTTGACAAGCTGCAATTAAGCTCCACGAGTCAAGCTTTTGAACGATGCGTTCTGCTCAGCTGCAGACAATCGAAAGGATTCCATGGCCTAAAATTTTCTATTTGTAGGTTAAAGAGTTGTTGATTTCTAAGGATGTCTGCGTTCGTGGTCACGCATAACCCGGACTTGTTTTTACGATTCACACATATCTCGGATCTCCAGCGTGCTACCCGGTAGGTGATCAAAGTAGTATTAACGTGCAGATGAAAAGAATATGAAGAACTCAGGTGTTAACTGAACCTGGCATAGTGTTGAGTACTTGTCTTCTCTCAGGGCACACGTGAACATATTGCTTGCTTGCTTGTATTGCAAGCCCAAAACGAGTAGTTGTGGCAGGACTAGACTCACCGCCATTCGGCCACGGCAATGCATGGAGCCTTTCCCTTCAAGGGACAATCTTGGCCAACCACTGCGAATTCTGATTCAGAAAGAGCAGAAATCATTTACACAATATCGTACCACACAGTCTCATAACTGTCTCCGCGCAGTCGCGCAGAGGATTCACGCTTGAAAAGCTACTGATCGAGCTAGACAAGGTACTAGTGTACTACTACCGTACTAAGGATAGCTGATAGTGAAGTGATATTGTGAGAGTGATACATGCGTATAGAGAAAGAAAAATGCTGGGTTTAGAAACTTGTCTCCTCTCCACATAGTGCTTTCATAAAAAACAGGGGTATTCATGACAACTTTCTTTATATCATAAACACGGTGGCAGCACTTTACGGCTGTAAAGTTGACTGACTTCATTAACTTGGACACTGAGAAGGCCTTTGATTCCTCAAGTTGGGAATTCCTTCTTGAGTTGCTGCATCATCTGGATTTTAGCCAACGTTGGCGATATTGGATCGCCATCCTTCTTTCCACAACCTCCTCTCGTGCCCTTCTGAATGGTGTTCTTGGACC
This sequence comes from Raddia guianensis, assembly GCA_036346415.1. NCBI lineage: Eukaryota > Viridiplantae > Streptophyta > Magnoliopsida > Poales > Poaceae > Raddia > Raddia guianensis. The sequence continues at coordinate 50,495,000 of CM070534.1, read as the reverse complement.
TAGGCTACAACACTGACAAGGCCTCAGGCAAGGCATCCCCTTGTCTTTGATCGATGCTCTTCGCCCTCGCAATAGAACCCCCTTGTCAAGCTGGTAAATCGAGTAGGCTTCTTCTCGAGGTGCGCTTCAGTCATTAGGAATAAGATATGTAGGAATAGGGGTTTCCCTTTATACGGACGATGTGGTGCTTTTTGCAAAGGCCGAAAATTACGAGTTACAAGTTTTTAAGCAGATCCTCGATATCATTCAAGGGACCACATTCTTAATAGTAAATTGAGAGAAGAACGAGATGTGCCCCCATTCGATGTGACAACCTCCTCGACATTTAGAACCCTTCTAGCATGTCAATCCAAAGGAAGTTATTCCCTTGTAGGTATTTAGTGTTGTCTATGAGACCGACTAGGACCTAGAAGGAGGATTTGATCTATAATATGATAATTAAGCTCGCTACTTGGAAGGCAAAGCTCCTTTCTCGAACGGGTCAACTAGTCCTCATAAATTCTATCCTCTCTTCCATGTGTATATATCATATAATGGTATTCAAGTTGGGTAAACAGGCAATCAAAAAGATTGACAAGCTTAGGTGGAGCTTCCTTTGGAGGGGAGGGGAGAGCAAGATTGCTATGGAGGACATTGTCTGGTCAATTGACACAATTACTAGGCCGAAGAATCTTGGTGGCTTGGACATTAAAGATATCAGTGCCCTACGTCAGGTCCTCCGTCTTCATTTTCTCTGGTACAACACTGTTGAGCACCCTAGACCCTAGAAGGGATTGGAGCTCCCTTGTGATAGGACCGATAGAGAGCTTTATGGAGCGGCAACATCTATGATCTTGGGAAATGGTCAGGAAACAACCTTTTGGACCTCCCCTTGGCATCAAGAGCAGCCTCTAAGTTTAATAGCTCCTAAATGATATTGGATGATTAGAGGTATGGGCCCCACTGTCTATAATGCCATTGCTACATGCTTTTGGTTTCATCCCCTAAGAGTGATCGACATTAAGGATAAATTGACAGTTTTTTAAGGTTTGGTAGGTTGTGTGACAGATGGTTCTGATCGACTCATCTCAGGATGTCACCATTTGGAATTTGTCCACAAATGGTCTTTATTCTGCTAAATCGGCATACAATGTGCAGTTCCATGGCACTTTTTTGGATCACAACTATGAGTGTTTTTGGAAAGCCAAAGCCGAGCACAAGTGCAGTTGTCGGGGATAAAATCATGGCCCATTGCCATGGCCCACTCCCTGACGGCTCAATCGAACAGCCTATTAGGGCCTAGCTCCTAGAAGGTTCTATCAGGCCCATGTGCATCCTGCCGAACAGCTTCCTGCCTGGCACGGTGCGTAACGGCCTAAGATTCCTGTTTGAGTCCGACTCGAACAGAGTTCTGCACGGCTACGTGAAGACCCGGATGTTGGTTTTTCGGATTGGAGCAGACGTCGTGATCCCCAAGAATTGGAGTATGCATTATCTACCTTGGGATATATTTGGCATGATTGAGTTCGCTACGGACTCGTGGTCAGCCTGGCTCGATTATCTCTCGGTAGGTCGGTTATTCAACACTATATAAACAGGACCCCTACGGCGTGTTGAGGGCACCTGATCTTACGCCAAGAGACTTCGCATTGTCGCATATTGCTTTCTTGTACACCCATAATCTCGCCGAGACCTGTTCGTCTCGTCGAGTTCCACCTTGTATTTCTCTTTGATATAAAGAAAGGCTGGACGTAGAGCTATTATCTTCCCTGAGAGGCCTGAACCAGGATAAAAATCCTGTGTCTCTCTGTTGTTCGTTGATCGCTGTTTGTCTTGCTCGGCAAGTCTTCTATCTCCCTTCTCAAGAACCTTAGTTGATTTGGGTCCGATATCCCAACCGTCGACAACAGTTTCTTCACTTAGATTGCCATCCAAAAGCGATTACTGATCGTGGACCGTCCAGCGGTGAGGGGTTGGTCACTCACGCTGACTAGCACTCTATGTGGACTACTTAATGGAACAACATGCCATCTTCTGCTGCAATGCAGCTTTGCTCCCTTCCGTCAAGGCCCCGGTACCCAGCGACATTATTGCTGGGTGTGGGATAGGACGTCATCTATACCATTGGAACCTCTAGAATTAGCGTAATGGTAGGATCTTTAACCAATCTTACCGTGCGCCTACTGAGCGATGGCATCTGGTTGGTAAACCATGCAATGGTGAATTTGTAGTGGAGGCCAAGCGGCCTTGTTGTAGGTAATGGCTTTTGCTTGCCATTTGTTGTAATGCCCAATTTAAGATTTGTTTGCACTATTTCTTTCTATCCATGAATGTTTAGGCAAACAGATGGTTGATGAATAGCTGATCATCTCCGCATTTCACTAGGCAAACAGAACGCTTTTGGACAATGCACATGCCAAGCATTTACCCTATACAGCTATGTTGTGCCACGAAAGGGTGATTTCTTTTTTTCTTTTTTCTTTTTTCTTTTAGAAAATGAAAGGGTGATTTCGATAGATGCCAAAACTGTTTTTTTTTTTAAGTAAACAGGCAAGATGCCTATTTCATTCAAAAGAAAGAAGGGTGAACACAGTTTTAGGCAACAAGCCTAGAGAGCAATATAACAGTTGTACAAGAGCGCTAAGCTCGACGCCACACACTAAACAACATCCTGCATAATTGCCGCAACTACATCAGCGGGCCACCGAACGACATTTCTGAATATACGATTGTTCCTCTCAATCCAGATATGCCAACAAACAAGTATTATGATACCGTCTTCCTCCCGCCGAACCGCACTTCCTCCCGTGAGGGAGTCCCACCAATATCCCAAAGAAGAGATGGAAGCGGTCGTAACAACCATGTAGGACAGTCGCGGCTGCATGAGATGCCAAATCTGTCTAGCAAAAGGGCATTCCCACAATAAGTGTCGGTGACATTCCGGGAAGGCATCACATAGTACACATAAATGGTTGTAGGGCCACCCTCGACGCATCAAGCGATCCGCTGTCTTCCTCCCAAAAGAAAAAACGGCACTTGGGTTGAACCTTCGCTCTCCAGATTCTCCTGTATTCATGTTCCCTAAAAGACCCCACAAACTGAATTGTATAAGCAGACTTCACATTGTAGATCCTATGACCTGTCGGGTTCCAAAGAACCGTGTCCTGCTCATCCGGTGTTAACACCACCGTCTGCATCGCCGTCCACAGTTGGACGAACTCGAAGATCTGCTGCGTGTCGAAGATCCTTCTGAGGGGGGTCATCCAGGAGCCAGTCTGGATGGCATCCCGAACATTGATATGCACTCCTCTGGCTAACCTGCTACAGAGCGGTGCTAGATCCTTCGGGGAATGACCATGCAACCAGGGGGACGACCAGAAGTCAGCTCTAGACCCATCTCCAACTTTGAGCTCAGTGGCTGCCCTGAATAGCGCTAAATCCGCTGCCGAAATGGCTAATTTTAGGCCCCGCCAAGGCTTTGCATCCGCGGTCCATTCATACCAAAGCCATCGCAGACGTAAAGCTCTCCCAGATCGTTCAATGTCGATCACTCCTAATCCCCCCAGTTCCTTTGGCCTACAAACTTTGGCCCAGTTTACCAAGCAATGCCCCCCATAACAATCCTGCTCACCTTTCCAGAGAAAGGCACGTATGATCTTGTCGACTTTCCTTATTGCCTACTTATCCAGCTTGAAAACCATGAGGTGGTAAACTAGCATTGAGGAAAGGACAGAGTTGATGAGTACTAGGTGACCTGCTTTTGAAAGGAGATTGGCCTTCCACTTCCCCAGCCTGCGCCTTACTTTCTCGATTAGCGGAACGACGTCCGCTTTCTTGACCTTGGTAGGTCTCAAAGGTAGACCTAGGTATGAGCAGGGGAAGTTTCGGACCTGCGTTGGAATTACCTGCGGGATCCACACCTGCACCTGATCCGTGCATCGAATAGGGTAGACCTCACTCTTCGCCCAGTTAACTGCCATGCCCGAAGCTCCGTGAAAGATATGAAGTATCGACCTGAGTACCTGCACCTCTTCCCTGACTGGCCTTAGAAGAACCATGACATCATCCGCATACAGGGATGCACGTAATCTGGACACATTGTGGGGTATTGCCTCAAGCAGGCCACGTTGCTCAGCTAACTGCACCAACCTGGTGAGCGGCTCCATAGCCAGGATGAAAAGGAGGATGGAAAGAGGGTCTCCTTGTCTTAACCCTCGTATGTGCCCAAAAGTCCTTCCTAGGCATCCATTGAGGATCACCCGCGACGAGGAGGTCCCCAAAATGATGGACACCCAGTCCCGCCATCTTTGACCAAAACCCAGGTGCTGGAGAACCTCCAAAAGGAATTCCCAGCTAACGGAATCAAAAGCTTTCTCCACATCTAGTTTCCCAAGCAGCGCCGGGACCTTTTTCCTGTGTAAGTTTGCCACGCGCTTCTTCACCCAAAGAAAATTATCTTGGATGGAGCGACCCTTCACGAAGGCAGACTGGTTTGGGGAGACCACCTCAGCTAAGCGCAGAGCTAGCCTATTCGCCAGGAGTTTTGAGAAGATCTTCCCTATGCTGTGTGAAAGGCTAATCGGCCTGAGTCACGGACTGAGGGCCATGGCCCTTTGGGATCAAGGCGATGTGGGCAGTGTTGAGTTCCTGAAAGCTCTCGGCATTACCTGCCCAAAGCTGCTGCATTGCCGCTACGAGATCCACCTTAATAATTTGCCAGCAGGACCTGTAGAACACACCTATAAAACAGTCCGGTCCCGGGGCCTTATCAGCTGGCACTTGTCGGATGACACTTGAAATTTCCTCCTCATCAAAGGGTAGTTCAAGGTCATGCAAGGCCACAGAAGGGAGCCTGAGGGCTTCCCAGTTTAAAGTGAAATCCCTGGTCCTATGTTCACCTAGGAGGTTCTTAAAGTGAGAGAAGAGGCTACCCTCAATCTCCTCCGTGGAGAGAAGAATGCCCTGCTCAGAGTGTAACTGAGTGATCCTGTTATGTCGCGTGGCGGAGTTTACTTTTGCATGGAAAAACTTGGTGTTGGCATCACCCTCCCTGATATACTTTGCCCGCGACCGCTGCCGAATTCTCAGGCGCATGATAGCAGAAAGACCTAGGACTATGTTTTTAAGAGCTTTGAGTAATCCCTGCTCCCTATGTGTCAGATTTCTCAATTCCGCCGCTGTGTCAAGACGCAAGATAACTTCATAATTAGAGACAGCGAGCTGCGCTCGGAAGCATATCCCCTGACTTTCTCCCCTGCATTTTTGTGTCACTGACATGTGGGCCCCATGACGACATGGCCCACATGTCAGTGACACAAAGTCAGCGAATTGAAAGTCAGGGGATCCGCATCCGCTGCGCTCTTACCCCACCGAGCAAAGTTGCACTCCAAGCCCTTAGCAACTCCAGGAGGCCTCAGATAATCTTGTAGCAGAGATATAGAGGCTCTTTGGAGGAAGAATCTTTAGAGGTAGTGTAATTTCTGAAGGAATTTTAGAGGGATGGATAGAGGGGACGCTAATAGTGTTTTAGAGGGGAGATATAGAGGGGGAGTTGGAGTTGCTCGGCCTTTGCTGTCCTGCGAAGTTTGATAGCAAGCAAGCTAAGTCGGTCACGTGCTCGAGTCTTCCAAAACTGTGAATTGTACTAGCCGTGCACTTTGATTGCATGAGACGAGGTTACGTTTATTGACAATGGCAGTGCTGAAAAACCCGTGGTTATGATCGGTTCCATCCATCAGATGCATCAAACTCGTTTTATGCAAACTAAAGGGCCAAGTCTTTGACTGCTTCCCTTCGTGCAGATACGTGCAATGTGTATGGACAGTGGACAATGACCGTCACTTCATCAGCAAGTACGATATCTATAAGCGGATGTTGACCGACTTGTGCCCAGCATTTTCCATACCGCTGCTTGCCTGGGAGGTTGGTACGCCGTTGAGCTGAACATTCCCCGTGGAACAAGGCGGATTAATGGTAGCGTATTCGTTTCCAGCTAATCCCAGTTGACCTTGTGGCCGGCCGGGCATATATAGCATTATCTGCAAGTGCTCATGCATGCGCACATGGACGTGATACGGTAGTGCACGGCTTGCAAAAGTCCATGACTCCATGGTCATACAAGCATGGCTACGCGTTGCGACCTTCCAAGAGCGGCGCAGCATCCATCGAGGTTCTTGCAACTTGCAACGATGCGATGAACCACTTGCAATCATCGGCGGCTTGCCGATTAAGAATGGTGGTCACTGGTCAGCAAGTGTGGCACCACGGAAGCAATGGATAGCCTGACATCCTGGATGACAAGTGGATCGCCGGAAGACACAAGGTCGGTGTGGAAATGGAAAATCTCCCGTCCTATTCTTTTTTTAAAATAATGGTAAAAACCGGTCTCTACATCCGAAAATATACACAGCCACACATAGGGGTGGAAACGAGCCGAGCCCGAGCGAGCCAGCCTCTAACTTGGCTTGGCTCGTTAGTTACCGAGCCAAGGTCGAGCCAAGCAAAGTAAGAGGTACGAGCTGAAAAGTAAGCTTGGTTCGGCTCATTAGTGGCTCGCAAGCCATGGGAAACATTGGTCTTCCAACCTTCTAAGTCATTAACCATTACAAAATATAAGTTAGCATTGTGCATATGAGTATCAAAATGACTTGTGCATTCATATGTGGGTTTTTGGCTATTTTATGAGCCCTTTTGACAATAGGATATATCATTTTCTAATGGTTAAGAGATGAAATAAATAGTATTAGCATGTAAATGAGCCAAAACGAGCCGAGCCCGGCTCGGCTCGGCTCGCTAATGGCCACGAGTTAAAAATAGGGCTCGACTCATTTACAAACGAGGCGAGCTTTTACCGAGCTGAGCCCAAGCAACTCCCGAGCTTTGGGCTAAAGTTCCAGCCCTAGCCACACATAGTCATCAATTATTACAAGACCTCACCAAAGCAGGGGCGGAGCTTTGTTAGGGCCAAGCTGGGCCCCCAGCAAATTTTTTTTAAAAGACCCCCAGGTATTATTATGGCCCAAAACATAGCAGGCCTGCTCATTGCCCCCCCTGCAATCAGCTCGTTGGAGTCTTACAGAATTGGGCCTTGCCAATGCCAATGGATCATGATCATCTTTTATATAAAATTTGGAGTTTGGAGTTTGGACTCTTGTGCTTTGGTAGTTTGGCCCTACCTATATTTTGGGTCAAGCTCCGCCACTTCACCAAAGGATAGCAGAATGAAATGAAAAAAAAAGAGGCCTTGTAATAAAGTTATTCTCATATTCCAGCCAAAATGGAAGAACGTAGCCAAAATGAAAGAATGTTATAGTAATGACTTCTAATGACCGACCAACTTAATGGAACACCTCCTTTTTATGCTTCTACTGAAGCAACGCACAATGTCGAAGCCAATAAGAAGACTTAAAAATTACCTCAAAGTGACATTTAAAAAAAATAATATTATTATGGCAGAGCCAAATGGCCCAAAAGATTGAACCTATTCCAACTCAAATACGTTTGGTATTACTCCCTCCGTTCTAAAATGTAATGTGTGCATGTATTTTCAAAAGTTAATGTTTACAACATTTGACTAATAATTATGCTAGGAACATATATGTTCAATGTTATGCATGTGATATAGTTAGATTCGTATTTGAAAGTCTTTTGATATGATGTTAATTTTATAGTTATTGATGATATAATATAAAAAAAATTAATGGTCAAAATTTACGTTTGTTGACTTCATAAAAAAATTATATGCCTTACATTTCAGAACGAAGGGAGTACATGTACTCACTCCTGATAGCCAGTTCCCCATTATATGTTGAATATTCACGAGGCCTCACAAATCGAGGACAATTTGGACTAAACGCCAAACCAACCGTGTTAACTGGCAATCAAAGAAGAAATGTTGAGCCCTCTTATCACAGATACAAGAAGATAAATTTCCTGCCCAGTTCCTTTTAAAAAGATTGTCTTTAGTTAAAATTATTATTTTTCTATAAATCAGAGGAAAATTTTTATGTTAAGACAAATCTAAAGCTTCCATAAAAAAACATTACCACAAGGAAAATTTCCTTGCCTATGCATTTCGAAATTTAATGTTACCAAAATTCGAATATTAAGCTTTGATCAGAAAAATTGAGATGTACACCAATAGAAATGTGATGTTGCAATATATTACACATTAAAATAATGCAAGTCGAGTAAGAGCAAAACTACTAAAATGTGCCTTGCTAGTGTTGAACTAGACCTAATCACATTTTGTGCCAGACTTGAAAAAGCACAATGTTGTAGAGCTAGACCTGAGCTTTGTCCGAAGCCCGGGTTGAAAACGTGGCCAAAAGCCCCCAAAGTTATTTTTCAGTGGGGGGCACCCAACTTTCTCCATTGGACCGGTTCACCACGGTCATAACCTCGCATGTACGGCTCTGCAACTCGTCAAAAAAAACTTTAGGAAGTGTTTTGCTGGAGAGGACGGTCCATCCCACGCAACAACTATGACCTAGAAACCTAAGACACAAACTTTGGTTTTGCTCTTTTCAACTTGAAGTTGATAAAAATTTTAATCTGGAAAAGTTACGACCCCTCAAGAGAGAGATTTTGAAAAGTTCAACAAATTATGAAAAATATTTTAGTAACCTTAAAAAAACTTTTTAAAACCCTGCAAAAATGACTATAAAATATTACATCATCTAGCTCGTATAAAATAACAAATTTTAATTTAATTTAATTTAAGTCGAAAAAATTAGGCATTTATCACCTTCTAAGTTATGCGTATGTGTTGGAGTAGACATGTGCTTCGAGTTTTCTGCATCACAAGATATACATGATGCTAAGTATGTGTTTTAATAGTCTAGTTATGTTGTGGTATTACTCTTGGAAATTTGTGCTTTTATAAGTTAAATTCAATCCGAAACGATTCAAACATTTCGGTCCTCCTTTAATATTTACAGTGGGATAAACAAAAATAAAAACCAAGCCAGTCCTTTTCAATTTGTCATGGCATTCCACCTCCTTTTGTGACATATCCCATCGTCATGAACAACGATCAACAACGAGAACCACACCTATATTAGCAAGTGTGCACAGGATACGTGATGCACTGGAAACAATTGAGGAGAATTAGGAAGTACAGACTTGGAAGCAGCATATTATTATTTAGACTGGGAAGGGAAGAAAGGCCTAAAGGATTGGGAAGAGTTGAAGAGGACTGTTCGCCGATGCCACGTAACAGAAGTTGTTTCGCTTATTACAATTTCTCCTTTTCCAGACGAGGGGGGCCGAGCGCCAACCTGCTTAATAAGCCCAATATCCGAGATCCATATACACTCGGCCCATCAGCTCAAGTATATGGCCTATAAAACTTAAGGTGATAAAATTGGCTGTCCTTCGACTATCAACAAAGTTCCATTTTACCCTCCTTAACTTCGAAATCGGGTGACCAATCTCTCTGTGCTATCAATATCGAACAAAATACCCCCTCACCTAAAACCATCCGGGTTTTGGATGACGTGGTGTATCATCATGGTTTTCATGAAAATAAATTTCAAAAAACCTAGAAAAGCATGAAAAACTTAGAAAAATAAATAAAAATATCTATGAAATTTTTAAAAAGTGTAGAATTCAAATATGCAAAAAAATTCCTGTAAAAAATTATATATAAAAATTATATTTGATTTATAAGATCTTTTATTGATTAAATAAAACAAGCATTTAGAAAAAAATAGTATGGCTTGTGGGAAAATAGGAGGAAACTATGAAGAATAGAAGAATGAATTCACTGATTGTGATAATGCAATTTCTCCTTTTCCAGCCAAGGGGGCCCAAGCGCCAACCTGCTTCTAAGCACAACAGCCCAATTCCATATATACTCAGCCCATTAACTCAAGTCAAACCCAATAAAACTAAAGATAAAATTAGCCGTGGACATTCCAAATTTGAATTTGTTGTAGAACACCGACTGTGAGTCTGTGCCCACATGCCATTGACTCAATAGTGACATAAAATTTGGAGTGTCAAGGTTATTGACGGCGTGTTCTCCGCTCAACCACTGCGGATCACACCCCTAGTCAGATTTCTACCTTGCTAGCCTATCAGCCGAGCTCGGTTCGATTTGAGCGTGGGACGCAGCAAGGAGCGACTCACAGAGATTACCCAGATTCGGACCCCCCTGCGGGTAATAGTCCTACTCCTGCTGAGTCTTAGCTCTTTTCTTGTTGTGGTTGAATGGAATGTGAATTCTGAGAATGCTTGAGCCAGGTGTCCAAACGCATTCTCCCTTCTCTCTCCGCTCCTCTTATACAAGCCTTGAACTGGCGGAGAGAGCCGAGGGGGTAGGCAAGACAAGATGCTCTCGAGACATCGACAAAACACGCGAGACACGACAGGAGAGACGAAAAAGTGCCGCTGCTCACACCGAGCGGCGCCTTTCACGTGCTCGCAAGTGGCCTCGACCCGCATGAACACACCGGTGAGATCGCGGGCGGGCCCGGCCGCCTCCTCTCTGGCGGGCGGCCATCTTAAGCAAACCTTCTCTCTGGGTCAATCCCGGCGCCCACAAGGTGACCGCTCGGACGACCGCCATGTCATCAGAAGGCGGCAATCATTTCTTCACCGTGTCTATCCGCGCGTGATGTCGCATTAATGCGCCGTCGCCTTCGCAGCAGGAGAGCCTTCGCCCGAAGACTCCTTCCGCAACGCCTCGCCGCTGGCCCCACCGACGAGTGGGACCCTCGCGCAGCCTCTGAGGGCTCGCCACGCCTGGGCTCGGTCGCCCGCCGACGCGTGGGGTCCGCTGCCTCTGAGGGCTCGCCACGCCACTGGGCTCGTCGCCGCCGACGCGTGGGGCCGCTTAGCCTCTGAGGGGCTCGCCCAAGGCTGGGCTCGGTCGCACTTTGACGCGTGGGACCCGCTGGCCTCTGAGGGCTCTTCATACCCCGGTATTTATTACACCGACAGTAGCCCCCGGGTCCACCATGATACGCGAACCGTCGCGCAGACACTTTTTTCGTTTCTCGTGCGGCGGGAGACGAATCGTGGGGGGCCCACCTCCTGCGGCGGCCGTACGTCTGATTCTCCACCTGCGCACGGTCTTCCTTGGGGAATCGCGCCGCTTTTCGCGGGAAATCAAAACGCGCGGGGCAATGATGGCACCGCGCGCGCGCGTGGGGACGGAATCCAAACCGTCGCGCTCGCGCTCCTTGCTTATAAATACTTCTCTTGGCGCCGCGACTAATCCTTCCGCACACTAAGTCCTCAAACTGCCCTTCACCTTCTTCGCCGCCGCCACAGAGCCTTCTTAGCCGCTGTCGCTTTCTTTTTCGCCAACTCCACCACCGTCTTCCATGGCGCCCAAACGCAGCAAGGGTCGCCACGGGGACGCACCATCGCCTGGGCCAGCTTTGCCTGCCTCTGCCGTCGACGAGGATGTGGTGACGCGGCTCCAAGGGTTCGTGCCGCTCACCTCCGTCCGGTTCCGCGCCGGCACCATAGCACCAAGCCCCGCGACGGGGAGATCGTGACCTTTACCTAGGCGATGCTGGCGGGGCTCGTCCCGCCATACTCGGAGTTCTTCCTGGGGGTGCTTGTCTTCTACGAGATCCAGGCGACGCACCTTCCCCCCAACTCTGTCATGGCGCTGACCATCTTCGTCCACCTATGCGAGATGTTTGTGGGGACGATGCCAAGCCTTCCGCTCTGGCGCCGGCTCTTTCACGCCGCATGCGAGGCCAGCGCCGGCGGGCTATCGGAAGTTGCTACTTTACGCTTAGCGACGCCGCCGCTTTCATCCCGGTCACGGTCAAGTCCAGCTCGAAGGATCGCACCGCCAATGGTCAGATGTGGAGGACTCCGGTGGTCGCGACGACCTTGACCTCCCCGTGGTTCCTGCGGAATCCCTTGCCAGCTGGGGGTCTCTGCCCGACGACTCAGCGGAGCTGGAGGTGATGCTGGGGCGCATCGCGGAGGGTTCGCCCCGCCTGGCAGTATTACGGCGATGACGATGGAGTCCGCATTGTCCCCGGAGGTAAATGTTCCTCCAGTCTTTCGGGTTTCTTGTCTTTCTGGAATGTCTTTTCTTTTGACTCCTTGTCGACTTATGGCTGCTTCTTCTCTTTTGCGCCCAGCCGCGGGGAATGTGCCAGAGAACGTGCTCCGGCAGTGGCTGGCGGGGCTCCTGACCGCGCCCACCGGCGACATCTCTTTGCCGGCGACCATCCGCCTCTGCGCGGATCCACGGAGCGCAACCCAAGATTTATGCGTCTGCCGCCCCCATGGAGGTCTCTGGTCCTGCGGTCCAAGTGGCTCGGGGACCACTTCAGATCCGCGATCCACCCCGGGCGACCGCCAAAGCTCCCGCGGCCGCTGCTGCTCCTGCCGTGGCGGCCGACTCCGACCGCGCTCTCGGGAAGCGCCGCCTCATCCTCTCCGAAGATGCTGACGAGGAGGAGGGAGGGGCGAGCCCAAAGAGAACTCGCCCCTCAAGTCCTGAGCTTCCGCCGCCTCCTCCGCCCCCCCAGGTGGGGAGCCTGCTGCCCCACGCCGCTCCGTCACCAGCTCCTTCGCTGCTGACGCTTCTGCGCCGGCGGCGATTTGCCGACGCTACTGTTTCCGCCACAAGACTGCGTCGCTTCAGCGCCCGGCGCCATCGCGCCAGCGCCCGCCAGACGGCGCTGACCATGATCACGCCCGCCACCTGACCTCCGCAACCAAGCGGCAGCGCTGCCCCTTCAGCCTTCGCTTTTGGGGCGCGCCGCTTCAGGTTGGCTTTCTCTGCACTTATTCACGTTTTGCATTAGGGTTAGCATGCTGCATGTTTTCGCATACCTGAACCCTGTCTCTGTTTATCTTCGTGGGATAGAGCGGACGCTGGGGCCTCAAACTCCATCCCGCACGACTCGCCAGCCCCCAGCTTGCCCGCGGCTCCTTCGATGGAGACAAGGCCTCCCGCCGCGGAGATCGTGCCGGAGACGAGGCTGGAGGAACCTCCGGCCGTTGCCGCAGCTGACGCCAACGCCGTGGGTGCCATTGCCGCCGACGTTGGACGCTCTGCCGAAGCGCTCCGCGCCCTCGCCCACACCTGGGCGGCGCGGGAAAGCGCTCTGGCCTCGGCGGAGCAAGCCGTCGGCGAGCTGCGGCGTGCGCTTGAGCAGGCGAGCGCCGCAAGGGAGGCGGCGACCCGCGAGGCTACGGCGGCGCAAGCCGCCGCCGCGACCACCAAGGACGCCGAAGACCTCCGCGAGCACTCGAAGCGCCTCGGTGCTTTCGCCGACATCTTCGCGCCGCCTACCACGGCTTCCGGGGCGTCTGTAGACCAGCTGGCGTCACCTTGTACTCCCCATTGGAGGAGACGGCGCGCGAAGATCTTTGGCGCGGGCGGGCGGCGAGCCGCCGCCGCTCGCGCGATCTGCCGGTGATGATGCGGCGCGAGCGATCGAAGACGGTCGTCACGGTGCTCTCGAAGCAGCGTGGTTCGTCCTGGGCAACTGCCTCGCCCAGAATGCCGCGTTCGACCTAGGCGCCACCACCGGGAACCTTGCGCCCGGCGCCACCGACCGGTCGAATCTCTGGTCGAGCTCGCCGCCAGCCGCGTCTCTATGATGGGCGGCGCTGTGCCGGCAGAGGGCAATGAAGACGAGGAGTAGACGATCTCCCACATTTGTTTTTGTCTCGTACAAATCCTGTTAATGCAAGCTTTTGCTCTTTTGTCGTGAGTCTCGATCAAACTTCGCTCAAATCTTTACTTGCGAAAAGAGGAACTGAGGCACCTGACCGCCAAAAGCTTTAGACTGAACGTTCTGCCGCAAGTGAGCGTTGTTTCCTTAGGCTTTTGGTTACTTCAACCCTTATGGCCTCTCGCAAACCGACTTAAACATTACGTGGCGAGAGCTTAGCTTTCGGAAGTGGTCTAGACGCCGGTGCCGTCGTTGGCGCATTGCCCAGACCGATCAGACACACCAGGCTAGAACCCGCCTTCCGTCCGCCGCCTCGCCCAACCGTAAGTTTAAGCGTTCGCCTTTGCAACTAAGGGGCCATCAGCCTTAAGTACTTTTTCGCTACCAACTTTCGACAGAATGTTTTTTCTAACAGACTTTTTAAGGCTACGCAACTGATCGCCAAAAGTTTTAGACAGAACGTTCTGTTGGAAGTGAGCGCTTTTTCCTTAGGCATCAGGTTACTTCAACCCTTATGGCCTCTCGGCAAACCGACCTTAAACGTTGCGTGGCGAGAGCTTAGCTTCCGAAAGTGGTCTAGACGCCGGTGCCGTCGTTAGCGCATTGCCCAGACCGATCAGACACACCAAGTTAGAACCCGCCTTCCGTCCGCCTCGCCTCGCCCAACCGCAAGTTTAAGCGTTTGCCCTTGCAATTAAGGGGCCATCAGCCTTAAGTACTTTTTCGCTACCAGCTTTCAACAGAATGTTTTCTAACAGACTTAATGGCGAAAAAGAACAGATGCCCACAGAGAGACATAACTTATCTTTATATTGCAGATGGCTTTGTACAATGCAGCCCCCGAGGCGAGCGGGGAAGGAGGAAGACCTCGCCGCTCGGCTCCAAAGGAAGGCCAAAAAAGCTCTTGAACTGCTACCTCACGGTAGAACTTCCTCACCGCTCGACGCTCCAAGTGTTCGCCAATTCGCGACCATCCTCGAATCTGAGCTTTGACCGAGCTCAAGGCGGGAGATCGAGACCACCTTGAAGGGGCTCTCCCACGTGGGAGACAATTGTTGCTGCCCCGCTGCGTCTGGTCTGCAGAACAAGGTCGCCCACTGCCAGTGTCCTCACACACACCCGTCTTGCTTGATAACGGCGCAGCGCCTGCTGATACCTGGCGGCCAGAATCGCCGCCCTGTCTCGGATCTCCTCCAGGAGATTTACTTCATCCTGACGCCGGTCAGGGTCTCTGTCTTCGCTGAACGTCGCCACCCTTGGGGAGCCGGGCGAAGCTCGACGGAGCACGGCTTCGAGCCATACACCAGAAGAAGGGGTCTCGCGGTGGCTCTATTGGGAGTTGTCGGCCAGCCAAGCCAATACGGGGACTTCTTCCGCCCAGCGCTTGCCGCGCTTCTCCAGACGGTCGAAAGCCCTTGTCTTGAGCACTTTAAGTACTTCCGCGTTTGCCCGCTCCACTTGCCCATTGCTCTTCGGATGTGCAACGGGGCGGCACGCTTTGGTACCAGCTCTTCGCACCAGTCTTGGAAATCGACGCTCTTGAACTGAGCGCCGTTATCGGTGATGATCCTGCTGGCGACGCCGAACCGGAGGAAGATGCTCTTCATTAATTTTATGGCAGCAGCGGACGTGATTGCCGGGACTGGCGTGGTTTCAACCCACTTGGTGAACTTGTCGGCGCCGATTTAACGATGTGTGTAGCCTCCGCCGCCCGTGGAACGGGCTCAGATATCTGCCCCGCACCGCAAATGGCCAGGAGAGCGGAATGGTTTGCGGCGCTGGGCGGTCGGTGGATCTCGCTTAGCATGAAATTAGCACGCCGCATCTCCTCACCACTCGAAGGCATCACGGAGGCGGAGGCGATAGAAGCCGTGGCGGAAAGCTTTCCGACCAACGCCTCGGCCTCAATGGCTCCGCACATGCCTCCATGGATCTCGAGAGAATTTCACTCCCGCTTCCCGAGTGACGCGCTTCAAGAGAACTCCGCTTTGCGCCGGGCGTCTGGTCCCCGCCTACCGAGGCGTGGCGCTTGGCCTTGCGCGCTATCTTCTCAGCCGACGTCATCGTCGGGGATCACTCCATCCCGCAGGTAGGCTAGGATCAGATCCATCCACTGACCTTCCCAGATGAGTGTGACGACGTTAGCATTGTCGTCGACGTACTCGCCTGGCCTGGCATTTCCACCTCAACCGCCTCGCCAGCTTCTTCCCTCCTCCCTCCAACCGGGAGTCTGTGGCGAGATTGGTGACGTCTCCTCCGATGTGGGGCTGCGTCGAAAGCGCCGCCCCGCCAGATTGGGGGTGCGACAGACGGCAGCGTGAGTCTTTCTTCAAAAACCCCAGCCGGAACAGGTGCCTTTGACGAGGCAATCTGGGACAGTTCATCCGCCATATAGTTGTCGCGGCGAGGGACGTGCACGAAGCCCAAGCCCTCGAAATGCCGCTCCAACCGGCGCACCTCCGCCAGGTAGGCCGCCATGGTGGGATCCGAACAGTGAAATCCTTCCTCGCCTGGTTGATGACCAGGAGAGAGTCGCCTTTTACTTGCAACCGCCGGATGCCCAGGGTCGAAGCCACCCTGAGGGGCTCGCCCACGCGCTGGGGCCTGGTCGCCCGCCTGACGCGTGGGGCCCTCTTGGCCTCCTGAGGGGCTCGCCCACGCGCTGGGGCCTGCTTGGCCTCCTGAGGGGCTCTTCATACCCCGGTATTTATTACACTGACAGCTATTATCGCCTAGAAAAGACCAACTTGTTAGGTGCTATTGAGACCGATTCAAAGGATGATATGAAGTGACATTGCACAAAATCAACAACTTAATCATTATAATCTTAATAAGTTGTGGGCCCCCTATCGTTCGGAAAAGTTATGAACTCTTCGTAAGGGGCTTGGAGAGAGAAAAAATCATTAAAAAATAGTTTTGAGATAATGGTTCTTCTAAAGCTTTTAGTGAAAGTACTATGGTGTTTGACTTATATAAAAATGATAATCTTTTAATCGTTGTAACTTGTAATTTTTAATTTAAAATCAAACTGAAAAGAACGTGGCAAATATATTGTCACAAATGATGATGATGAGAAGAAGAAGAAGAAGGACCACTTACCATGGTTCATACCCTTCGGCTTGTGTGCTCAATCCAAGAATCTGGATCCAGCAGCAGAAGCATCTGTCCCAAATTGACACCAACATAAATTTAACCACCCTGTCCCTTTCATAATACTCCCTCCGGTCACGAAAAGAAGCCGCCGTTGACTTTGGAGACATCTTTGACCATTTGTCTTATTAAAAAAGTTATGTAAATACCATTTATTTTGTTGTGATTTAGTTTATTGTTAAATATATTTTAAGTATGACATGTTTTTATATATTTATAATTTTTTTAAAATAAGACGAATGATCAAAGTCGTGTGCAAAAGTCAACGGCGAATTCTTTTCGTGACCAGAGGGAGTACGACCATATGGGTGTGCAGTCACTGTCCAAATGCAAATACTCGTGTTTTATTTATATAGTCTTCAGTAGAGCATACCGGTTACACCATTGTACTTAACCACATGAAGACGTCCAATCAGTTGGTTGTATCACTGGGCTTCACCACACGAGAACATCCATAGGGAAAGAATCGAAGCGACTTATCAGCAGTGGTTGTATTATTCTTCATAAATAAAGGCTGCTAGAACAATTTTAGGCTTTATTTGTACGTACAAGCCAGATAGATCTCAGGTCACAAAGACGGAAACTTTTCCACTGTCTAACAAAAATAGATCTAACAAATAATTTAGAGGGTAAATCCATACAAATATATACCAACAGACTGGGAATTCAAGTATCCAATGGTGTCGGTGCAAGCCCTTGATAGAGGGGTCTCTGATCATACACCACTTTTGCTTGATGCTGCGGTGCCGGCCTTCTCTGGAAACCAAAGCTTGTTCAAAATGGAACTAAGTTGGTTCACTAAAGAGGATTTCTATGACAAAGTGTCAGAGATCTGGTCTAGACTGATACGGGGACATAATTCAATTCAAAGATGAAATAATAAAATGAGAGCTTTGCGCAGATTTTTAAGAGGTTGGGCTTCCCATCATAATGGGTTGTACAAGAAACAAAAGAAGAGCTTACAAGCCTCCATCAATTCGTTGGATGTCGCAGCCGAGTCCCGTCAACTAACCGAATCAGAGAGAGAGATCCTCACTCGGTCTAGGCACCAGTTTGCCAAACTTCTTCGGGAGGAGGAGATTAGGTTTTATCAACGGGCTAAGGTGAATGATGCCGTATTGGGTGATAATAATACGAAATACTTTTAGTTGGTGGCAAATGGTAAACGTAGAAAGAAACGAATTTTCTCCTTAGATCATGATGATGGGAAAATTGAGGGACAGGAAGCACTCAAAAGTCACATCACCAATTTTTATAAGAATCTGTTTGGGCCCCCCGATGAGAACTCATTCATGTTAGAAGAGTCGTGTCGACGGTTGAGATAACGATCTCAAGTCGCTAAGGTTCTTGAAGATTGAGATAGGAGACACGCCAAACAATGCGAACGAAGAACGAGCAGGAGACAGGGGTTTTATCCCGTTCAGCCTCTCGGGAGAGATAATAGCCCTACGTCCAGCCTTTCTTATATACCAGAGATGAATACAAGAGATGGCTCAACGAGACGAACAAGTCTTCGGCGAGATTATGGTGTAAAGCTCTAAGCCAGATGCTAAGACGTAAATTCCTGTCAGATTGACCAGATGCCCCCTAAACGACGTAGGGGCCCTGTTTGTATAGTGCGGAGCAAACCGACCTACCGAGGGAATATCGGGCCAGGCTAACTACGAGATCGCAACGAACTCAGTACATGCCAAATATATCCCGAGGCAGATAAGGCATACTCCTAGTCTTGAGGATCACGGCCCTATTCCAATCCGGAAACCACGTCCCGTCTTCACGTAGCTACAGAACCCCCTGCTCGAGACGGACTCAAACACGATTCCTTGGCCATTACGCATCTCGCCAGCCAGGAAGCTGTTCGGCAAGACGCACATGGGCCAGATAGAACCTTCCAGGGAGCTAGGCCCTGGTAGGCTGTTCGATTGGGCCGTCAGGGAGTGGGCCATGGCAATGGGCCGTAGTTTAATCCCCGACAGCTAGCCCCCGAGACTCAAGTGGAAGGACTCACTAGAGTGGGGTCTTCCCCTTGAAACTCCAAATCACGAAGAGGGAAATTTCGTCATTACGAGATCGTGAAACAAACGACCGAACAGGCTAAGGTTCAACCGAACAGGACCTACTCGGGACCATACAAACTCGCCCAAAGGTCAACAACTCACATTCGCCGAATGAGGATCCACATCTGCTCGAGTAGAGTTCTCGACCTTTCAAAGACAGATCTTTGGAGAAAATAGCCGTTGATAGACTCCAACGGTAACTTCTGTCATTGCTTGAAGGAAAATGCATTTAATCGCTTTTACCTAGCACATTCTGAAAAACTAACCGCTTTGTGGCAAACCGCTGCGTAGCTGCTCGCTTAGGCCTATAAAGCACCCAAGCACCATGACCAGCCACTACGCTCTCGCGCTTTTCCTCTCCTAAGCCCTAATTCCAACCGCGCCAACATCAACCACCAAACTCCACCCGAGAACTTGTTCGTCTAACCACAGGAATCGCTATGGCCAAATTCCTAGCCACTAGCTTGACCGAGGAGGACCTCAAGGCTTGGGAGGAGGAGGGCCACATCGATGCCGGTAGCCGGAGGTCGCCGGGGAGGAGGAAACTCCTGAGTCACCGGAGGGAGAGTTCGTCGACCAAGCAGATTCGCCTGCTCGGGTTGAGGTCTCCAGCGACTTCGCCGAGGCCTTCTTAAACATCGGTAGATTGGAGGTAACAAACCTCAATCCGAACTCCATCCTCCAGATGGCGTTTTGCACACTTGTGCGAAGGCTATCTGGCATTGATCCGCCGGTGAAACGTTCCTCCATTACTACACGGTAACGAGGAGCAGCTCCGCCGCTTCGGGCGCTTGGGTGCTACTACCTCAAGCTCAAGCCACTGACCGACGACGCCATTGCACTTTGGCCACCGCTCAATTCGATGGGCGATGGTGGTCGAGGTGGTTCTACAGCAAGCGGAGCGACGACAGCAAGCTCTCCTTCACCGGAAAGGCGTCGGCGAAGGGTACCCCAATGACGCGGCCGGAGATGTCCGCCGCGGATTGGTACTTGACCAGGAAGATCGCCTCCCTCGTGAGTCTCGGGCTCATGGGTAGGGAGATCATCCTGGACTACACTGCGAACAGAATCTGTCCACTGCGGAGAAGACCCCATCCCTTCTATAAGATAGAGGGATGGGAAGACATCTCTAGGGAGAGCACGGGTAAGTACCTTTAAGACTCAACCTTTATTTGTTGCCTTCATCTGAACAGGAACTAACGACCCCCTCTGTTCGGGCAGAGAAGCCAACCGACGCATGGGTAACCGAGGGGGTCGACGCCATGCTGAAGGCAGCCAGGAAGGACGGCGAGGTCACCGGCGAGGTGGCCTACACCTGTCCGCGGAATGTGCTCGTCCGCACAGCCGAGGTGAGGTGCTCGAACCCTCGTCTGCGTTGCTGGATTCGCACAGTCGTTAAATGCTAACATCCGCTTCTCCAATGCGCAGGAGGACCAACTGATCCTCGGGGGGATCGTGGAAGAACTCTCCGGGTCGGAGAAGGAGAAGGCAAAGAAGGGCAAGGCCAAGGTGGCTACAAAGCCCAAGGCGGCGGCCGAGCCAACGCGGAGCTCGCCGCGCCACGGCCGCCAGCTAGCGAAGAGACCACTGCAGCGCGACGGAGCGCCCGAACAGAGCAAGCGAAGCGCGCTGTCACTTAGCGGGAAGAGACCAAGTCCTTCCTCCTCACCGAGCAAAGCGACGAAGAGGTAAAGAACATGACCCTTTGGCTTAGGCGTTACACGCGGGCTCACCCGGCCATATGGCACGGCCATGGCCAGTCGCCGAGCCAGAGGAGGCTCGAGAAAGAAGTCGCGCGCAAGGAAAAGCTTCTTGCGTTGCTGAGAGGCGCGCCACTCACCAAGGAGCTGAGTTCATCGCCGCGAACACCCAGGGGCCAAGGCGAACAAGCCGCTAAGGAGCCCCCGAGGAAGAGGCGGAAAGTTCCAGCAAAGAAGATCAAGATCAAGCCTTCCACGGCAGGTATGTAGTAAAGAATCTCTTTGGCCTTACACACTTTCTGACCGTGTTGGGCTTAACCACTTCTTTTTCATGAGCTGCCCAGGAGGAGACTGCCACAGACGACGTCGAGACGGCGCTCGAGCGATCGTTGCTGCCCGAGCACCTACACGGTGCATCGCGGGCAGTGAGACTGGCCAGCCTCAAGGACAGACTGGCGGTGTGGAGCCTGCTCCCGCTAGTCCCCAGCGAACAGCTCGACGCGCTCAAAGGTGCGGTGGAGAGGCTGGAGGCAGAAGAGGCGGCGAGCGGCGCCACGGTCAGCGGGGCCAAGGCGATGGCTCCGCAAGCTGCCCCGGGTGGGACCGAGCAGGCGGTCCTTCCAAGCACTCCTTCGCAGGGGCAGTCCCTCCCTGAGCCGGCGGAGACGATCGGCGAGCAGGGCGAAGTTCCCGCCGCCGAGGTACAAGAAGAGACCCACGAAAGCGGCACAAGTTGCCTCGCTGGAGGCTTCGGTGTCGTCCGTCGGAGCGGCACCGAACTTGCCCGAAGGTGACCGGGCAGAGGAGGAAGAAAGGCAGGAGCGGGGGGACGAAAGTGTTTCACGGTCGCCTCGCTCCCGAAAGCGTAAGCGCCCCGCAGAAGAAGGAGTACGTAAGACGGCGTCAAGAGTAACGCGCGGCCTCATCCCAAGACAAAGAGGATTCGTGACGCATGGTCTCGAAGATCGCCTGCGACGGGGGCTGAAGCATCAGCTTGGAAAGGCAAGCCCCAAGACCAAACCTAGTTCAGTTGAGCAATATCATCGCAAAGCGCCTGACTTGTTCTTCTCCCTCAGGTCTTCAAGGACACCATGGAGGAGCTCGAGGACGGCGTCACCATCGAGCGAGCGCCGTACTGGCGTCCCTCCGGGAGCACCTCCAGACGAGGGAGCTGGCGCGAGCCCTCAGACTAGCCCAAAGCCGAGCCACCAAGGCAAAAGCGAAGAAACTCAAAGCCAAGCTAACCCGAGACAGGCGTTCCTCCGAGGCTCTCTTAAAAGAAGCCGAGGAGCTTCGCGCGCAGGCCGTAAAGGCGAGCACCGCGGAAGAGAAGCCGGGCCGCACGAAGTGGCTCGAAGAGCAGCTCGCCGACGTCCCCATCGGGCGGAAGGCGCTATGCGCGACGCGTCAAGAAGCTCAAGGCCCAAATTGCCAAAGAGGAGCCGACATCCGCTGGACTCAGTGAAAATCTCAACCCTGTGGGCTTCACAGGAAGAGATCGAGGAGATGCGCGGGATGGCGGTGAGGACGATCACCGCGGAGAACAAGGTCAAGGAGCTGGGCGAGTAGCTCAAGACCATCGAGCAGCGAGCTAGTCAGAGCGAGGCTCTGAACGACCAGCTGCGCGCCAAGACCGAAGAGGTCGAGACCATCCGGGCAGAAGCTGCGGCGCAAGCCAAGTGGAACAAGGAGGAGATCGAACGCCTCCGAGCTGAAGCCCGGGAAGGAATCAAGGCACAAGGTGAAGTCGTGCGCCTCAAGTTAGAAGTCGAGGAGCTGAAAGAGTAGCTTGCTCCTAAGTAGCATCACGGCTGTAACCCGAAGGGGACTTTTGTACCTGCACTTTTAATTAAAGCAATAAAGAACTTACCTTTTTCCTGCAAAAAAGAGCAGCAAAAGACAAGAACGAACAGGAAACTAAGAGCAGGGCACGAAAGCGCTAGAAAGTTTAGGAAAACCGGTAGCACGCTTAGCCTAACTCCCAGCCCCACAGTAAATTGCTCGAAACCCGAGTTTATGAACCGGACAGTGCACAAGAGAAAGAGCGACGCCTAGCCCCAGACGTCTGCCTCGAAAACCGAGTTTGCGAATTCGAGGACGTGCGTAGAGATAGAGCGAGACCCAGATCTGCTCGACTCGCTCCACGATCGCCGTTAACGTAAGTCAGGCGATTCCAAAGGTGACCGAGTAAGGAAAGTGCCTCTGCCGCGGAGGGCTTACGAGAGCAGACTTTGCCGAGTGGTTGGTGCCAAGCGGTTAGTGCCTCTGCCCCGGAGGGCTTACGAGAGCGGACTTAACCGCGAGGTGGAAAAGCTATGTTACGCAACCTTGAGTTGTGGAACTTGTGGAAACTGGATACGAGCAGGAAAAAATCCTTAAGATTGCGGAGCCAAGTGTTCGCAAGGCCGGGCAGCCATCAAGTGCTACCAGAGAGAGGGTAGTCTTTAACAAGACAGAGGTGTGAAAAGGCCTCAGAGGACCGTGAAGATTTCACTATAAATGGATTGAACTTTACATGGAGCCCGACAGACTTAGACGAACAAAGGCACGAAATTTTACGAAAAGCGCGAAGCTAAGCAAACAGAGAAAGACCTACACATAGAACTTACGGTCGGTCGATGTTCCAAGTGTCGGTCGACTCTCTCCGTCCTCCATTGCTGCTTAACAGCCCCGCAAGCAAAGGAAATGACCGTGAACGGCCCTCCCAACGAGGAGTTAGCTTGTTGGCATTGGATGTTCTTACGACACGGCGCAGAACGAGGTCGCCCTTTGCAAAGCCCTTGGTCGAACCGACTTGGCGGCGTGCCGACGAAGATCTTGGCCGGTAGCGCGCCATTCGACTTGTGCTGTTCGCGTGTGCCTTGAGGAGGTCGAGATCGAGTAGGCGCTTTGCTCGTCGTCAACCAAGTTGACCGAGCTCGTCGAGGCGAGCCGAGTACAATTCGGCGGCGGGATGGCTTCGCGCCATAGACCAATTGAAAGGAGTTTCCCTGTTCTACCGGCCGTCAGAAAGCGAATCGCCTAGAGGACGGAAGGAACTTCACGACCGAACTTTGTTGTGCTCGCGGAGTGCCGCGAACACGCGCCGCTTGATACCCCGGACGATCCGTCTGTTAGCTTCGCTCGATCGCTCCATTGCTCGTGGATGTGCCACGAGATGAAGCGAACCTTGGTGCCCAGCTTGTTCGCAGATTCTGGAATAGCTCGCTCAATCGGTATCGCTATCCGTGATCGACCTATGGGGAATCCCAAAGCGCGTGACCACGTTGCTTTGAAAAAGCGCCGCGGCCGCTTTGGCGTGAAGAGAGGACACGAGCTCGCCTCAATCCACTTTGTAAAAGTGTCGATGGCGACAGTAAGTGTGTGTAGCCCTTGTACCCCTTAGGGAATGGGCCGAGCAGATCCAGACCCCACGTGGAGAAAGGCCAAGATGGGGGGATCGTTTGGAGCTCCTGGGCGGGCTTATGTGCCTTCCGGACGTGAAATTGGCAAGCTTTGCACTTAGTCACGATGTCCCGGGCATCTTGTAACGCCAGGGCCAAGAATAGCCCATGCGAACGCTTTGCCGACCAGAGTTCGGAAGGAGGCGTGGTTGCCACAGGCACCCTCGTGTATGTCCCTAAGAAGGAACACACCCACCTGCTGCGAGATGCACTTGGAGAGGACTCTCAGAGCACCTCGACGGTAAAGGATGCCGTCCATAAACTGGTATGAACTAGCACGCCTTGTAAGCCGGGAACGCTCGGCTTCGTCGTCGGGCAGGGTCCCATCTGCAAGGTACCGAACAAATGGCGTTGTCCAGTCTGCAGCCTGCTCGATAACGGAGACAGCACCACCTGTCTCAGTTGCCTCGTTCGGAGACGTGATTGAGGGCTTGTAAAGGTGCTCGACGAGCACCCCTGCCGGAGCAGGTTCTCGGGAGAATCCATACTTGGATAGCTGGTCGACCAAGAAGTTGTCCTTCCTGGGTACGAAGAGCACCTCGAAAAATCGAAAGTACCGCTCCAACTTCCTCACTTCAGACAGGTACCGCGCCATTGAGTCATCGCAGCACTGATACTCCTTGTTGACCTGGTTGATGACCAACTGTGAATCCCTCTTCACAGTCAGCCGTTGGACGCCGAGCGACTTGCACGCTCTTAGTCCCGCGAGGAGGGCCTCGTACTCCGCAGCGTTGTTAGTCGCCGTGAAGTGTAGTTGGATAGAATACTGGAGTTGCTCTCCTTGAGGGGAGATGAGAACAAAACCAGCCCCCGAGTTTCCAGTGCGCGAGCTATAAAAAAACATGGTTCAAGAGGGTTCATCAGGTTGCTCGGGAGCTTCACTCGATTTGGGCGAGCAAGTCCATTCAATGACAAAGTCACCAGACTGGATTTAATAGCGATTCGGGCAAAGAAATGTAATATCAAATTCTACCAGTTCCATTGCCCATTTAGCTATACGGCCACCAGCTTCCTTGTTCCTTAGGATTTCTCTAAGAGGGAATTTGGTCGGGACCAGTATTTGATGCTCCTGGAAATAATGGCGAAGTTTTCTGGAGGACATGAGCAAGGCGTAGAGCAGCTTTTGGACCTCAGGGTAACGCTCCTTCGATCCGTGAAGCACCTCGCTCACGTAATATATTGGCCGCTGGATGCCTTCCCTTTCCACTGTCAAGACCGCGCTCACCGCTTGAGGCATACAACCAAGATAGAGCAAGAGCTGTTCGCCGTATCGCGGGGTGGTCAAGACAGGTGGGTTGGACAGGTATTGCTTTAGATCCTGGAAAGATCGATCAGCTTTCTCTGTCCATTCGAAACCATTGTGCTTGCGCAAGGCCTTAAAGAAGGGCAGCCCGCGTTCGCCCTGACGAGAAATAAACCTGCTCAAGGCAGCCATCCGTCCGGTGAGACTCTGAACTTCCTTAACGGTAGTCGGAGCCTGCATATTTTCAATTGCCTCGATTTTTTCAGGGTTGGCAGAAATTCCTTGCGAACCAATTACATAACCGAGCAACATTCCAGATCAAACACCAAAGGTACATTTATCTGGATTTAACTTTATTCGATGCTGCTGAGATTTTGAAAAGTCTCTGCGGTGTCTTTTACATGATCCGGAGCAAGCTTGTTTTTTACAACTATGTCATCGACATAGACCTCCGTGTTTCTTCCGCTACTGCTCAGGGAAAGTCTTCCATCAACCGAACGTGGCACCAACATTGCGCAGACCAAAAGACATGGTCGTAGCGTAAAGTGCCGAAAGGGGTGATGAAGGCGCCTTCTCTTCATCCTCGGGAGATGCTTATTTGGTGATAACCCGAGTAAGCATCCAAAAACTCAAGAGTCAAGATCCGCATCGCGTCGACCACCGGTCTATGCGAGGTAGCGGAAGTTGTCCTTGGGACAAGCGGCGTTCAGATCGTGTGATCGACACATCCTCCACTTGCCGCTTTCTTCTTTACAATGACAGGGTTGGCCAGCCACTCGGTATGATCAACCTCGCGGATGAAACCAGCAGCGAGCAGCTTACCAAGCTGATCCTTGATGATCCCCTGTTTGAAGTCCGAAAATCGACGAAGCTTCTGGCGAACAGGCTTTTTGTCCTGCCGGACAGCCAGTTTATGCTCGATAACCTCCCTTGGGACTCCGGGCATATCAGACGGCTCCCAGGCAAATACGTCTGTATTAGCTCGGAGGAAGGCAATGAGCTCGCTTTCCTATTTGGGGTCCAGATTGGCCCCCAGATGAATTGTCTTGGAGGAATCATCCAGAGACAGTGGAACTTCCTTAGTCTCTCCCCCTGGCTGAAGGGAGACCCTAGGGCGTGCAGACTTGGTCTGCGGGGCGTCGGGACCTCGCGGCGGAAGCTGGTCGACCAGGGCAAGGGACTGCTCGTCGCAATCCAGAGCAGCTTTGTAATTGCCCTTGACCGTGATTACGCCGTTGGGACCCGGTATCTTCACTCAATGGTAAGCGTGGTGGGATACGGCCATAAACTTACCAAGTGATGGCCAGCCCAAGATTGCGTTGTACGTAGATGGGAAGTCGACCACGTCGAACGTGATCAACTCTGTCCGGAAGTTGCTCGGACTGCCGAAGGTAACAGGTAGAACAACCTGCCCCAACGGCTGAACAGCTTCTCCCAGGACAATGCCGTAGAAAGGCATCGCGACCTCTTTAAGTTTTGAGCGGGGAATTTGCATCTCGTCCAAAACCTTAGCAGAGAGTAGATCCAGAGCGCTCCCGCCGTCAACCAAGACACGGCCAACTCTAG
This sequence comes from Raddia guianensis, assembly GCA_036346415.1. Lineage (NCBI taxonomy): Eukaryota > Viridiplantae > Streptophyta > Magnoliopsida > Poales > Poaceae > Raddia > Raddia guianensis. The sequence goes on along the minus strand of CM070534.1, from coordinate 50,468,204 downwards.
CGTTGCTGATGGTCGGAGCGACCACCAGTGGGAGCCTCTGGGGCTTAGTCATCTCAGTGGGGCAATCCTCCTGAGAGAAGGAGATGGGGACCTCGGTCCACTTCATTGACTCGGGCTGAGGTTTGCCCTTTTCGACGTTGTGGACCTTCCGAGCAGCTTCCTTGAGACTGCATCGAGAGGAATAAGCCGAGGAGCCACCGAAGATGACGACAATATGGTTCACGGGCTCCTGATACTAATCATCGTCCTGATCACCATCATCGGTTTGGCGCTTGGCCTTACCGGCTTCACCTTTCTCGGGCAGGGTGGGCATTGGGCCCTTGCCGCTGTAAAATCTCGAGCTTTGCGGCCCGTGTTCCGCAGTGGCGTGTATCATGCCCGTGATGCTGGTGGTACTTGCAATATCGGTCGCTGGGACCTTTCTTGCCTTGATTGCCTCCCTGGGCGGGCTTCTTGCCCTTAAAGTTATTGTTGGACTTTTTCGCCTGTCCTTGGGAGGCGTCGCGATCTATACCAATGACGGTATTGTTCGACGCCTTCTTTTTTCTTCTTCTGGGACTTGTTGTCATCAGGGTTGCTGCTGCTCTTCTTCTTTTCTTCTACACCAGGCTGGGCGGGCAGCTCGTCCTTGTCAAACGCCTTCTTATACTGAACATGCTCCGCCGCATTGGCGTAGCGATCAGCCGCCTTGAACATGTTGTTGGCGGTCCAGGTCTCATTGATCTCGAGATCCTAGGTGAGCCGTTCGTCGCGGACTCCGTTTTTGAAAGCGCGGACAACAGATTCATCCGAGATGTTCGGGATCGTGTTGCGAATCTTAATGAAACGCTTCACGAAGTTACGGAGGGTCTCCCCATTCATCTGGATCATCTGGTGCAGATCATCCTCCTTGCCCAGACGCACGTAACATCTCTGGAAGTTAGCGATCAGAGCGTCACAAAGTTGGTTCCAAGAAGAAATGGAACCTTCTTGCTGATTGAACGACCCACGTCCGGCAAAGACCCTCAAGGACGATCGGAGGTAATTGGCCATAACAAGCTCGTCACCCCGCCGCCATGATGGCTTGCTATGAGATGGAAAGGAACTCCTCTGGGTTTTGGGTCCCATTGTACCTCTCCATGTGTCCGGACTTGAACTTTGAGGGCCACCGAACAGAGCGAAACTCGTTAGAGAAAGCCCTGCAGCCCAAGGCGTAAGACCGGCCACCTTCCCCGGCAGAACCTAGCCTTGAAAAGACGTTGGTCCTATTGGTTGGGGGAACCCTAGCTGAGCGGGAGGTTTCTGCCTGGAGGAACTCTCTCCGTGATAAACCTCCATGCTCCTTCCTCGTGGTCGCGACAACGCGCTCCTCGCGAGGGGATCGTCCGTGATCATCGCGTGCACGCTTGTCCCTGTGGTCGTGACGACTACGGGGACTTGGCGAGCGACGGCGATCACGGGCCTGCTCGTGGGCGCGGTCCTTCGACGGTGGCGGTGGCCGCGATCGATCGAACGCCATCGTCTGAATTCAAGCTGGACAGAGCTCACCGTGTCCTAAGAAGGCTTCACCTACAGATTTAAGGCCTTCGCCGCCGAGGTGATTAGCCACAGCATCGCTTACAAGGACGAGGTTGTCCCGATGGGCGGATCGATCACGGCCGCCAGAGCTCGGAGCCGCTTCCGGCTCGCTCAATTGGTCTGGATCTCGATGCATCCGCGTCTTGCCCGACCGGAGCGCGGCACGCGGGATTCTACCCGGCAGGTGAACTTCGCCGGGTCTTGGCGAGGTGCGCGAGGCGGTCACGTCGCCGACGCTTATTGTTGGTCGCGATCTGCGCCGAGTTTGGTTGATGGACTCGTCAAAAGTGTGGCGAACAACATCTTGCTCGCGGCGCTAATGCACCTCATCTCGATGCCGAGCGTAACCGATCCGCTCGATCTCTCCACCGCCGGGACCAGCGCGCAGATTCGAAGTCCTGCGCGGTCATGTTGACGACGCGTGGGCGTGCGTTTATGCGCTAGACGGTGTCATCACCGTAGCCACAGAGAGAATCCACCGACATAGCCTTGGAATCGATAGATCTAAACCGCATAAAGATCATCACCCGTATTCATCGTCAATGACGGAGCTCGACTGAGACCATCTCCGAGCGTATCCGAAACTTCATCTCGATACGCACATCGATCTAGGTCGGTAAGATCGATTCGAGCTGGCGAGGAAGAAACATCCCGCCTTTCCGAGTCATAGTACTTAGGAGAATGTCGGCACCGATTTACAAGATCGGATTCCACTGCGTAAACCCGCACTAGTCCCAAGGATCATGGCTAGTACACACGATATACGTAAACGGAATAGTCCGACGGCGTGTTCTCCGCTCAACCACTGCGGATCACACCTGGTCGATTTTTACTCGCTAGCCGACTCGATCAAGCTCGATTCGATTTGAGCGTCGGGCTCAACAAGGAACGACTTCAGATTTACCTGAGTTCGGACCCCTCGCGGGTAATAGTCCTACTCCCGCCGAGCCTTAGCTCTTTTCCGATTGTGGTTGAAAGGGAAAGTCTTTCAGAGTGCTCTCACGAACCGAGTGTTCGAATCCTACCTAACGTGCCCCTTCCCTCTCTCTCCTCCCTTTTATACAAGCCTCGAACCGACGGAGAGAGCCGAGGGAGTAAGCGATCTGATGCCCTCAAGATAATCGACAAGACACGACAGAAGAGACGAAACGCGTCACGCCTCACGCTGCCTTGCGCCCCCCTCGCGTGCTCGCAGTGGCCTCTCACCCGCACACCACACCGGTGAGTCTGCGGGTGGGGCCTCGCTGCTCCTCTGACGCGGGCGGCCTCTTCAAGCAAACCTCCTCTCTCACACAATTCTTGGCGCCACAGCGTGGATGCCGCCAGACTGCAAGGGCCATCAGAAGCGTAATCATTTCTTCCGCTGTCTACTCGCGCGTGATGTCTCATTAAATGCGCTTCGTCCTTCGCGGCAGGGGGAGCCTTCGTCCCGAAGACTCCTTCTGCAATACTCCCTGCCACGCGGGCCCCGCCGACGCTCGGGGCCCTCACCGGGTCTTCAGAGGGGGCTCGCCCACGCACTTTGGCGGGTGGGGCCCTCGCCTCACCATCGGAGGGACTCGCCCACGCGCCCGCTTTGGCGCGCGGGGCCCTCGACTTCGCCTCAAGGGCTCGCCCACGCACCCACTGGCGCTGGGCCTCCGGCCCTCTCGGCCTTTCGAATGCTCTTTGTACCCCGGTATTTATTACACCGACAAGTGCCAACGATATTATTATTACAAACGGAACATAGTCCAGTACAAACAACATACGACGGCTCGCAGGCCGCAAATCAGAGTACACAACGATACAAGCCTAATACAACATCTAGAATTTTATTCATTCCACAGGCACGGAGGCTGTAGGAACGCGTAACCCTAATCTTCATACTCTTCATCGGAGAACGCCTCCTCGACGTAATCCGGGTCCTCCTCCTCGGACGGCGGGCCATACTCGGATGGACCAGCTGTTGAAATTTTGAAAAGAGAGGGGAGAAAAGGATGGTGAGTACAAATTGTACTCGCAAGTCCGAATTATGCAAATGCGGTTCCGCACAAGGAAGGTTTAGGATATTTATGAAATCGCAGTTATTTAACCTAGTTTTGACAAAGCAATTTCGAAACTTTAAATCTCAACATTTTCTTTGGGCTCTTCTCAAACGGTTCTCGCCACTTGGCCTCAGTGCCATAGCAAGAACAAAATTCTTTCTTCTTTTCTTTTCTCAAACTTGCTAGGTCCATTCCGCGTGACACTTCCGATAGGCCGATACCCATTTCGGAATATCACCGGTGGCACCTAGCTCAAACGAAATCCTTCTCAAATCCTTACTCATCTCAAATCCTTTCTTCAAAATCCCCTTTTCTAAATTTATTTTAAAATGAAGAAACTACCATATAATCAGTCCTTCACGCTCATAACCATGAAAGCACGGCTATCATGACGCTTTAACTCGCAGAGTGGGTACGCCTTACCCTCGAGAGGCTACGCACCAGAGACGGTGTTTCGCCACAAGACCATCAACCACGAGGGCCAACGATCGGGCCCGTCCCATTCCGGGGCTCGAGGTCGTACTGTAATGGCTCAGTTCATAGGATCATAGGATGAGCAGTCCTTAGACTAGGGGAGATTTGATATTTTAACCCGCCAAAACATGGTGCCCTCTGCACCAACCGACAAAATATCTCCCTAGTCGGAAAGATTTTGGGGTAAGAGGAAAAATCATTTCCTACTCAGCATCACCCCTGATGCGCTATCTTTAAATCACCCTTTTCCAACCATTTCTCAAAACATTCTCCTTTCACACAAATGATTGAGTCATTCCGCATAAATGATTTTAAGCATTTATCCTACCACAATCAAAGCATATAAATAAGAGCAATTCATATTTTAGCCTTAGGTTTAATCCTACCATATTTCTTACCTTTCTATATATTCGGTCATGATAACTAAGTCTAGGAAATACGGCATTTAACTTTTAAACTAGCATGCATATTTTCAAGTCTAATAACATTTTCTAAATAACCGAAAATGGCTTCTCAATATGATCAAAGGGGGACTTGCCTTGATCGGTTCCGGGGAAAGCGAAGGGGCGTCGTCGATCGGGTCTTCGAGGGCTTGACCTCCTAAACGCTACATTAACGCATGCAAAGCAATACAACACACATAAGTAAAATACTTTATGCCATGTTGTTTTTAGGTAATGGGACATGCAAAGAACTTTTAATGTATTTTGTTAAAAGAGAGATCATGCCAAATGACTTATGCACGTATGCAATGATGCCATTTTTAATCCAAGAATACTTCTAACAAAAGCATGCTGCATGAATGGCATGACAACAATTATTTTCCAAGGTCAGGGACTTGCAAAGTATTTTATTTTCATTTTAAAAGAGACAATATGACCACTTCTCACATGCACATGAAATAATGCACCTAAAGCTAGTTATTTAACCAACAAGCGAATCCCACATGCATGTCATGCAAATACATACTTTTCCCAGGTTCAGAAACTAATAAAGTAATTTTACTAATTTTTATAGAGTTTTTATCATGCACTAACTATTTTTAGCAAGTGCTTTAATGCCAAGCAGTAATTTAATCGGAAACTAAATAATACAAAAAGAAAAGGAGGGGCTGAATGGGTGGGCGGCTAAACTTACTTACCAATGCATAAACGCGCTTTCGGCTTCGGCACATGCAAGGCGAGAGTAGCGACGAGCGATCGCTGGACTGACCGGTGGGTCCCACATGGCAGCGTCTCGCAGCGGTGAAGAGGGGGTAAAACAGAGGAGCTCCGGCGGTGGCAATAACGCACACGGCGGCGGCAACTCCGGCCACCGCGGGGCGATTGGGCGTGCGGGATGCGTAATGCGAGCAAGGCGAACGCGATGGCGTGCTAACCATCCCGAATGATGGATGGAGCGGGCGGCGCGACGGTATACGGCGGTGGCTACGGTGAGCATTGCGGCGGTGATGAAACACACGGCCGGGCCACCAACACTTCGGGGGTGACAATGAGGAAGGATCAAGGGCTACCTTTGAGCCCGCCGGGTCGAGGGGAACGGCAAGGCGGTGAGACCTTGGCGGCGACGACGGTGCGAGCTCCGGGACACGCGCGCGGATCACACGGCGTCGGTCCACTTGGCGAGAGCTTCGCTGGGGCGACCTGCGTGTCAATTCCCAGGGTGATGTTAAACCGAACGGGACGAGAGCGAGGTAGGGAAGGGAGGATAGAGGACGCGGCGGAGACGACGCACCGGCTCGGGAGTTCAACAGAGCTGTGGCACGAAAGGTAGAGAGCAAGGGGGAGCAGTTCCCCACTTATAGGCGAAGCTCGCCGGACACATTCAATGCCACGCTGGTTTGGCACTCGTCGGCTCCGATTCCGGCCGGTGCCGTGAAGTGAATGCTCGGATCCGACGGCACCGAGGTGGTTGGCCGGCGACAAGACAAGAAAGGGGTAGGGGACGGAGAGGGGTCCGGCGGAAGAGTGTAGGGGCGGCGATGCATGGGGAAAGGAGCCATGGCGAGGCCCCGGAGAGAGAGAGAGAGGAACAAGGCGATTCGGCGAGGCTAACAGAGGGAAGAAACAGGGAGGAAGAAGAGGAGGAGGGGGGCGACGCTGGGCTCCACTGTCGGCTCACTCACAGCCATGAAGCAAGGCGACGGCCAGCAGAATGGGCGGCCATGCGACCACTACCCAACAGAGGAACAACGAGAGGAGAGGAAAGGAGATGGGCCAAGCCGCTTGGCTTGCCCAACCAGAGGAAAGAGAGGGCGGGAAAAAGAAAGGAAAGGGGGAAAACTGGGCCGAGACTTGGGCCGAGGAAGGAAATAGATGTTTTGAATTTCCTGATTTCCAAAGAACCTATTTTCTCCAAAACCTTTTTAGCAAATTAATACTTTTAGGAAATATTATTTTGTTTCCCCAAAAATTATAATTTATTTTCAAATAACTTCGCATGGGGTATTGGTTTATAGAAAATATTATTTAAAACCATTACCATATTTTTCCACCAAAGGCATAGACTTGAACAGTTTAAATTATTTTCCTAATTTAGATGCAATGCATGAAGTGATGATGCAATGATGCAATAATGGATGATTTAACATTTTTAAATCATGCATTTAAGAAATTATTAACGTGCCAAATTGGTTTTAAAAAATTTGGGATGTTACAGAGAATCTCCTTATCGCTGACAGAGTTCGACATGCACGATCTGCGTGTCCCCACGGATGGCGCCAACTGTCGACGGTTGAGATAACGATCTCAAGTCGCTAAGGTTCTTGAAGATTGAGATGAATACAAGAGATGGCTCGACGAGACGAACAAGTCTTCGGCGAGATTATGGTGTAAAGCTCTAAGCCAGATGCTAAGACGTAAATTCCTGTCAGATTGACCAGATGCCCCCTAAACGACGTAGGGGCCCTGTTTATATAGTGCGGAGCAAACCGACCTACCGAGGGAATATCGGGCCGGGCTAACTACGAGATCGCAACGAACTCAGTACATGCCAAATATATCCCGAGGCAGATAAGGCATACTCCTAGTCTTGAGGATCACGGCTCCTATTCCAATCCGGGAAACCACGTCCGGGTCTTCACGTAGCCGCGCAGAACCCCTGTTCGAGACGGACTCAAACACGATTCCTTGGCCATTACGCATCTCGCCAGCCAGGAAGCTGTTCGGCAAGACGCACATGGGCCAGATAGAACCTTCCAGGGAGCTAGGCCCTAGTAGGCTGTTCGATTGGGCCGTCAGGGAGTGGGCCATAGCAATGGGCCGTAGTTTAATCCCCGACAAGTCGAGGAATGATGATATCTCTCAGGTCACCCAAGCTGAAAATAACTTCCTAACGGCACCATTCACTGAACATGAAGTAAAGGAAGCGGTGCTCGAAATGGAACATAATAAAGCCCCCGGCCCAGATGGCTTCCCAATTGAGTTCTATTAGAAATTTTGGGCCGTCGTCAAAGACGATTTGCTCAGTATGTTTATTGAGCTACATAAAGGTGATTTACCTTTGTTCAGCCTCAAGTTTGGGGTTATCACTCTTATTCCTAAGATTCAGGAAGCAAATAAAATTCAGCAGTATCGACCTATTTGCCTCTTGAATGTTAGTTACAAAATCTTTACTAAAGTTGCTACTCGAAGGTTATCTTCGGTTGCAGACCACATCATTAGCCCGACCCAAACTGCTTTCATGAGGGGACGTAATATCCTCGAGGGAGCTGTCATTCTTCATGAAACAGTTCATGAGCTTCATCGAAAAAAGTTAAATGGAATTATCTTCAAGATTGATTTTGAAAAGGCTTATGATAAAGTGAGATGGCCATTTCTTTTTCAAACCCTTCGGATGAAAGGATTTTCACCTAAATGGATAAAGTGGATTGAATCCTTTGTATCGAAAGTGTGGCGATCAATGTAAATGATGAGGTCGGGCCTTACTTTCAAACGAAAAAAGGCGTTGACAAGGAGACCCACTCACCTATCCTTTTCAATATTGTTGCCGACATGTTGGCGGTCATTATCAACCGGCTAAAACAGATGGTCAAATTGGTGGTGTAGTGCCTCATATTATAGATGACGGCCTCTATACTACAATATCTCGACGATCTGATTCTCTTTTGGAACATGACCTTGAGAAGGCTCGGAACATGAAACTCCTTTTGTGTGCATTCGAGCAACTCTCGTGACTAAAATAAACTTCCATAAAAGTGAGCTCTCTGCTTTGGGGATGCGAAGACAATGGAACAACAATATATGGATCTCTTTGGTCGTGCTAATGGTGAATTTCCTATGCGGTATCTTGGTATTCCTATTCATTATAGGAAACTTAGAAATGTGGATTGGAAAACAGTTGAGAACGCTTGAAAAAGACTCATGAGTGGAAAGGAAAACATCTATCTTCGGAGGCGACTTACATTGATAAACTCAGTGCTTAGCAGCCTTCCTATGTATATGATGTCATTCTTTTCAATTCCAAAGGGAGTTGTTAGAAAACTTGATTACTTTCGTTCTAGGTTTTATTGGCAAGGTGACGACCACAAAAGAAAATATCGTCTTGCCAAATGGTCCGTTTTGTGCCGACCTAGAGATCAAGGTGGCTTGGGTATAGTTGATCTTGAAACTAAAAATAAAGCGCTCCTTAGTAAGTGGCTGTACAAGTTACTTACATCCGAGGGTACCTGGCAGCAACTTATTCGAAACAAATACTTTGGATCGAGTCCAATTACACAAGTTCAATGGAAAACAGGGGACTCACATTTTTGGGCTAGTCTCATGAAAGTAAAGGGAGACTTTCTTCGGTTTGGCATGTTCTTAGTCAAGGATGGCTCTCAGATCAGATTCTGGGAAGACAAATGGCTTGGTATTAGCCCTCTTTGTGAGCAATATCCATGTTTATATAATATCGTCCGACATAAGCATGCTACAGTGGCTGATGTTCTCAGCTCTAATTCGCCAAACATTTCATGGCGAAGAGATCTTGTTGGGCCAAAATTAGTAGCTTGGAATACTTTGTTACCTCGTATTGCTAATGTGTCTCTTATACAAGAACAAGATGAATTCCGATGGAACTTACGTGCAAATGGAGAATTCTCTGTGAAATCTCACTTTCTTGCATTGATTCATTGTGATATCCCTAACATAAACAAATGGATTTGGAAATTGAAAATACCATTAAAGATTAAGATTTTTCTTTGGTATCTTAAACGAGGGGTCACTCTTACCAAAGACAACCTTCTTAAGCGAAGGTGGCAAGGTAGCAAAAAGTGTTGCTTCTGTTATCATGATGAGACAATACAACACTTATTTTTTGATTGTCAGCTTGCTAATGCAACTTGGTCTTTTGTTTGGCTCGCCAGGGTCCGCCCTAAACCCGTGGTGTTTCTCACATGTTTGGTGCTTGGCTTCGGGGTGTTAGGAAGGACTTGAAAAGATTAATCCTACTAGGGGCGACTGCTACTTGTTGGTCGCTATGGCTATGTAGGAATGATATGGTTTTTGACAAAAAAACATCTCTATTCTCCTATGCAGTAATGCAGGTTATATACCGTATTATCCATTGGTTGCAAACTTGGGCTATTCTCCAGAAGCAGTCTTCACAGGATTTGGTTGGGACGGCTTGGCGTCATTTGGAATGAGTGGCCAAGATTTTTTTTACCCAGGCACATGGGTGGCGGTCTAGTCTTCGGATTGATAGTCATTAGTGTGCTTGTCTTTTGTGTTTTCTTTGGCTGTGTGCATTTTATTATGCAGAGGTCGGAAGACATCTCAAGTTATTGTATCAACTCGATGTATTTGACTTGAGTTCTATTAAAACTTCCTTTATAAAAAAAAAATATAGTACAAATATTGTACTTTGGTATAAATAAATTGAAATCAATCTAAATATAGATCGAGAACGAATAACCCGTATAGTAAGATAAAAGCTTCTTTCCACGTAAGCATGCCGCGGAGGTCGCCATGAACGGGTCGTGTTGGTCCTGGCCTCTCGTTCTTATCCAGTAGCACAGCCATGAACCAGCAGCGCCCCTTCAGGTTGCTGAGCTCGTTTGTTTATGTATTTTTGTGCCGGTCGGTCTCGTCACTCCAGACCGCAACGGGATAAAATACGCGCCAGTAAAATCCCCGAAAGCAAGAGCAACAGCATCAAAACCGAAACATTGGGAGGAAAAAAGAGCGCAACTACGTTTACGCCCCATCTCTCACTGTCTACATCGCCTAATCCCACCGTGGCCCGGAACCTTCCGTGCCGCTTGCTTGCTCCGGACTCGAAGGAACCTCAAAGAACACAAGCTCAGCGCCGTGCCGCGTCGTGCCGTTGGAGATCGCCGCCGTCGTGCCGCGGCCGGAGTTGGAGATCGCCGCGCGCCATCGATCGCGCGCGCGGCCGGGCGGCCATGCTGGAGCTGCTTCTGGTGGGCTGCACCAGCGTGGTGCTGCTGCTCCACGGCGCCAGCCACCTGCTCCGCGCGCTCCTCTCGCGCCACCGCGCCGTCGCGCGGCCCGTCAGGTGCGTGCCTGCACCTGCCGCCGCCGCCGCCGCGTGATCGGCTCGGCGTCTCTCTCCTGATCTCTTCCCCTCTTGCTCCTCCCTAAATCTTTCGTGTGTTAAGATGGATAGATACGATGCGAACGCACCCATCCATGTCTTTGGTTCGAATTCTTGCGATTGCTCGATTAATTTGTCACGCGATGCTGTTCTTTCTTGGCGCAGCTTCCTCGGATTCGTCGCTTGAGCGATCCTGCGGCGCGGGGTCGCGGAGATAGACTGCTGAAACCATGGATGATCGAGAGAAATCCAGGGTAAAGGAACAATATGGGAAGGCCATTGGCCATTACCCCCCGATTGATTATTCGGGCGCTATGTAATTCACATACGAAAACCATTACTGCTAAATTCTCCAATCTAATATGTACCAACTCTGCATATACGCTTTTGCTACCATGGTGATTCCTGGTGATTGATATCTTGTGTCTGGGTCGCACTTCCCATAAATCATCGTACATCATCTATGATGGGCGTTGCAGGCCAATTAGCGTAAAGCACAATTAGTTCGTTCGATGATGGCGTCAGGCACGGCTGCACCAGCGACGGAGCGAGTCGCTGCGAACCGCTCCGGCGACCAGGAGTGGACGGCCGCTGTTCTCCATCACGTAAGCATCCCCTTTCGCGAGGGTCCGAGACTCTGAGCCGGTGGATTTGACTAAGGAGACAGTGGGCATGGCGGCAACTATTGTGCACCACTGGCCAGTGGCCACTGCTGCATCCGTGGTTTCGGTGCTGGATCTGCAGCTGTTTTGCTGGGATATGAGGAGATCACCTGACTACTGTGTCTGTGCCGCCGTGCTGGTGTCCGCCGACTGCTGGGACTTTTTTTTATTATTATTTTTGTGATGGACAGATGGATTGGCTATATTTTATTATTTTATTTGTCCTTTGTTTTTCTTTTTTCTTTTATCTTGATTCTTGATGTATTGGGTGTTATTTTCTTTCTTTATCTTGATTCCTGATTTGTTTCCTTCTTTATCTGGATGCTTGATGTTATGGGTTGGTTCTTTGACGAGAGTATGAGAAATTCAGGTCCCGAAGTACTCTTGGATAAGGTAATTAATAACGGCTTTTGAATTTTTTTAGCGGTCAACTGTTTTTTATGCGTAGTAATTTGTTTACATTATATTTTTAGTTCGACCGTGGAAAATAATTATTTCGTTTTAGATAAAATATTTACGTCTGTGGACTGACAACAATTATTTTAAATTTTCATCGATTCAATTGAAGTGTTTGTTGTTGATTTTGCTACAGATTTGATTTTTGAGCAGTCAATTATTTTAAATTTTCTATGGCTGAAGCGAAATAACCGTATCTTCCGACAAAGCGACAAACCTTTGATGGTCTTCCTCAACTTTTTAATTAATGACTTGTGCCTCTGGGAGGCTACGAGAGCTCCCCTCTTGTAATTAGTTAGCTCCTTTTCTTGGCCCACAGGGAAGGGGCCTTTATCTCCCCACCCTGTAATTCCTCTCATTTTTTATCAATACAAGGCATCTTCTAACCTTTGATAAAAAATAACTTTTTTTTTGTTTGTGTACACTATATTTCCACTTAGTTTAATAGTGGAAATTTAGTTATTTAAAGAGAATTTATACGAGCATGCTTATATTAGTGTTTCAAATTTTTTTTGTTAATTGTTGTTTTAGATAGAAACCTTATTGGTAAGTTTTTAGGCTAACTATATTCAAATATTTTGCTTAACTTGTATATTTTTTTGGCATGTAAGTTTTTTTTTGCTTTCTGTGATTATTACTTCCCTGTTTCACTATATTTGTCCATAACATACCATACACATTGACTAATCAAGTAGTTCCAAGAAAAAATATGCAAAGACCATCATACCCTTTTTTAACATTATGCTATAACTTTTCTTTTTTATAAGAATTTAATTGGGGGTAAAGTGTGAAAAAATCACAATACACTCTTGATACAAGCTTGACGAATATTGACTCCCAAAATCAAGATACTTAAGAGCACAACCGGAGAGAGTCCCTCAAACCTCACCAAGGACCACTCAAGAGTTCATGGAGGCACACTCCAACCTAACCCTAGAAGAGAGAAATGAAATCCTAAAACCTTGATCTCACAAACTTCCCTCTTAGGGCTTAAGTAGGCTAGCCAACGCGACTAGACATTAGTCACAGACACTACAGGACGGACCAATCAAACTCCATCTTCGAATGATGTGAAAACAACACGAACAGAAAAAGACATGGTCACCACGGATGATCCGAGGTTCACTCCGGATGATCCGTGGTGTTACAGATTAGAAAATGCCCAAAAGACACACCACCACGGATGATCCGAAGCCCACCCTGGATAATCAGTGGTGACCCTGGATAATCAGTGGTGACCTGCTGCCACAGGCACACAAACCCAACACTGATCCATAGGCCACCATGGAAAAAAAGGACAATCAGCGGTGTACATCTCAATTTTTTGAATAAGACGAATGGCCAAAGTTATGTGCAAAAATCAACGGCGACTTCTTTTTGTGACCGGAGGGAGTAATATATAATAGAGAAATTTAACGGTCAAAATCAATCTTAAAAGTCTTTTTCGAAGTCAAAATACGTTTTATACTATAAAATGGAGGGAGTATTAGATTCCCAGTAGCCTTCAAAAAACCAAAACCAACATTCAGGGATGATCAACTACTCTGACCATAAACAAATCTCGGCAGGTTCCTCAGAGACACTACTTCAATAGAAAACCTGCATATAAAACAGTATATACCAGTATATACCAGCAGTCCAGCACTACTTGTCAGTAATACTAATACTTGGTGACACCTCCTACTTGCTACGTACCACATCAACTCTCTATAGCTTGCAGGTAGTTAAAACGCAAGCAAAATAAGAAGACTTACTAATTAACATGTAGTGCTTGTCAACAAGACGACAACTGTGGCCATCGCCTTACACAGAAACCAAAGCACGCAGGAACATGCGTTCTATGATTTTTATCCACCCATCCTTTGTTTAGTTGGAGATTAAGATTATCTATGCTTCAAGCCAGATGTCAGAGAACCAGCTTAATCCCTTCACCATTTCAGTGCATAATCGCACCAATTGAAGTATTTTGGAATCTCACAGGACTTCAAAACAATTTCAACCACGCCAACAACCACGTCTTCTGAACGGTAGCTGCACCTACTACTACTTCGAATAGTTACTTGACTTTAAATTGATTTGAAATGATTCTTTAGCATTTGATCTCGTATTGCGCTGCAATGTATGTCGAGTACTATTGCTACAAGGATTTCATTTTCTCCAATGGAAATAATAATTGGATCTTTTGTGTGTCTGACCACTGGCCACTGACCAAGTCCAAAGTCCCAACTGGGATATATATGCTTGCTGTATATGATCACCACCCTCGGTGTATAAAAGAGAGCTGTTGGAGGAGAAGCTTTTGGAAAAGCGAGCTTACAGACACATATACTAACCACCAATTAATCCTCAAAACTACCGTAACTAGTCTCGCCGCGACGATGAAGGTTAGCAATTCTTTATATCCCCTGATATGTTCTTCAAAAAGTCTTTTACTATACTGTGTGGAATTCAATTTGCTCGCCATTACTGTCCTGAATCGATCAGATAGTGCTCAAGGTGCCGATCGTCTGCAAGAAGTGCAAAACCTGCATCCTTCGGATCGTGTCAAAGATCAAAGGTCTTCTCTTTCTTCTTGCTCTCTACGTACTCTCTAGCTATAGACATGATCCATCGATCGATTTGCCTTTCTCTTTCCCATGCACTCATCATCCATGGCCGTACGTACGTCCATGCCGTGCGGCGATGCCAACCACCCAGGGATCAAGTCGCTGGCGTTCGACGACGAGAAGAGCACGCTGACGGTGGTTGGGGAGGTGGACGTGGTGGTGATCGTGGACGCGCTGCGCAAGGCCAAGTACTCGGTGGAGGTGGTGACGGTGGGCGACGATAAGGAGGCGGAGAAGAAGAAGAAAGAGGAGGAGGAGAAGAAGAAGAAGGAGGAGGCCGAGCGGCGGTGCGCCCAGCTGATCCAGTGCTGCAAGGCGTGCCAGCCCTACTACGTCGCCGTCGACGAGCCGGCCAACTCCTCCTGCACCATCCTCTGACTCTGAGCGAATCAATCACGGCAGTATCTCTCGATATATATACTTGCGTAGCGATTTGTCGCTGCTGCGCGCGAATCAAGCCACTCTTCTATGCATCCACTTCGATTTCGTGTGTACACCGTGTTCATCGGTCTGAAAGATTCAGTTTGTTCATGCCAAAAAAAGGGGGGAAATGCTGGGTTTTTTTTTCATGCACATTCTTTTCTTTTCTGACTCTTTTCCATCTTTTGGGACTTCTTTCGTTTAGCTGCACTGGCAAGCAAGGGTTATGCAGCCCTATCTCGTATTCTCGTACCGTTGCAGCTGAATGGCTAGTTTGGAGAGCCAAGCTTTCAATGGTGGTTTCGAGAAGCCAAAATGTTTGGTTCAAATTAATAAAGTTATGGAGCTTTATGAATCAGTTTTAAAATATCCAACAGATGGTTTGAGAAAAAAAAAAGGGGCAAAAGACCATAAGCCAATTAAGATGCCCCTCGCAAGGAATCCCAAGCATCCATGGAGATTTCTCCAAGTATACGTGTGATATGCATGAACGATTTCTTTACTCGACAAGTTGTTTGGTCGCAAATCAATTATTTAGTTCGTCGGAATACAACTTGGATAAGCTAGATCGTTGGGTGTTTTTCCCAACTTCACCAAATGCGATAAGTATGTTAGATCTAGCTGTAGACAAATGTCAAATTCGAATGGTTAATGTATCATCGATACGTTCTGCTGTCATTGACACTAGAATTTCCATCAGCATGCAGTCACCGGTTGATCTTCTCCGAGAAACAAATATTCTGTGCACAACCACAGTAATCTCAGCCACTAACTAAACGGGAGAAAAGGAAGTAACGTATTGTTGGACTTCAGCTTTTTCGGACAGAGTCTGAGAATTAAAATATACCACTAAAACGTACGAGCCACGAGCGGGCCATTCTTAGGCTCGGCTAGGCTCGGTTCGGTTTTCCACCGAACTATAAAAAAAGCTTGGGCTCGGATTCGTTAGCCTACGAGCCAAGCTAAAACTAAGGCCCTGTTTTTTTTCAGCGTATCGTTGCGTTGGCGTAATACTGTAGCAAATTTGAGAGCCCTCGAAAAGAGATTTAAAGATTATAAAAAATAATTTAAAAATAGTTTTAGAATCTTTAGAAGGACTATTAAAAGCCACGAAAAAATCGTTACGAATTATCACAACATATAAGCTATATAAAAATAAAAAAAATTTGCTATAATAATACGCAACGATACGATACGCTGAAAAGAATACGGCCTAAGCTGCTCACAAGCCGATCACGAGTTACAAGCCATATTGCTAGACCTACCTTTAAGTTTCATGTAAATTATTCAAGTTTCATTGGTTTCATCCACGTTTTCATTTTCATTTTTATATGTCAAGTTTCAGCAATTTTTTTTTCTTCTAGTTTTTAGTTATATCCAGGGGCGGATCTACAGTATAAAGGACGGTGCCATGCAACACCGGTGCCTTTCGGACAATTCTTTGTTATCTATAGCTATCTTATCAATATATATACCTATAAATCTATAGTTTGAAGCTAAAAACTAGCGATTTAGAGTTAAAATGACCCCGACGACCCCGGTGATCTGTTTTCTTGGATCCGCCCCTGGTTATATCCTAAGTATCCGTGATGACATCATCATGAAGTCATGCGGCCGATGAGATGGTTTTCATCGGATATCCAAGCCGTTGAGCTCACCAATAAATAAAATATAAGAATTAACGACTAATTTGATTGTGATGGCTTAACAAATGATTACCACGCCATTATTTCTTCAATTATCTATAGTTATTCTCTTTTATTATGGAGCTAGTGTGTTGAGTTGTATAAATACTTCTCTGCACCTAGCTTAGGCGGTACACATACATCTTACATCTAATATGATCAAGTATCTAGCGTTCCCCACTTGACACCACATTCTGTAAATACTTTTAGTACATATCAACAGTGTATAGAGCATTGGAGTAGGGTTGTTGTCCTCGTCGTCGGGAGGCCTGAACAAGGAAATACCACTTTGTTCACCATCACCCCAATTCATGCATTTTGCAACATCCTCAAAGCCGATCACCAAAGAAAGAGGGCCTAGTTGATACTTCATTCAAGAAGTAAGCTCAGTGACGAACCTATTGCCCGATTGTCGACAAGCTATATATCTTTTAGCTCGACTATATTATGCATTCACACCCTCTAATTTGCTACATTGCATATAGATTTTTTTCTAAAATACATTGTGTTAAATATCTAATAAATATATTTATTTGGTGTATTTTGAGCTGATTGAAAATTTCCAATCATGTGGCTCTTCACATATGAAAACAATCCAGTGATTTTGACATTATATTGTTCACATATGCGGCTCTTCACAATAATATCCATTAGCAATTCACCATCGTAGTCAAACCATGCACCATCTCCTTGCCAGTTGAAGAAACAAATGAATTCGCACAATAATTGAACCACCAAATGAAGTTACATATTATGTTTGCCTTTGCCGTCTCAGCAGGAATGGTTAGAAGGCTTTTAATTATCTTCAATGGACCCTTCTATAGTACTGATACAGTAGATCGTTATATGGTTAGCTAGATGCCGCAAGTGTTTCAAGCTATCTATATATGTCCTCACTTAATATACATGGAATACAGTGATACAGATTGAGTGGACATACCAGAAACAAGCAAGCAATTCATGGGCATAGCTGTATCGCCGAATGGAGTCGGGGATAATTTTTGCTTGCCAGCTTATGAATGTACTCCCTCCGTTCTTTTTTATTTGACGTATTTGACTTTTAAACACGTCTTTTACTATTCATTTTATTCAAAAATTTATGTAAACATCATTTATTTTGTTGTGATTTGTTTTATCAATAAAACTACATTAAACATGACTTATTGTTTTCCATATTTGTACTAAAATTTTGAATAAGACGAATGGTAAAAGTCGCGTTCAAAAGTTAAAAGCGTAAAAAAAAATAGAGGGAGTATTACGTTGAATGTTCTTTTCTACGCTAATGTAGTTCATCATTAGTTGAGTCGTAGACAACAAGCTTTCCATGCTAGTACAGAGCCACCTAATAATTTATATGCCATCACTTAGAGACTTATCTTCCTTGCAATTTCTAAATTATTATCCTATATGCCATTAACAAAAACTTAAATTTTTTTAATGTAAGTTATGTATAAATTTCAAAAATGCTAAAAACACATAATTATTAAGTATGCAATAATTTAAGCGTACAATTTTTTTAGTATTCTCAAGATAAATCCTTAATGTTTCAAACACTTTTAAGTGTAAATTTATCCCAAAAAATTGTAAAAATACAAAAATCGAAAATGTGGCAGATATGATAGCATCGTGATTTTTTATACGCTTATATATATAGTTTAAACATAAAGAACACATCTTCAACAATGAGATACAAGACAATATTACAACAATTATGGCAGCAAAAAGAAAAATATAACCAGGTGATGGCACATAAGGACCATTCAACTACGAAATGAAATAAAAAATTCACTCTTAATTAATGTGTGGCTAGCGGGACGCCGAAGGAAATTTTAAAAAACAGAGATTATTTATATTTTCAAAAAAGAATCTATATAATATTTAGAGCATTTTCTAAGTGCCTTTCTCTTAAATTCTTTTCTTTTCTTTTCTAGTGCTTCGACCTTTTTCTTTAGATGATCTTAAATAAAAATCACTGGATAACATTCCCAAATTCGATTTTGATTACAATTCTGTTTTGAGGTTAGAGTTAGTTTTTTCGGCGAGCACCGCATAACACCCGGCTTCTAACTTTTCAATTCAACCACACAGTTTTTTGGAGTCGTCCGATGGAGTGCGCTCGTCATGAGTTGGCCAGTACTAACTGATATCTACGGCGGGAAGCATATCAGGGGAGCACTGCACTACCCCACATTCAGCCCTCCATTCTCAGATCTACGGTCAGCTCTACCTCGATTATTATTTTATCCTTCCGTTCATTCTCAGATCAATGGCTAGGAGAGCTAACACCCATGATAGGCTGATAGCCGATAGAGTACATGGACACAATACACGAGTGAGCATACTTTCCATATGTTTTTTAGACCGGAGTTTAGAGCAGCTATAGTAAAAGCTGTAAAATAAAGCGTGTAAATATAATGTGTTTGTTTGAGAAAAATGAATTTTTTAGAGTGTAATATAAAGTGCGAAGAAATTTTAGAGATATAGATAGAATACGTAGTGAATAATGTTACGGAGCGTGCATTTACATGTTCGGGTGAAGATACTCGTACACATGTGTATAAAAAAAAGATAGGAGTATTATTCAAAATAGAAGAAAAAATATAATAAAAGAAAACACATTTTCCTTTTATATACTACCAAAAAAAGACACTGTGGATGAACAGCCGGATTTAACACATGCCTGCTCCTCTAGTCTCCATCCTCGAGTCTTTTCTCAGTCTCTCTCCTCTCTCCTTCCCTCTCTTTTCTCTGGACGCCGTCGAGCTGCAGACAATGGCTTCCGCCGCACCCGACCTGGCCGGCCTGCGCATTTGCGAAAGCTCCAAGCTACCTCCGCTTCCCACACGGTAACCACCATTATCTCCTTGTACTTGCGATTCTTTGATCAAATCTCTGTATGAAAACATTTGGCGAGGGTTTTTCTATTCTGGGGTTTCTTGATGCAGCGGCGGCGGCGGCAATGCGGCTGAGAGGGAGGAGAAAGGTGCTAAGAAGGACAAGAAGAAGGCTAGGTCACAGAGGATCACCGGGTGGGGGCTCCGCGAGTACAGCAAGATTGGTCAGTTGATACTCCATGATTAAAGCTTAAGTATTTACTCATAAACTAACCTGGTTACTCGTGTGTAACCTTTTTTCTGAAATAGTATAGATGTATGTACAGCTTTAGTGTTGATGGCATTGTTGAGGAGCTGTACACAATGCGGTCATTTCTGGTACTCCCACAGATTGGGCGATTCGATATGTCGTTAGGTGTTCTTCAATCTCCATAGGGGGTGTGTCGGTGTGTCCGTATGTGTGGGGAACCTGTGCGGAGCAATGAGTTGATTTGATCGGGCTATGTTGTGGTGGTTGAGGGACTCGTGTAATTTCCAATTTTCCATTTGTTGAGGGATAGCCTGTGTGAATGTTGCTCTGATTACCTTTAATCGAACTGTAGGAAGTGCAAGGGATGACTGAGGGAGTGACACTTCCTGTGGTGTGTGGTCTGAAACACAGGAAATTGATGTCAAGTTGATTGTTTACATTAGCAGGAAACACCATTGCTTAGCTTGACATCATGGCAGCATTGAGAGCATGATATGTTTGGTGATATGGTTTTGCACCGCTACAGATGATGTATAAGTATACATCAAAGTTCATCACCAATTCAGATATCTGTTTATTCTGCTGTTAGGTCATAGGAAGTTGTCAATACAGATTTTGTGAGTTCACAATTTTGGAATGGAGGTAGCCTTATACTAGATGTTTTCCTGAGCGATGTGGATGTACATTTAAGTTTTCCTGTACTGTGATATGATGGGCATTCAACTTGTGTTTTCAGTTTCTAAGAAAGTTGAAGCCAAAGGAAGAACTACATACAATGAGGTATTCTCCTATATGTGTATCCTTCACTAATAGGCTATAATATAATTCATCACTTCTGGAGGTCATTTCTTTAAAGTTTGGGTGAAATTTTTGTATGTCATTGCATAGTTGGATAGCCTCGTGTGTGCCATCGCTTAGTCGCCTCTTTCTTGTTTACCATCGCAATTGCTCCAATATTATCCAGTATGCCATAGTTGAAAACTTATCCTTTTTTAAGCTATGTAAACATGTCAAAAAATTCTTAAAAAATCACACTTAAAAACGTTTTGACCAGAAAAGATTTATCTTAGAAATACTAAAAACTGTACAATCAAATTGCTGCATACTTAATAACTCTGTTTCCTTTTGAGGATTTTTAAAATATTTTACATGGCTTAAACAAAAAAAGATAAGTTCGCTAATGGCACATAGGGCAATAATCCAGCAATTGCTATGGCATAGAAGAGGTAGGCCTCTAAGTGATGGCATGTATGGCATTAGAAAGCTCTACAATGGCACATAAGATATTTTTCCTTGTTTGAATACCTATGAAGTCTTGGTGGTCTTTTTGTTCTTTGTTCCTTTTGATTGCTTCGTCCAACCTGTTATCAAGATGAAGTTGAAATGATAAACTCCGAATAAGCTTAGGAGAGCGTATGACGCACGAAGAGCATCCTAATGTTGAATGCAAAATCATTCTCCTGGCATTTAAATGCTGAAAGGCATTGTGAACAATTTGCTGCCACCATTTTTGCTTTTATGGAAACATGACACACCTCCAAAAGAGTTATGACAGGGAAGTTATTTGTTTTCTACCCCTTTTGGGTTGTAATATTAACTTGCCTATTCCAGGTTGCAGATGAAATTTTTTCTGAGCTAAAGTCCATGACACGCGTTGGTCAAGAGGTTTGTGCCTGTAATTATTTTGTATAATATTTACCTATCTGTGCACCTTAAAAGAATAATGTGTTAAAAAAAATTAACCTGTTTTTGTAGTTCGATGAGAAGAATATTAGGCGGAGGGTGTATGATGCTTTCAATGTCCTCATTGCAATTCGTGTAATTGCAAAAGAAAAAAAGGAGATAAAGTGGATGGGCCTTTCTAATTACAGATATGAAAAGATAAAAAAGTTGGAGGTCAGTATTTGTGCTTTCTTTACAGGTTAGATGAACGATAATAATCAATTATGCTTATGACTTGATTCCTGCTATGTTACATTTTAAAGGAAGTTCGCAAAGATCTCATCAATAAGATTAAGAACAAGAAGAGACTCCTCCAGGAAATTGAAAAACAGGTAAGATGCTTGCAGGTATTCAGGATCGTTTCTTTGTTGCTTACTATTAAATATACTGGCGCATTTGATACATGCTGAGCTGATGGTTCCTTTTTATTTATAGTTTGATGATCTGCAGAATATCAAATTACGCAACCAATCACTACAGAGATCAGCAGAGAGCGTTAATGGTATCCGCCTTCCATTCTTATTGGTCAAGGTAGTTTTCCTTGCTTTGGAACTGTTGGAAATGCTTTTTTTCAGCAAGACTGGGAAATGCTTTGAACCCAGTCACTTGTGACTATGTTATAACATTTGGCTTTACCTGGACTGGCCCTGTATGCTCAATCAATCATGTTGTCTCAGATGTTTTTGTTGCTCGGCAAGCAATTACATGTTTATTATAACTGCTGGAGAACAACCAATTATCTACATAGCAATGTATATTACGACAAGTGTTAGTGAGTAGTGAATACTTTAGAAAGTAAAATATTCCTCCATGCCACGCTAGGAATGTCTTACATTTACATATGTAATGGTATCCAATGCTAATTTTGCCTTATAGAAAGGCTGTAAGCAAGACAATTAGACAAATATGTAAAAATTATATATATGTTATTGACAAGAGGTGCCAGGGAAATCAGGTGTGTTGTCTGTCTAACTGATACTATATATATTTGAGCAGACATCCAGGAAAGCAACAGTCGAAATTGAGATTTCAGGAGACTCAAAGTATGCCCGTTTTGAGTTCAATGGGTATGTCTCTATTTTCTACCCAAATTCCATTTCTCTCTTCTGTTTAGCAGGCCTGGTTCCTAACCAAATGTTTTCGACTTTCTTGTCAGGGCACCATTCACCCTGCAGGACGATGTCTCGGTTCTTGATGGGATCAGGCGTTACAATATAGGAAGAGCTGGCCTCAACACCCTTCATTAGAGGCACAACAATGTGATAAATCAATTGAAGTGTCGAAACTGACAACCAGTTCATTTTGCACAGCTATGTATAGCTATATTTACTATGAAAGCTTGACCTAGTTTATAGAACAGTGTCTCAAGCTTAAGATGATTCTAACCTGCGAATTTTGCCTCCTTTTTGTACCTAGCAGGGTATTAGGCCTAAGATAGATTATTCTTATGTGTGCTGCTATGTATAAACTTGATTGTAGCCCGATTCCGAAACTTGTGTACAAGCTTCGTTGATTATCATGATGTTTTGCCCGCGCAAGTAATTTATTGTTCTAAGCTAGCAGTACTTTTTTTAGAGTGTTGTTCTACCATTACTGAATATGTGAGCGCTGCTCAATTCTCAATAGTGCTTCCTCCAGGATCAGCCTCGCGAAGCGTACGCTAACTCGGATCCCTTCCGGGTTAGATTGTTTCAGCATCAAGAATTTCGTTTTTAAGATGGAAAAGATCCTTGTTGATCTGTACGACCTTATGTTATTCCATTTAAAACCATTTTCGAAAATATTAGGGGCTTAAAGAAATGTGGTTTGCAACCGCATTTGCTAGGTGGTGCTCGGTTGCTGCAGAATTCGTGGACTGTTCACTGCGAGTTAGGAACTTCGAGCTCTTGGGATAATGAGATAAACGGCTAGCTACCACATTTAAGACTTGAGAATATGCATTAGTCAAATTGTGCATCTTGCTAAACTACATATGATGATTAGTTCGGGTGATGAGAAACACATAAGCATTCACATAGCAGAATCATTGGCCGAGAAATTGCAATTTGGCCGAGAGCAAAATTAATGTGTAAACCAAATATGCTGAATACGACATAGTGAAAAATAATATGATATTTGTTTGAAATAACGCATGCACGCTCTGGTAGCAGAGGAGAATAGATTAAAATATCAAGCTGACCAATAACCCTGTCGACTTGATGTGTCGGCATTCTGAATAAGTTCAAATATGAGGTGACTTCTGTTTAGAAAATCAAGTTGTTTGATCCACTAGGATCATAATGGTACAGAAGAAGAGGTATCGAATCAACAATTTTTTTAACCGTCTCATAGGAATCTTTGTAGCTACAGAATTCAGGATGTGGTCAATGTCTTTTCCAGGTTTATAGCTTTCCAGCGAGGAC
Organism: Raddia guianensis; assembly: GCA_036346415.1. NCBI lineage: Eukaryota > Viridiplantae > Streptophyta > Magnoliopsida > Poales > Poaceae > Raddia > Raddia guianensis. Next base: position 50,444,575 of record CM070534.1, on the reverse strand, counting down.
AAAAAAAAAATTAGCTGTGACAAATATCTAACCATTTTCAAAATGGGTAGTAGTAATAAGAGAGAGTATTTGTGATGTATATCATTTATCTAGCTGAACACATCGGGATGTACTGTAGAACAGATATAATTCAGTTTCAAATTTTACAAGCTGAAGTGAACAACAACAGAAATGGGAGAGAAGCAATGGCCCAACTCTGCGTACTCTGCGTGAAGGCTTCTTGTACATAGCAAGCACATAAACACAGCAAGTGGTATCAAAGGTATAAACAGAATACTTGACATGAAGAGAACTTGGCAAGCTATTGAGTTCATTAGATAACATAAGCTGTCCAAAATTGGTAAGATGCGATAAAAAAATGTTGCTGCAGATTCTTGATGGTGATTTGCCAAGGAACTAAGTGGCAGCAACAGGTTCAGCATTTGGGACATACCAACCACGGAGTATCTCAATGGCCTTCTTCCTTCTTGCTAACCTGGACTTGCGATGGTTCCCAGTATTCCTGTGCATGGCACCAACCTTCACTGTCTTATCGATAGCTTTGTATGCCTCGGAGATCATTTTCTCTATTTCAATTATTTCTTCTGGTTGGGCATCAGGTTTCTTCCTAAGCTTTTCAAGGGCTCTGAAAACCTAATCAAAGAACAAATAGCTTATGATAATTCTTGTTTCCTCTACAAAAGTTTCTGATATTAGTTACTGCATTTAAAATTTCTAGTAGAGATGAATCTTTCTCAAATCAACAACCTTCAGCAATTCTACGATGCACCAGGAGGTAGGAGATCACTTGAGCGTTGGATCAAACATGTTTGGTCCATATGCATTTATTGTAGAGATGTAAGAGTCTAAGAGACCAGTAGGCCATTGGATCAAACAAAATAACGGTCCACGATAGTTTGGTTGTATCTTAAATATCCATTAAAATAGTATAGAACAAATAATATAGAACAACTATCATTCACATGAAAAATAAGTAAACAACTAGCAAATTAAATTTAGCCTAATAGTTTACTTCATTTGTCATATCCAAATAATCATTTTGGAATTATTTTTGGCCTCTAAGATGTACACAACCCAAGAGTCTTACCAAGAGTTTAAAGAACAAATGCTAAATAGAGTCCAATAGAAAATGATCCATGTCAAGCAAACACTGAGCCTATTATTAGCCCTCCAAGCAAAACTATTATTGAAGAAACTCATGGCTACTTCTCAGGGCCGGCCCAGGGCATGTGCGGGCTATGCGACCGCACAGGGCCCCCAAACTAGTAAGGCCTCTAAATTGAACTCATATCCTTCAAATAGCCTAATATAGTAAGTATATCTCTATAATTTTCTGCCTTATATTTTAGAATGGAGGTAGTACTAAAAAAGAAGTGCATAATTTTGAATTTTCTCTCTTATAATACTGTATTTTGAAGCCTACTTACAACTTTGTTATATTTTCGCACCGGGGCCTCCAAATTTTAGGGCCGGCCCTGCTACTTCTGTAGCTTGGCAAGCCTTGATAGTGTTTGCATGCTCATCTCCGACTGCAAAATGCCCAGTGTTGTACCTAGCACGCCCCTTTTAGGACTCCAAATAATCACTTGCCTTTTACAATCACATTTTACCCATGGGTAGGTTAGCATTACATCAAGGGAAACTCTTCTTATCTTGCGTCCGATTGCAAGTTTGCACTTGTTAATAATGTGCAAGTTTAGTTATAGTGTAACCAACTAGCTATGTAAACTTTTGTTCAACAGATAACACTCAAAAAAAGGGGTGACTGCGGCCGCATTCCAAGCACGAGATACCTTCTTCATCCTGGTGCGCATCTCGGCCTTGCGAGCATGGTTGCGGATGCGGTGCTTGTCGTTCTGGCGCTCCCTCTTCTTGACCGAGTCGGGCCGCCTCCCAGTCTTGGTCGCCTCGCACACCACCTCCAGCCTCCTCCTGCTCCACCTCCCCGCCGCCGTCGACGTTGCCGCCCAAGCGCCGAACCCACCTAAAGAGAGCGTTGCCACTCACCGACGAGAAGCACGGAGACTTTCTTGAGGAAACCTGAGGAGAGAGCTGGTACCGAGGGGGAAGCCGGCAGAGGAGGCCAGGGGGAGGGAGGCCGACAGGCGGGCCCTGGCGGAGAGCGTGCGGAGGGAGAGGGAGGCGGGAGTCCGGGAGGCGGATGGGAGGGAGGCAGAGAGGGAGGGGAGGGAGAAGAACGGGGAGGTGGCGGCGGCCATGGCTGGGGTTGGGAAGGTTCAATCCGGTGCGCTCGCCTGCGCCGACGACGTTATCTTATCCTGGGGACGAAAGGCGATGCAGTCTGAAGGCGGATGGTAGGTTTACGCAAACGACACAACAACACGGGCCAGTTGCGCTTCGTTCACTTCGTTGCGCTTCGCGCTCCACGAGCCTAGTCCGTTAGCATGACTATTTCCGGCCTCAAATTTTGTCTAGACAAAATTTTAGAGATGTACATAAACGATGAATTTAGGTATGTAAACAGTGAAATTTAATATTAAAATTAGAATTTGGGGTTAACATTATGCATGTCCTGATCATCTCCAATGTTAATCCTAAATGGGAATCTTATTCACTATTCATATTCTTTTTCACCATCAATTCACGTTTCACTCTTTCTCAAAAAAAATAATCACATTTCACTCTTATATTTTATTCGCTACATTGTTTAGGACTCGTTACCGTGTTGGCGTAGGACTAGCATCAGAGATGCTCAAATAGAATGTTGAGATAGGGCTAGACAACTAGTATTAGGGACATCCCTAGTGTTGGTCTCAAACTTAGCCACAGTACGATTGAGAACCCCAAAATTCGTTATTTGTAGGTCTAAATACACCATTTCATAACCCGTATTTGGGGCTAGCATTAGGGCTCACTTACTATGAACTCGTAGCTCACACTTTTCTAAAAAAATAAAATTTCTATCAGATCATTGACCAAAGAACTACCATAGGAAAAACTATGGCGGCCACCACAAATTGGACGTCCCTTTGGACGACTAACATCAACATGGAACCTTATAAAAATAATTGCGGAACGTTGCGAATTATACTGATGAAGCTTGACAAATATACATGTGAGACATGCGCAAAACCTGATGAACCTTGGAAAAGAATAGATAAAACTTGGGAAAGTTACTGATGAACCTTGAAAAAAATACCAACGAAACTTTGGTAAGTGCTAATGAATCTTAAGAGTTCGGCAAAACATGACTAACTAGTAATGAAACCTCGAAAAAGTATAGGTGAAACTAGATCATGGGAAGCTTACCGCCTTGACCCGATCGACCGTCGTCTTCGGGCTTGGGTCTCAATCTGGCTTGGTACGGGCCGTGCATGGGATTGGAAATGAGGCTCGACATGCTAGGCTGGGCAGGGCTCAGGCCTGGTCCCATGGGATCGGGCTTTTCCAAGCCCGGCCCGAAGCCCGTCCTGGCCCAGCCTTGAACAAGTCTAGGTGAAACTTGCAAGATGTACTAATGAACCTAAAAAAAATAGGAAAAATACCCGAAATAATCAACAGTAAAATAGAAAATTAATAAAATAATCCACTGTAAAAGGAAATTACAAAAATATCCCGGGTCCGTCACCCGGGTGGTCGCTTACATCGGGCTGCCAGTTGAGCCGCCACCACTGGGTGGCCGTACAGAAGCCGCCGCCACAGGACGACCCATGCACTCACCGCCACCCCCGGTGGTCATGCCTTGCCCCCTTTTCAGATATTGCATGTGTAGTTAGTATTATATATGTATAATATGTATAGTGCATGTGTTATATCTCAGATAATATGTATATCTTGCATGCCATTTTACTAATATTATATTTTAATATAAATATATGATAAATATATACTAAATTATTTATAGTTGTCCAAAAATATATAGTAGGTGGCGTCTAATTTTATTGATTAGTAAAATGGCATGTCTAAACTAATTTACGTTGGGAGGTAGGTTTCGTTCGAAGAAAGCCTCCCGCAATTTTCCCAGTGCAGTGAGCTCGTCAGATGACAATCACATGAACCACGATCACACATGCACACGCTTCTCGCTGCACCTTCCGCTCAATTTGCTCCCGTTGACTAACCGAGACCAAGACCACAGCGACCTGGAGCTTCTCCCATGGCACGTTGCATGTACGTGGCGTATATTTATATACACATATGACCGGATAGCATATGGCATATATATATTATAATATATGTATAATATAGATATATTTATATACACATGTGACCGGATAGCTTCTCCCATGCCACGTATAATTTTAATATATATGATAAATATATGGGCGAAGTAACATTTGATACATGTATAAGCATGTGAATATACATTTTAAAACTCAAAATTGTATGTAATTTTACAAAATTGCAAATTTAAAATTTTGTACGGCAAACTAAATTTTGTAAAGTTAGAAGCTATGAGATAAATAAAAACATTAAATACACGTAAAGTGAATCTTGTCATGTGAAGTGAATTAGAGAATGTAGTAGAGTTCAAACCATACAATAGAACACAAACATCAATACGAAAGTAGCAGAGTTCAAACCATACAATACAAGCATGAAGACCTTATAGTCGTTTCTTAGGAAATTGAAAAGTACGACGTAACATTTGCGTGGCAGCTAGCTAGACGCGTCGCCTCCCAAGATGCACGGGGCATAAGCGTTCCGTGCGGACGTGCATCTCTAGGGTACTCCTTGTCATTTCGAGACAATTTTCGAGATCTGCGATCCCTGCGTGGAGAACCATCATATATGCATCTGCTGCCATTGGAAAAGGATCATCCATCCACGATGCCATACGACAATCATTTATCTGTTTTGCACAGGATATGAAGTTAGGTTACATCGTAAAATAAATTCGATCTATATGAAGGTAAGTAAACTCACGGCGTATACAAGACATCGGTAGAATCTCCGTCCGGTCCAACCAGAGACAGGCCTATCGTAGGTCTGCACCACTGCATCCATTCCGCAAGCACACAGGCGATCCGAAGATAATGAGGGCCGGGCCGCAGCATGATTGACTCCGTCCGGTAGTTCTGTTTCATTTTGTTGGGCAGGTCCTCCGATGGGTAATGGATGTGGCCTTCTGGGCCGGACGATTCCCACCAGCTTGGCCTAATCCATGCGTTGGTGGACCTTTGTTCGGCCATCCTACTACGATGACGGCAGACAGTATCACATGTCGTGCATAGACGTGTCAACGGCAAGTGGTAAGTGCAAAGTAGTAGTAAATGCAACGTCACTAATTGCCATAATGGTCAATACAATGTCAATAATTGTATGGAGAATAATTTTATGGCCAAACCGTCAAATGCACATAATAACATAAGTCCATCAATTACATTATTACACTTAGCGCCGACGACCCCTTGTCGTGTATGCACTTGGGGTGTAATGGTCAAGTGGATGCGTCGTACGCTGTCTAGCAGCCTGAGAAGGTCCAAACCGAATTTGATCCTCAGTTTGGTCCGCGGTTGGGATATACCCAGGCTGTGAACTTATGGCGTACGCAGACCCACCAAAATATGGAAAACCCCCCATCATGCTTTGTTCATAAGGGATCGCTTGGCCGTGCACAACCTGTGGAGGGACCGCATAGGGGGTTTGCTCCCCGTGTTTCAAATTTGAAGGGACCCCATGGGGAGTTTGCCAGTTAGACCCCCTAGGCTGTGTCGGATCTGGTATAGGAATGTTGCATTCGCCCAAGATATCTTGAAAGGTAAGGTTGGATACAAATGCACTATCCAGCATTGATCCTCCCATGTTTGCCCAATTTGCATCAAATTGGGTATCTTGTGTGCTGCGATAGTCATCGTACGTTTCTGAAGACGGCGCTACGTTAATATCAATCCCCTCCTCGTGACTGGCCCGGTGGAGTTGAAGAATGGTGGTATTTGTGTTGGAAGGGTGTCGATGTAGAGGCTCGGGGAGGTTGAGATTGTCGGCGTGGACCTGAACCCGGTGGTGTACGCCTGTCCATGGACTGTGATCTCGCAGGAGCAGCAGATACTGGAGGAGGTGGTGACTCGGTTATGCGGTGCACAGATTCTTCTCGGATCGGGGTATCCCTTTCGCGATCTGTGCGCGATCTATGCCCGCCGACCCCCCTAATCGCTCCCGTAAGCCGAGATCCCGCCCTTCTAATGAGGGCCCTCAATGAATTTGAAGAAGATTGGCCGGTCCGCTGTGTTTGTGATACAAGCTCCGTTGCATGGCCATGCAACAAATCGGTCTCCTGTGTTTGCATCAACCATGTCATATGGTATTCAGAAGGAGGTATGAAGTACGCAATATAGATGAAACTATCGGAGAGCGCACGTCGTACCAGAATATGGACTCGTTGGGCATAGCCCTCTGGTTGTCGGAGCGGTCTTCTTCTTTGCTGTGGTATCGCAGTCGACATCGGTCCTTGGGCGTACCATTCCATGTACCCCAAATATCGCCTCGTCGGCGGCTCCATCAGGGTACCACACTTCGTCAGTAGCTAACTCAGTCCACCGCTCGATGTGGGCGCTGTGGACGTGGGCCCAATCACGGTTGCGCCCGGTTGAACTAAGCCTGAAAAAACACTTGTACGTTACATTATGAGTGGTAGAAATATATTCGAAATATTTAACTTATGATGCATACCCATGGGAGTTGCCCGGATGCCGAGCAGGTGGAAGTGGAAATGTTTGCCGGTAGCCAAATTGCCGTTGAACGCGTTCTGACGAGTATCCTTCGACGGCATTTATGCAGACTAGATAACAGGTCGTCATCCAATAGTCTACACTCTCAGTACACGTGCTAGCCAGCAAGCCCCCCGTGGCAATATCATAGGTTGCCGATGGCAGAATGGTTTCCACGTAACTTGGTCATGTACCAGAAGGTCTAGGTCTGACACAAGCCGCGTGTAAGATGCCCTGTCTACTAATTCTCTCAGCCATCGCAACCTCGCATGCAACCATCTATATCCCATTGTTGGTCTACATGCCGAGGGGGTCAAATCGGCGTCTACATGAATAGGATAGTATTGTACTGGCGTGTTTGGACGATTTAGTGGCAAATAACTCCACGACCATAATTGGATGAGGAGAGGACAACCCCCAAACACTGCATTCGGGGCTGATCGATGGCATGCGACACATAACTCCCGGTATGTATCGGCCAATACGGCAGACCCCCAACTATACGGCTCGTAGTCCTCATTAAATAAAGCTTCGTTGCATAGCTCTCGAGCTACGAAGACTAGGTGAGGGGGTATACAGTCACCGTTGCCATTTGTGAACATGACGCCGGCGAGGAGGTAGTACAGATACACCTCGTAATGCCGTAGTACGATCGCCTTTTCAGCATTGACTGGACACGGACCAGCCTCGTCAAGATGCTAGAGCCATGAGATCGAAACACCCTGGTCGCTTCCATTATATTCAACTTCAAACCTGCGCAGATTTAGAATAATATTTCATAGGCTAATTTTATGTACTAATTAGAAATATGCAAGTGAAAAATTAGACACTCACCTTTCTTCGACATAATTTTTCCATGTTTGCCTGCTTGGTTTGTTGACAACGAAGACCCATCCAGAGATGGGCAACCCTGTGAGCATGGCCACATCCTTCAATGTAATCATCATCTCACCGACCGGTAAGTGGAACCGTGTGCGTCTCAGGACGCCAGCGGTCGACCAGTGCGGTGATAAGGCCCGGTCTAGTCTTGGTAGCGGTGTTAGACGGTCATTTCCTTGTGGGACCCCATTAACAGTGAGTGCCCACGGCAACAGTCCGGCACGGGTAAGGAACATCCAAAAGCGGGCATCTAATTGTTTGATCTGTCGTGATGCCCTCAATCGTAATGTTTGCATCTACAAATAACATTATCATAATGTTAGCAAATCATGTTAATATGAGATAATTTGTATGAAACATGCAAACTGTTTCGATTCTCGCACCCATTTCTGAGACCTATGGCCGGAGTCATCCCGTGCGGAGAAGAACTGTGGAACCTCCATTGTCTATACTGCAAGAAAATATTATAGTTATTACATACGACAAATATTAAAACATCATGTGACAGTGACGAATACAAGTATTTTATTAAAACTTACAAGTGACGATAGCCAGAATAATATTGTACGACAGTGAAACAAGAAGTGAGGATATAACGAATACAACTCTTTTATTAAAATATGACAGTGATACAAGAATTGCCAGAATGATATTGTAGGACTCATCCCTGATTTGGACAGCGCCTACGATCATGTCCTGGCTGTTTACATAGCCGACAGCGACGCAAACCATCTCCTCCATCGGCAGCATCCATGTCACCTTCAAAACGCGCTGTACTCGGTCTACCTTGTGCAACACGCTTCGTAGTGGGAAATGGATGGAAGGTAGGCCCTTCTGAGTTTTTATATCCCCCCTCGATTAATTGGCTGCATCTTGGGTGTCCATGTTTGTCTAATTGCATTCATTGAATAGTACGGAGAGACGTATTGGGTGCCATCGTTGCCAGCAAGATCTCGACATGCCGCCATGACGTGCGAGCATGGGATGTGTTCGAAGCGGGGTTTATTGCAAGTGCATACAGCCTCATACTGGCCAAGTTGGCACTTTTGTTGATTATCTCCCGCGCTAAATCCTGACATGTACTTTTTCTTGCAGTCCACATTGAATATGTTATTCATTCTATCATATATTGACGTCACGGTGAATCGAGATTTCGTCGGCGCCTCAGTAGGATAGCTTCGACATGAGGGGAGAAAGTGCTTCTGATTTGCATGGCCGCCATTTCTCGGTCGCGAAATAATCTCTTGTTCTAAAAAGATCATCTCAATGATAGTGCATATTGGCGGCGGCATGACGCCTCGTAGCACATTATTATACGACTTCACTATGTTCGTCGTCATCACCGTATCTGCAATCTGAGACTTCTTAAATTTACGTTCGAACGAAATGGAAACTAACATTGTAAATAAATCTACCAGCTTACCGGGCGCCATCAGTGTCATGGACGAGAGCCCATTTCTCCGCTGGTTTTTGCGCTATCCACTGAGCAAAAGTAATTTTACGGCGAGAGCTGACTTGCTCGCCCCCTACTATTTGAACCCCTGACGTGTTTTGCTCTTCGGCGACCATCTTCCTGGTACGTTCGTTAATATCATTGAATAGCGCATTGAATTTGCGCTGTTGGTTTTGCATGCACATAGATTTGAACTTTTTCACTAGGGGCTTGTTCTTGAATGCAGTGTATAAGTTCGCCCCAGATGACGCATGCACCATCGAGAACGAACGTCTGGCCATATTGGTGCATCACCGGTGGACAATGCAGCTACACCATGTAGAATCCCCTGGTGGCGGTCAGAAATGACGCACACTCCAGGGCGATCCATGACAACGTGAATCTTCAAAAGAGTTAGAAACCACAACCAGCTGTTAATGTTCTCGCTCTCCACAAAAGCAAATGCGAGAGGCAATATCTGGTTGTTCCCGTCAACTCCAAGTGCCGTCAGTAGAGCACTATGGTACCTACCAGTGAGGAATGTCTCATCCACACATATGACAGGACGACAGTGACGGAAGGCCTCTATGCACTGTCCAAAAGACCAAAACAGGCGCAGAAGGTAGAAGTGGTTCGGTGCGACACTTCCATCGGGCAGGTATACTGGCTCATGGGCAGAAACATAGCATGTCCCAGGATTGCTCTCCTGTATCTTGCGGAGGAGACCGGGAGCCCAGTTGTATGACTCCTTATAATCCCCGAACAACATTTTGAGTGCCTTTTGTTTGGCTCGCCATGCTTGGTGATATGTAATCGACATGCCAGTGCGGTTCTGCACCTCGGCCATTATGGAGTGTGGTTTCATGGAGATATCGGCTTGAATAGCAGTTAGCAACATCTGCGCTATGAACTTCGAGTCCACGTTACTGCTAATATTGCGTACCAACTCCTCCGTACAAGTATGCGGCTCGTACCTACTGATTATGAAGTGATGCTCATGTTTTGGGCGATGCGCCCTAACATGGAATGAGCACTCCGGTTTCTTTACGCACTTCACCTCGTACACGGCCGGCCCGGACCGTGCCACAGAGTGCTCGCGCCGTGTTGTCACACCAAAGTTGCTGATGAAGTGTATTACCTCATCCTTCGTGCTAAACTCTTGACTCACTATTATGTCATTGTGCATATACCCCATCTGGAAATATTCGAGTGATCCCCGATCACCCAATTCGAAGCATCCAGAGCGCGATAATACGCTATGGCAGGCATCGGGTCGTCCTCTTCTTCGACATCATGCTCACCCCCTTCATCGAAATCATCCCCTGTGGCATGTGCATCTATCTCTCCCTCCTCCATTGAGATATCCGGATCCGTGCCTATGCCTAATGCCTCGACACCGGTCATGATACTACCAATTGGGTCCTCCCCATACCCTTCCGGCACTTCCTCATGTGCACTCTCTTCTACGGTGTTGCTAGGCCCCGCCTCCGATTGTCTTGCCTCAGGCAGCACGTACACACCTAAGTGGTACCCCTCTTCTACTGCCTTATTAACATAGTACGTCCAAGCAGATTTATTTCTCAGTGGTCACAGGTTGTATACGTACATCGTACTATTTGGAACCTGACATGGCCTAACACCGTGTAGAACAAGTTTGTATTCATGACGGTTTATACGGAGATTTCGAGCTATAACCCTCGCCAGCATTGGCAGCTCTATTGGTAATGTGACTGTAGTCTGCAAATGGCTGCATGTGTGCATGCTTACAAAATTCCCTTGCATTGGCGTGGGTGCATCTCTGTAAAAAATAGTCATTGGTGTCTCCATTTACGTCTGTAACATACACGTGCTCATTCATATTAATATTAAATTTACGTTTGTTTGTATTTAACTATTATTTCATACATTACATAAAATGTTAGCTTACGTGTTTAATACATAATACGTGTAAATATAGCGTACGTGTTTAATACATAAATACGTACAATTATTAACTTACGTGTTCAATACATAAAATGTTAGCTTACGTGTTTAATACATAAAATGTTAGCTTACGTGTTTAATACATAAAATGTTAGCTAAAATGTCACTAAAATACGTACAATTATATTACTATTTTGCATGCTAAATATACATTAATTTCTCTATTATGTTTAATTAAGCTAACAAGAAAATTACTATATGAAAAAAATATAGTCACTCTTTTTAACTACGCACACTAGCGTTAATTTGTCGCTAATTATATAAGTTTGCGCGGTACGTGCAATTAAAATTTAAACATTCATATATTACATGCTATAAAAAATTCACTAATTTCCATTATATTTGTACACCATTTTCTCTCCTTGCATAATTAATTAATCACTAATCATAATTTAAGTTAACCTAACACAACAAGTTTATGTTAACTATAAAATGCGTACCTGACGGTTATAAGATCGATCGGTTCAAAGTTCCTGAAAAAATTAAAACAATAGTAAATTAGATGAATATACTAAATTAAGTGGTCATATTAAACTATCACCGTATGTGCTTGTTACCTTCAGAATCGGGTGCATGCTTATCTCTTGCTATAGCATTGGTGCATGCTACGGTGCGGTGATTAATTAATTACGTGATGGTGATTAGTTTAATTAGCATTAACAACATACTATGCCAACATCAGTATAGTCAGATAGCCCTCACATATCAAGATTCTCATATTGTGTATATAATATATACATACAATACATACATACAATATTAAGTACTAATATGGCAAGACTAGCATACAACACTGCATATAATATGAGCATAGAATATTATTATGCCAAAATTAACTCTTCCATATACGTACCGCAATAACAATAATTATTAGCAAGTAGATCAAATTTAAATTCCAAAATATTCCCTCAGACTGAAAGCAAAAAATATCAGCGAAGTAACACTCCTGGTGAATCCTCAACTGAGGTATCAGCGAATAATATACCTGAACTGAACGAACTGAAAAGAACTGAAAGCGAAAGAGTGCGTGTGTGAAGGCCGCTCTCACGTGTGAAGCTCGCGTGTGTGAAATTAATCGAAAGCGAGAGTCTTTGCGTGTGTGAAGGCGAACGGCAGGACGCGATATATATAGACTCAATTTTCGATCGATGTGACCTCTAATCGGTATTAATTAGCGTAAATCATGCAATTACTATTTGATTAATTATAAACTCAAGACTATTTTGTCGGTGAGGATTATTTTGTTATTTTTTGGACACTATTTTGTCGGTTAGGATTATTTTATTATTTTCGGACACTATTTTGTCGGTGGAATATTATTTTAATATTTTTTTGACAACGTATCGCTTGCACGTATTAGTTTAATATTTTTTCCGCGCATTTTGCATGCAATGCCGTAATTAGGGCGCTGATCGGGACGGTGGGGGGCATGACCACCGGGGTGGCGGCGGTGAAATCATGGCATTGATCTGGTGGCGGCATTCATTATGTCGGCCGTCCGGTGGCGGCAAATCATTGCGGCCGTTCGATGGCGGGACCCGAGGATATTTTTTGTAATTTCCTTTTACAGTGGATTATTTTATTAATTTCTATTTAACTGTTGATTATTTCGGGTATTTTTCCAAAAACAATATACATGAAAACTTGTTTTTTCTGAGGTTCCATGAAAAATGAGGGATGGACCTCATGTGCATATAAGAAAGTTACACGAGAACAAATACAAAGTTCGACAGGAATAAACCCTAGTTTCATGTGTATATTTATAAGGTTCTAGGTACAAATAGGGGATCAACATACCGATACAAATGATAAAGTTTCACAAGAATAAACACAAAAGTTTCAACAGATAAATAACTAAGTTTCACAGGTATGTTATTGAGGTTCCACGTAAAAATTGAAGATAACATCTTTCTTGCTTTTTTCTTCTCCCTCACGTGCTCGTCGCATTCTGCTACCAAAATCACGCCGAGCTCGGTGAGCGAAATGGTCACCGGGTGACGAGTGCCTAGCGGCAGTATGCCGTGGTGTGCGCCCGTGTGAGGAAATGGCGAAGCAGCTCACGTGCATGTGAAGAAAAAGATAAAAATGTGTGCGCTGGACTGGGAATAATGTTGGAAAAGAAAAATGAGGTGGGCCGGCCAGCCCATGTGGATCGTGGCCCAGTCGCGTGCAGCGAACGTTATGGGCAGAGCCGCAGAGGTGTCCGAGCGAAGGGGACATATGTGTCACATATACAGTTTTCGAAAAGCATGATGTTTTTAACCGATTTTACCATGTTTTATTAGGACTTTGGGATGTTCTAAAGTTCTTTTTGCCATGTTTCAATGGTTTATTTAGTATGTCCAGTGCTGGTTGACTATGTTTCAATATTTTTCACTAGTTATTTTGCCATGTTATATTAGTTTTATGCAGTGTTCACCTAGTCGCTAGTCAGTCGGTTACCTAGTGACTAGCGACTAGGCCGACTAGTCGGCGACTAGTTGGAGACTAGTCAGAGACTCCAATATGGCTAGTAAGAAATATTAATACAAATAAGCATAACATAAATACAAAAAATAATAATACAAGTCACACACTGACACACATAAGACATTGCTGGAGGGTGGCGTCGTCGCTGGAGGGTGGAAGAGGGAGGCGGCGGCGCTTGAGGGAGACAGAGGGAGGCGTGGCGAGGGAGCACGGCCAACGGCTGCTGCCTAACTCTAGTTTGGTCTACAGTGTATAAGTGTATTAGACTATTAGTGTACTAGTAACTAGTGTGTGACTGTGTACCCACCTTTTCATTATCCTAGTCGGCCAGACTAAATGACTAGTCGCCGACTTGAACCAACCGACTAGTCTGATTTTGACCGACTTTGATCGACTAGGTGGTCTGACCGACTAATCCACCGACTAGGCCCTAATCAATGCAGATTGCCACCGACTAGCGACTAGTCGCCGACTAGTCGTGTTAGTCGGCCAACTAGGCGAACACTGGTTTTATGGCATGTTCTAGCAGTTTTACTCGCATGTTCCAATAGTTGTTTTGCTTTTTCGATAACTTCATGTTGCATGTTTGATCAATAGAACATTGTGTTCTAACAGACATAACCAAATGTTTTCGTATCAGGTATATTCGAACAATATATTATATATGTAATGAATAAGTTGTCAATAAATGTTCGCTTTTTTCTAGATTGGACGTGAGATCCATAGTAACTTGCTTAATTTTTTTTTTTACCCTCTCCAAACCTCATATTATAATAAATTTGAACTCCTATCAAATAGCGAGAATTGTTAACGCTGGCTAACGCTGCTAACCCAGATTATGTTCCCGTTGGGCAGGCACGAAGAATTGCTTGTTTTTGCTGTAACCCCCTAAGGCACGAGCCGGGGGCATGAACTATCGAACCAGATATCGGACGTCATAGGGCTTTCATTTGCATGCATGGTGATCTGGCAAACCAACACGTTGCGCGTCGTGGAAAGCGCACACGGTGTGTGTCGGCAATATACAAGGGGCAACAACGCTTTCGCTTTCGGCAACGTGAGGCCCTCGTCGCGATGAGCATGCCATTTTGTCGTACTTTCTCCCTCCGCGCCGCGCTGTCCACCACGCACATCGATAATTTGATAATCCCGTCGTGATCCGCCCATCTCTCCCGAAAGGACAACCTGTACGGCCACCGCCCGTATCCAAAACACCAAACACCGGTGTTCCATTCCACCGGTGACCCGCCCGCCAGTGCGTCTCCCGCTCAATCGCCGCGAGGTTACGGACGACGGCGACGCGTGGATGCAGCCGTAAATGCAGTGCAGCACGGTCGCTTCCTTCGGATTGATCCAATCCCACAGTGCCCACAACTCGCTTGTAAGCTGCAATTGAGGCTGATCAATCCACTGGTCCGGGTCCCAGATCTCTCGCTCGCTCGCTACTCGCTGGTCATCTCCGTATAAGCGAGGGAGAGAAGAGGGAGATGAGGGAGGCGGAGGCGGAGGCGCCTCTCATCACCGAGGAGGAGGGAGCGGTGGCGGCGGGGCGCGGCTTCCCCGGCTCCGCCGCGTCCTCCGGCAGCAGCAGCGCACCCGGGAGGGGCTCGAGGAAGTACCACCGGCGGTTGGACGCCCTCGCCTACGGCGACCGGTACCAGAAGGCGGCCGCCCTCGTCGACCTCGTCGGTTCCCAACTCAACCTCTCTCTCTCTCTCTCTCTCTCTCTCGCGCGCGCGCGCGCGCCTCCCCTCCTCTGCTCTGACCTGTGCCGTTGTGCAACAGCGCTGCGCTGCTTGCCGTAGTTGAGAATTTGAGACGTGGCCTAGGCAGAAATATTGAGAAGCGAATGGAGAATCCATCACTACATTGCAATGAAGTTTAAAATGTTGTGTAGGCGTGTAGCAATAGGACCGCACGCCCGCACCCACCATTGGGGGAGCATGGCCCTTGCCTGCCTCCCCATCCATCCTCCTGTCTACGGTGGCTGGATGAGCGGGGTGGTTTAGGAGTGGTGTTCGACGAATTGCCTGCTCAAGGTTTAGCATGTTTACGGTTGTCGGCATGGTTGCGGTTATTGCTCGGAGAAGGTTACAACTTTTGAATTCGTGCTCCGTTCGCTCGGAGTGACCATATGAAGTAGAGGTGCCGCTTGATATATCGTTCATGGAGTGCATCGTACTTTGGCCTTTTTATGCGTATTTTGGGGCAACATTTAAGTGCCAACACCATGTGTACATGGTTTCAAATGTTTTTTTTTCCTGGGAGCAAACTTGTTATGTGGTTTTAGTTGAGATGCTCGTCAGCTGCAAGCCAGGGATGCGATTAATAGCGGTAACAGGTGGTACTTTGTTGTAACACATTTTCCAAATTTTGTGGAGTCTTGAAACTTAAATATGCTTGCAGAATTGAGTGCTGATTTGAGCAGTTTCCATAAATATGTTGCTACTGTAGAGATGCCACGTAGTTGTGTTCTGTTTTAAGATCTGGTGTAGTTGTTAGGTTGTTTCATTAGTGGATTCAATAGCGATCTGTTAAAAATCAAGGCTATGAAAATTGACAGTTCGTTGGAACCATTGTGGCATTTGCATTTGAAGTTTTCAGCAGTATCAGTAACTCATGTTACTAATGTGTCACCGACCTTAGTGCGGTTAAGTCCCATTTTCCATTTTCAGGGGAATTAAATATTTCCCTGAAGTTTTGCTACTATCTTTAGATGACTTTTGGGAAGAATATGTGTTGAAGCTTCTTTGGCAATCTAGTTTAGTAGGTTGTACAGTTGTGATTCTGCTGTAATATCTGACATATCTGAAAGTCTAGTACTCAAATTATTGATTGGCAGGCAGAAGATGGTGCTGGTATCCCTGAGGAGATCTTGAATGACACAAGGTTTGAGAGGGCTATGAGGTTCTATTTCGTGTATCTCCGGTTGGATTGGCTGTGGTCGCTTAATCTATTTGCTTTGATTCTGTTGAATTTTCTCGAGGTCAGTTTTTGGATGGTGGAATCCATCTATTATTATGTTGCATTACTATTTGCTATGTACATCAAGATTAACCTTGTGTTGTTTCAACCGAAATTAGGCATCTTAATTCTCCGTGGTGAAACAATAAATAAGAAAGTAGAAAAATGTTGTAGTGTTCAGTATGGTTTTGGTATTGTTTTTTATATGTTTCTTTGTATTTTCAGAAGCCTCTATGGTGCCATGAATATGCTCAACATGCTTGTGATCAAAGGGATCTTTACTTTCTTGGTCAGCTGCCATACTTAAACAGAGCTGAATCATTCATATATGAGGCAAGGCTTTGTTCACAAGAGTAGTTGTTCTATGCAATTCCAAAACTTTAATCGCATAAAATTTTGAAGTGCTACAATCAATAGTAGATTAGTGGGTAATTGCAAGATAGGCCCTGAAGGCTTGAATTTGCTTTATTTTTTTGAACGAAGGGGACACACTTTGCCATTTCATATATTTATATTGATTTAAAACATTTATATATTTGGGTTATTCTTTAAAAAATGTTTATAAAAATGAATATTGGTCATGCTGATCCGAATAAAATATATGTGGGACCTGAAATTGATTAGAGAATATTTATGTTTGTTTTGAATTTTTTGAATTTTTTTACATATCGAAACAAAAATAACAAAAGTTTGCTCAAGATCTAACGTGAGATCCAACGGCCAGCGGGGGCGTCGGACGGGGGGCGCGTCCGACGGGCGTCGGACCGCCCCAGCGTCCGGGGGGGGAGGGCTGGTGGTGTCATACTGTCATGAGGGACTACCGGACTACTCATTTGATACAGGGTTGGCAGCGTGGCTCTAACTACCAATATCTTCCTTGTCCTCTTTGCCACTAAGTGGTGTGGGACTGTGGGAGGCTGGTTAGTTGATAGATGTGTTTCTTTCCTTCCAGATGTTGCAGTGAGTGTAGATTACTAAGCCCTTGAAACCCCTTCTCTCTTTTGTGGGAGACGGATGGCCGTGCTTGCCCACCACACTCTAATTCCTCCTTCCGGTGGGTGGCCATAAATTTGCTTTATGAGTTGCACTTTTCACTTTGTTGGAATTTTGGAAAGCATCAAAGCAGTCTGAGAATTGGTGACCTCTACGTGGCCTAAAATTCTGTTGAAATTTGAGATTTCTCTTGTGGAGTTAGGTGTGTCAGACCATATGTTTTTTTAGTACATTCATCTACCTGAATAGCGAATACTACTATTCTAGAAACTATATAGTTGGAGCTACCATAATATGAAAATGCACATAAATTGATATGTACATGTTTGTTTTAAATTTCAGGGGGTTACTCTTGTTATTCTTGTATTGGTTATCTTCTATCCACTTTCTTACGAAGGTTTAAATCTTTTCTGGAAGAGCTCTGTGAATAAATTAAAGGTAACATATGCTAATGCTGAGAGCATAATCTTCTTATATGTGTCTATTCACCGATCATAGAACCCTGTGAATATGATGATTCCTAGGTTTTGGCTTGAAATAGTAAAATGAGCTTCTATGCATTGTGACTAACATGAGTTGGTTTTAAAAGAAGTAAAGAACTAGATGTGCATGATTACATATAGAAAATTGAGGCCAACATTTTGCATTTCTGTGGGTCCAAGTTCAATAAGAAAGGTCACTGTCACTTGAAGGATGGGAAAATAGTTCAACAAAATCATGTGGAACTTTTTGAATCCTTCTCCATTGTAACGCAGTATGGCACAAGAAAAACTAGTATTAAGAAATAATAAATTGGAGTGTGTGGTTGATTGTACTCTAGTGTAAAGGTTATTGTTCATTTCTTTTTTCAATCAGATGAACTACTTTGTATTCAGTAACATGCTCACCTTTCGCAGGTGTAGTTCCTTTTGAATTTTGATGAAGCCTGTCATCAAGCTAAAAAAATCATTTTTATTTTACTAGGATACAGGCTACCTATTTTTTATTCCTTTTTTCTCTCACGGTGATTTTTTCATTGTTCTGCTCCTATTTTTTATTCCTTTTTTCTCTCACAATGATTTTTTCATTGTTCTGCTCTATCTTGTAGGTTCTTCTTCTCTTCATCTTAGCATGTGACATACTGGTGTTTGCATTTAGTCCCCAACCTTTCAGAGTAGCTCCGTACATCCGCGTTGTATTTCTAATCATCACTATTAGGTATGCAGTGTTTTAATGCTTAAATTTCTGTTGCTTCTGCTACCTTACTGAGCATAGTAGAGCACCTAACTGAATCTATTGATAAGTACTGTGAAATAGAATTATCCAGAAGGTAGTAGTAGTGATTATAAGCAAGGAAAGGGTGTGGACGCGCACTCACACACACATGATATATAATATAACCCCGATAAGTTATGGTGCTTGCTAAACTGGTCTTCTACGGTTCTACCCAATGATCAAGAACAAGGATGTATCACCATCAATTAACAACTATGTTGTGTGTTAGATCAAATGTTCTTCTTTCTGCAATAGGGAGCGGGAGATGTGTTGATTAAATGTTCTTCTTTCTTCTATAGGCAGCTGCGAATGTGTGCTGTTACATTGGTTGGTATGGTTGGGACATACCTTAATGTTTTGGTAAGTTTTGTGTATTATGCAAAATTTCCACACTTCTATGCATTGGCAGACATTAGCATGTCTACTTCAGAATAAGACATTAAGGATTCTTTCCTATGCTTGGAACTTGGAATTGGAAGCCATGAAGGCCATTTATTAGTTGTCATTCAACAATATGGGGTAAAGGGAATGATGGACAGGTACTTGTTGGGTGTGCACCGACTTATAAATTGGTTGAGTGGTGAGATAAATAATTTACCATATCCATCTACTAAAGAGGTGGAGACGGAGGGAAACACTGAACAAAAATAATCATTCTTTCTTCCCATGGTATTATGATACTATTTCTTAATGTAGGATGTTCTTTGAATGTGACTGATTTCATATGGGATACATGCTTCATGCACACTACCAAAAGAGACCATTGTCATATAAAAGGATTATTCATTCCTTTTTTTATAGCCTAGCCACTTTTTCATATTCAAACTTGTACATTTTAAGGTTATGGTCAGGGGCTGATGGCAATTGGCAAATTGGCAATGGCTAAGATGCGTATATGCCTGTTTACTTTACTGTTCACTAATTATTGTGCTTCTGCATGTTCATTTTTTGTATTAATAGAAATATCTGTTGACATATACCTTGGTTCATCTACATTGCATAGGCCCTTTCGTTGTTGTTTCTCTTATTTGCAAGCTGGCTAGCTTATGTAACATTTGAGGACACACCGCAAGGAAAGATTAAGTTCTCATCATATGGTGCAACATTGTATCATATGTTTGTCCTCTTTACCACATCCAATAATCCTGACGTATGGGTCCCTGCCTACAAGTAAGGCAGATATCACTATTCTTGAAGTTTTTGTGACAATTATTGCAGACTACATGCATATAAATTCAACACTTTTGAGCAGGAGCTCTCGTTGGTCCTCCCTATTTTTTGTTATCTACGTGCTTCTGGGAGTTTACTTCCTTACAAATTTAATTCTTGCTGTCATTTATGATAGCTTCAAGGAGCAGGTAAGTTGTATCCTTTTGGCCTAATTCTCTTGATCATTAATATATTCCCCTTTTCGGAAATCTGACACGTTCTGATTATGCCTAATAGTAACTAGAATGCTAACGTGGCGTGATTTTTGTGATACAGCTAGCAAAGCAACTTGTTCAGGTTGACTCGACAAGGAAAAGTATACTAGAAAAGGCATTTGATCTCATTGATACTGATGTGAGTGTTTGGTTTAATATTTTCTTGTAGACTGATGTGCTATAGTTTAGCAAATATGTTTTGGTAAAGCTTTCTATTTGCTTTAATGGTTGGTGAATTGTTCATCTGAATATAGGCTTACTTCAATTGTTAGTTGGGAGTATTTTAGTTGTTTAAATCATCAAAGAAGCTGTGTTGGCCAACCTATTGCATATCATCTTCTCGGGGTAAAATACTTCGTGAGAGAATTGCGTCAATTAAGAATAATGTGTTACCAACCAACAACTATTAAGAGGGTTTGGAAGGTGTTGAGAACTTTGGAGAAGTCATTTTTTGGGTGTGGTGTGTCAGGTGTGCGTCAATGTGTGGGGTTTGTTGGAATCCAAGTGTAGCCCTATTGCTAATTGACCCCTTTGGGACGGTGAAAAGGGCACATCTTTGATCATCATGACATAATGCTCACTACAATATATAAATAATCGCTACATAATGTTTCACATAAGAGGATTACCAAGTTACGTGTAATACCCCGGCTTTGTTGAGATGTGTGATCCATGTGATTGGCTGTGGTGGAATAGTATCACCTTGCTTGTCTAGAGAGAGTTGTAGTAACATATTATGCCTAATGTATCCAAACATAGCACCTTGAGTTAACCCTTTTGGGAAAGCCATGAAAAAAACCCAAGAGTGGTGCTATGGATGCGGGCCAACCCCATACGTGGGTTGGGCTCTAAGAAAATTTGGGACAGGGTGAAATTAGAGCATCAAACCTTGCTGTGTGGATGCGTGTGGGCTTAGTGGTGCAAGCATATGGCGTATGGCGCTTGTTGGCTTGGATTGGTCACACGGTATGGTATATGGACCGGCATTGGGCACACGGTCGCATACCAAGTGGAGATTCTGGACATTTTCCACGTATGCGGTGTGGTAACGAGGGCGTCAACCCATTAAGAGGGGTGAGTGTAATAGCTCAACTCATTTAGATGTGAGGCCCGTGCGGCCCATGTGATTGGTTATGGTGAAATAGTACCATCTTACTTGTGTAAACAGAGTTGTAATAACATATGCCTGATGGATCCAAACATAGCAACCTGGGCTAACCCTTTTGGGCAATGCGAGAATGAAAACCAAGAGTGGTGCTATGCATGTGCAGGCTAGTCCCATAGGTGGGCTGGGCTCTGAGCGAATTTGGGCCAGGGTGTTAATTTTTGTTTATATTCATTTACAACAATTTGTTTATCTTGCTTTATTGTCTATCTGTAAATCAGGGTCTAGGTTATCTCAACAAGGAACAATGCATATCATTACTCGATGAGTTGAACAAGTACAGGTAACCAAATCATTGTCTTACATTACAATCTGTCAAAGGGCCCTCTAATACTATATTGTTCATAAGTAAGTCTATTTCGCAATCTCTGTCGTTGTGGTGCCCCATATCTCCAATAGGGACCTGAAGTCACATAGTATCACTATATCTGTGACCGTGAAATATGCTTCCTTAAAACTTTAGGTAATGCCCAAAGCCATGGTGTCATTCCTTTCGTCTCATCTTAATTTATCTTTTTACCTTTGACTTTATATGTGGGAAGATAAGATAAGTCAAGATAAGACGAAAAGAATGACACCTAAATCCATAATAGCTGAAGTGGTCAAGTAGTCAACAGAATTGGGATTCCTCGGGGAAGGTTCCAAAGGAACTCGACACAATCCCTTAAAAAATGGCTATTCAAAGCCTCTTGTTCAATCCTCTTCCACACAAGCCTGACGTCAACCGCGAAGGCAAACCAGAGAAATTATCACCTTAGCCTTGCTTAGTAGTCAATTTCCAATGATACTCTGATAAGGGTAGCCATGTAGCTGTTCAGCACGTCTCTCTAAATAGGATCTGCTGATACCTTTGGTGGACAGACTCATGCCAGTGTGTAGGGCTAAAAATCCGCCTTTATCACATTGTGCTTGGTTACCATGTAAATTCTTGGAGTACACTGTCTCAAAGTTGAAGGGCCTGCAAACCTACTCGCTACAATTAGGTTTTGCTTCATTTTGACATTCATAGGTTATCTCAGAACTGATCGTTTAAGAAAATCACCATTTGGTTTCTGGAACATCGCCTTAAAAAATGCAACATATTGTGCTATGCTTCTTTTTTTGGTTTTGCACCTTTTGTATTGCTATGGAGGGACAAAATGATATTTTTGGTAACAGAAACTATAGTACTTTTGCGTTATCTTTTATAATATATCGTCATTGTAACAGTGAGGAGTCCATATGGTTTGTTTTTCCAAATTGATATTGGGACTCCACAAGTTACGACGCAATCTCTTAGGACCTTATGGTTATCATATACTGCTATGCCCTTCTGTAGGTCCTTGCCCAAAACCTCAAGGGAAGATTTTGAATTAATTTTTGCTGAGCTTGATCGGAGTGGTGATTTCAAGGTATATGCTCTTATCTTTAGCAATCATGTTTGGTTTTGTGAAGTCTGCAAGTATGTAGATTTCTGTATCACCGTGTCTAAGAAAAGTAGCCTTTAGTCACAGTGTTGACTGCTGCAGCGGGCAGTACAAATGCCAATGCAATTTTTCTTGTTGCATACTCTTGTCTAAGATTTGGTGCAGAAATTACTTTTGGAACAAATTTTAAAGTTTATGTTGTATCACTTCTAGAATTCATGAACATATATGCATATCAAGGATTTATTAATTTAGAAATCAACTTACATAAGCATTGGTTATATTACACATCTGTATATATGCTTATAATGTATTATCTTTGCCCAGGTTACATCAGAAGAATTTGCTGACCTGTGCAATACTATTGCTATAAAGTTCCAGAAAGAACCACCGGTATGTTGGACTTGTTTTGATGTTCATGATTCTACACTTTTGAAAATTATACTCCTAGTCTAAAACAACGTCACATTTTATTATTCGCTGTAACTTTAGATATTAATTTTACCGTTATACTTTAGCAAAAAAATAATATTAGGAAAATGCATGTTTTTATGACAATATGTTTTTTTTTCATTTTCCTCGTGTCTAATCTTTAACACATGCAAATATATCAATGTTCAATGCTGACAGCTTGAACAGCAAGGATATAAATGCAACTTCTTTTAGAATGAGGATAGTAACACTTTGACCTATTTTACTTTATGTGATTAGATTGATCTCATGCTGTTTGCAACCAATGCTCTGATCTTTTGACTTAATGCTGTGCTTGCAGCCTTCATATCTGGAAAAGTATCCATATCTCTACCATTCACCACTATGTGAAAGGATGAAATCTTTCGTGCGGAGCCGCCTGTTTGAGTATATTATTATTTTTGTTCTTCTAATGAACCTAGTTGCGGTTATTATTGAAACAACGGTATGTCATATACTTTTTTTTAGCTCGTAAAATAAAAAAATGGATGGGATCCTGTGTTTAATTTATGTACTTATGTTATATGTCCTCCTTAATATATGGTATAGAGAGTTTTACAACTGCAAGAATTTCACTTCTTGCAAGTTGCAACATTTTCTAAGCACCATCATTTTTTTTTATTTAAGCAAGTTTACTGAAATACATGGTGAAGTGCGCAACCTACTATGTTGGATCTGTGTATACAGTTCTTTAACCTAGTATCGGCTGAAACATAATATTTGTAGACGAGGCAACTCGTCTTTTTTTACAACCAAGAACTGAAACGATAAACTTGCAAACTGCCCCCTGAAAAGTCAAGCGTAATCTGTTGAATGTTGTCTTCGCAGCTGGATATAGAAAACAGCTCCTCTCAGAAAGTGTGGCAAGAAGTTGAGTTTTTCTTTGGTAAGCATGCTGTGGTGAGCTTTGTTTCAACAATACTATGTAAGCAGTATATGAATTATCGCTAGTCCTTTGTTTTTAATTTTGTCAAAAGGATCTTATCATGTTAATCCTGTTTTACCCTGTTATAATATGGTGGAATTAATACGAAATCACATTTCATCACAACGGTAGGAGCAAATAAAAATGGCAGAACATGAGCAATGCATATTTTCTATTGAAATTATTGTTCACCTTATTTCAATCAATTAAGATTTTTGATGATTTGGTTGACGCATACAACTCAATATGGTATTAAACTCAAAAGATAGTGAGTTCAAGTCGTTGCTAACACAATATTAAAAAAGAAAAATACTTGCCACTTTGAGCCTACATCATAGGTTTGTTGGACCAATGTGAAGGGGAGTGACGAAGTGTGTTGCCCACTTGTTCTTACCTATTTAAGATTTAGGTTAACTTTTAGATTCATTGAAATTAAATAGTGAATACATTTTATTGTTTCTGAAGATTATATGAATAAAATCATAAATATTGATTTGCTATTTCGGTAAGTCTTGACTCACAGATGGCTTTGCTTAGTGAGTGGCATGTACAAGTGGGCTACAGTTATCACCATACATTTGCTACACTTGTTTCATCTTTGTCACCTCTGTTTTCCCTGTTGGCACGTACTTGTTTCATCTTTTTCCCCTCTGTTTTTCCTGTTGGCACGTAACCAGGCAGTCAAAATGTTCTTTTCATGCCTTTACATTCTAGAAAACATTGTTCTCCGAATTTTTTTTATTTAGCCCTTTTTTATGGATGCTAATTAAAATAATATGTTGCAGGATGGATTTATGTTGTAGAGATGGCACTCAAAATATTTTCATTAGGATTTGGTGCTTATTGGATGGAAGGTCAAAACAAGTTTGATTTTGTGATTACTTGGACCATATGTAAGTATAATAATTTTTCCTTTTTTTTAGATGAGTTAATTTACAGCTCTACACGGAAAGTTTGACTTGTTTTCCTCTCTTGATACTTTTCAGTTTTCATCAAGCGTTATAGAGGAAAATCTATATACACCTATGAATATTTTGGTTCAAAAGAAGTTGAAAATTTACAACTAAACTGGATTAAGAAATCATTTGGTACGGTGTCGTGTTTGATCAATAATATAAAAAACTCTTTACTCCCCTTAAGTATTGTGTTTGTTCACATAATCCCTGAACTATTTATTGGCTTAATAAATCCCATAAACTAGTATTTGTTGTGGGACAAGTTGTTTGAGTACTGGTCTGAGCACTGAGGGTTAGTGCTTGTCCTTATGACCCCACCAATAGGGCTCTTCCCTTGTGATATGGTAGAGGTGATCTAGAGCCTGATAATAGGAGGAAGGTTAGAAAATTTATTTGTTTATTCATTTTATTAACCATCATGGATGCAATGCTATCCTTTTTTATAGGGATAAGTAACTTCACTTAATAATCCATAAGAAACATATCTCTAACATTAAACAGCCTATCTTGTACGGAACTTATTCTTATCCTGAAAGATTTTCTTAATTAATTCTGCTAGGACTCTTATGTCACCAGCATCTCTCTCGTATCTAACATCTTATTTCCTTGTAGTTATTGGCGAGACACTAACATTTGCCTTCCCATCAAAGCTTTCCTTTCTTTCGAATGGAGAATGGTAATTTCACTGTTTTTATTACTTTACAAAATGTAGTCAGATCATCATTAATAAAGATTAATAGTTTTCTTTTGCATGCATCATTTTTCTCTTTATTTTATTTTTGAAACCAAAATAAAGTGTGCTACATAAGTAGAACTAGTAATAAGGTGGAAACCCAGCCTTAGGCTCCATGCTCTATGGAAATGATCTAGAAGTCTTAAGCCCATCCTATGTATGCAAGTTACAGCAAGTGTCTCGATACCATACACTGCAATGAGAAATATCATGTTTAGCTAGGGGTGACGAATCAGGCTGTACTTCAAGTTGTCATGAGTTGTAATTGTAGGAATACCATTTGATATGTGGTGTCACTTGAACAGGTTCCAAGGGGATATCAATGCCAGAAAAATTCTTAAGAATATTGCTTTTTTTTTTCTTTAACAAAGCTGCTATCAAATATGTGACCCGTTTTTGTTTGATGTTTGGCCAACAGGATACGGTATCTTCTCCTTGGAAGGATGCTGCGCTTAACGAGAATTTTGTTGCAAATTCACCGTTTTCGAGCATTTGTTGCAACATTCTTCACTCTGATGTCTAGTTTGATGCCATATTTGGGGATCGTGTTCTGTTTTCTTTGCATGTACTGCTCCCTTGGTTTGCAGGTTGTAATACACTAATACTTCCCATACTATCTTTTATGCACTAACTAGTTTACTCAAAAGCTTAAGCTGTTGGTAAAAATATGCATTTTCACTCATGCTTCAGCACTTTCCCATGTATATGATGTGTAATTTGTGTCCGTGATTAAATTTGATTAGTAGAACAGTTATCTGCTTGCATACAGCAACCTATTATTTTTGCCCATGATCACTTTTCTTTGTTCGAGATTTACCCATTTACTTGTCACTAATCACTAATGTTGTTTGAGCTTTTGTTAATATGAAATGTGCTTCTTTAATATTGAAATAATATCACCCATTAGAAATCTTGGTGTTCATGAGCTGGTAGTTCTCTTTCTTCTATTTGCAGATTTTTGGGGGCATTGTGTATGCAGGAAACCCAACACTGGAAGAAACTGATCTCTTCAGCAATGAGTATCCTTTTGTGGTCTTATTCTTCTGTTTGGATTTCGACTGAGAATTTTACAATTTGTCAGGACTCATATAACTGCTATACTAAAACATAAAACCATGTAATCAGTATGTTTTCACATAATATAATCCTCACAATTGTTTTTTACCTTGACATATTCAGTTATCTTCTTTTTAACTTCAATGACTATCCAAGTGGTATGGTAACACTGTTCAATTTATTAGTGATGGGCAATTGGCAAGTATGGATGGAGGTAAGAACATGTCAGCACCCTTGATCTCTAACCCTATTTTTCTTTGTGGTGGCATATTGGATGAAAATAAAGATAAAAGTACACTTTTGCCCCCCTAAACTTGTAGCGAAGCCTCACATAGCTGCTGAATTTGAAAGTTACTTTTTCAGCCCCTTTAACCTGTATTCATTTGCACCGCAACCCCAAAACCATTAGGCATACCGTTAAATACTAGGTTGACCATCAGTTCTCCGTTAAATACTTATCTAGTTGCCTTTTTAAAATGAAATGTCATCCATGTCACCTCCCTCCCCCTCAAAAAAATCATTGAATTTTTGGAAAAATTCAACTTTATTTTTCTTGAGTTTTGAAATTCAAAATTTTAAAATCATCAATCAGAATCTTCGATGGGTTCAAATTTGATTTTTGGGACTCAAATTATGACTTTGAAGTTTCACAATTTGAATTTTTTTTGCAATTTTGAATCTTTATTTTTTTTCTCCAATTCAAATTTGTATCCTCATTTTTTATAATTTTTAAAAATTACATTGGAATTTTCACATGTTTCGAAATCTAAAACTGAAGTTTCAAATTTTGAATATTTCAAATTTGTAATTTCTTCTAAATTCCAAAATTTTGAATTCAAGTTTGTCAAAAAATCAAAAAAAAAATTTTAAAATTTTGATGTTGGAATTTTGGATTTTTTTTTAAAGTTGATTTTTTCCCCCCAAAGAGAAGGATGTGGAGAGGGTGGCATGGATGTCATTTTATTTTAAGAATGGCACGCGCGGCAGACTGGCAGCTACATAAGTATTCAATGGAAAATTAACAATCACTTCACTATTTAATAGCACGTGCAACGGTTTTTGGGTGTGTGGTGCAAATGGATGTAAGTTTAAGGGGCCAAAAAAAGTAAATTTCAAGTTGAGAGAGCTAAGTGATATTCGTTACAACTTTAAGGAGGAAAATGACAATTATCTGAAAATAAATCTATGGTGTAAATTCTATTGTACCTAACTTAAAAGTTGCTGAAAGTTCCCCCAAGATTAACAGATACACAGGAGGATGTGTTGTAAGCCTCTAAGAAAATTTCAAAATCATACTCGGTCGCAAATGCAAGATATGAAGAAGACAAATACTTCCTAGAATGTTTCAAAACAGTAAAAACACTACTTCAACAAATATTTTCTTTTGTAGCTACATTGTGGATCGAGTTTGATTTTAAAATTTTACATAGACACACAACATAACCTCCTGTAGATCTGTTATTTTTGTAAGAGTTCAAATTCTTAAAACGGAACCTGCACCTGATTTACATTTCCACCAAAGTATATGTATCGAGTTACCTATGCTTGTTCTTTTACTTTGCCAAGATGAACTCTTAAAATCTGACACACTAAATTGAAACACTTGAGTCAGTGATTCTACAAATGTTTAGAAGTATGATGGGTGGTGAAATTAACCAACAATGGTGATTCCGAAAAGAGGAGTTTTTTTTTCCTTTATACAGTGAGCTAACGTGGCCTGGATGATCTGCCTACAAGAATTACTAGAAGATATCTACCTAAAGCGTCGAACATATTGCAATATTTGTTAATTTGTGTTTCCTCATCTTGTTTGTCAAACTTACAGAGCTA
Source organism: Raddia guianensis (assembly GCA_036346415.1). Classification (NCBI taxonomy): domain Eukaryota; kingdom Viridiplantae; phylum Streptophyta; class Magnoliopsida; order Poales; family Poaceae; genus Raddia; species Raddia guianensis. The sequence goes on along the minus strand of CM070534.1, from coordinate 50,415,964 downwards.
CAAGCAGCTGACTGGAAGTTCTTGGAGCCTGATTTACTTTGTCAGCTTTTACCTTATTTCGGTATTACTTCTGCTTAATCTGGTAAGATAGTGAATAGATTTTCATTCTTTCATTCATCCAGCTTCTTTCATGATATACATTTTCTAACTTTGCATAATGACTGATTTGCGCATCATTAGAAGTTATGTTCATAGTTGATATTTCCAGGGAATTTATATTATTTCATTAAATATTTAGTTATTGATGAAAGAACTTATGCAATGCTTTTGTGTCACAGATT
>CM070534.1:47187067-47415583 GCA_036346415.1 Raddia guianensis | reverse complement strand
CAAGGCCGCCAGAAGGACTCGAGGTCACCGCTAGCTGGTTTACACTTGTCCAAGAAACGACTGCAAACCACCGAGGTAACTTATGGAACCCATCTGAGTTGCTAGACTTACACGATTCATGGCATGCTAACATTCACCTCCAAACGCCAGTGAGACGAGCAGCCGATCCTGAGGAATCGCCGAGGAGCTCACCGAGTCCGGCAAGGAGGGAGCGAAGAAGGGCAAGGCCAAGGTGGTCTGAAGCCCAAGGTGGCTACCGAGCCGACGCGAGCTCGCCGCACCGCAGCCGCTGCCAACCACCTCCAAACCTTCAGCGCGAAAGCGCACTACAAGCTCTAAGTACAAGGCTGCCAGCCAAGGGGAACGCCTGAAGCCCATCCCTCCTCACCGCGCAAAGTAATGAGGAGGTACGGAACCTGACCCTCTGGCTGAGGCGCTATACACAAGCTCACCCGGGCCATATGGAATGGCTGCAACAGATCGCCAAGCAGAGGAGGCAAGAAGAGGAGGTCGCGCGCAAGGAGACTCTCCTCGCGTTGCGCAGAAAAAGCACTCAGCTCAGCAGAGAGCTGAGTTCGTCGCCACGAACGCCCGAGGGCCAAGGCGAGCAAGAAGCCAAGGACCCGCCGAGCAAGAGGCGCAAGCTCCGTCATGGAGCAAAGAAAAAGGTTAAGCCCGCCAAGGAGCAGGGGGACGACCGTGAGCAGGGGGCGCAAGTTGCCCTGCCCGCGGTCCTACCGGCGTTACCAAGCAGAGGGGCATCGGTCTTGCCCGAGGTTGCTCGGGCGGAGGAAAGAGAGGAGGGGTAGGAGCTCGAAGGCGACAAAGATGTCGCCGCCAACTCTCCTAGGACTGAACGTACCAGGGAGAGGAGGCGAGCCCCCAGGCGGGCGCGCTTAGGCAAAGAGAAGGCGAGGCATAGAGAGATCATGTCGCGATCGCCTGCCACCGAGGATTCGCAACCCACAGCCTTGAGAGCCGCCAAACTCAAGAACAGTGATGGCGTGTTTCTCCGCCAACCATCATGGATCACACCCCTATCGATTTCTATCCTCGCTAGCCGATCAGGTCGAGCTGGGCCGACGGACTGTGAACGCTGCAAGGAGAAACACATGGTTTACCTGTGTTCGACCCTCGCAGTAATAGCCCTACTCCCCGCCGAGCCTTACTCTTTTCCGTGGTTGTGGTTGTAATGAAATATGGTTACTGTATCGTTTCAACTCCCTTCCTTCGCCTCTCTCTCCTTTTATACAAGCCTTGAATCAAGGGAGAGCCGAGGGGTAGGCAAGACAAGATGCTTAGTACATCGATAAGACATGGGACAGACAGAGAGACGAAAAACGCGGTTGCTATCGCCAAGACGGCGGCGCCACGCTGCCGCTTTGGAAGCCGCCCCGCAGAACACACCTGAGATCAAGGGCGCGCCCACCGCTTCTTCAGACGCTGGGCGCGCTAGCTCAAGATCGCAAACTCTCTCGCTGACATCTCACATTACTACACGGATGCTTGATCGAGCCGCAGAGGTCATCAGGAGGAGAAGGATTTGCGTGTTCTCCGCTCAACCATCGCGGATCACACCCTCGTCAGATTTTACTCGCTAGCCGACTCGATCAAGCTCGATTCAATTTGAGCGCTGGCTCAACAAGGAACGATCAGCAGATTTACCTGTGTTCGATTTCAAGGGTAATAGTCCTACTCCCGCCGAGCCTTAGCTCTTTTCCGATTGTGGTTGAAAGGGAAAGTCTTACAGAGTGCTCACGAACCGAGTGTTCAATCCTACCTAACGTGCCCCCTCCCTCTCTCTCTCTCTCCTTTATACAAGCCTCGAACCGACGGAGAGAGCCGAGGGAGTAGGCAAAGATGCTGCCTCAAGATAATCGACAAGACACGCAGAAGAGACGTAAAACGCGTCATGCCCCACGCTGCGCAATACCGCTCGCAGGTTCGCAAGTGGCCTTCACCCGCATACCACACCGTGAGTCTGCTGGGCGGGCCCCGCCGCTTCCTCCCGACGCGGGCGGCCTCTTCAAGCAAACCTCCTCTTCGCTCACAACTTTTCTGGCGCACAAAGGATGTACCGCCGACTCGCAAGGGCCATCAGAAGCGGTAATCATTTCTTCCGCCGCTTACTCGCTGGGATGTCTCATTAAATGCGCTTCGCCCTTCGGGCAGGGGAGCCTTCGTCCCAAGACTCTTCGCATTACTCTCGCACGCTGGCCCCGCCGACGCTGGGCCTCACTGTCTTCAGAGGGGTCGCCCACGCACTCACCGGGCGCGCGGGCCTCGCCACCATCGGAGGGGCTCGCCCACACGCACGGGCGCGGGGCCTCGACGCCTCCAGGGCTCGCACGCACCCACTCGGCGCGCTGGGCCCTCCCTGCCTTCGAGGGGCTCACGCCACACGGGCCTCGCCGCCTCGCCGACACGTGGGGCCCTCCTGCCTTTGAGGGCCTCGCCCACGCTACTGGGCCTTGCTCGCCCGCCCGACGCCGGGCCCTCCGCGCCTCGAGGCTCACCACTGGCCGGGCCTTGCTCGCCACCGACGCTGGGGGCCTTCCCGCCTCTCGAGGCTCGCGCCACGCTGGGCCTTGCTCGCCTACCGACGCTGGGCCCTCTCGCCTTCGAGGGGCTCGGCCCACGGCACTGGGCTCGCCACCGGCCCGACGCTGCGGGGGCCTCCTGCCTTCGAGGGCTCGCCATACTGGGCCTTGCTTCGCCTGGCCGACGCGATGGGGGCTTCTTCCTTTCGAACGCCTTCTTGTACCCCGGTATTTATTACACCGACAAGAGCCCCCGTCCACCATGATACGCGAACCGTCACTGCTGGTACTTTTTCCGCTTTTGCGCCAAGGGAGACGAATCGTGGGAGCCCACCACCGCGCCGCCAGACGCTCGATTCTCCACCGCACACGACATCTTCCTTGGGAACTACGCCGCTGGAAACCAAAAACGCTACGGGCAATGATGAGCCGCTGCTGCATGAATGAACTAAATCGTCACGCCGCCACACGCTTATAAATATTTCACACCAAGCTGCCAATCCTTCCGCACGCTTAAGTCTTAAAGTGGTCCTTTCTTCGTCGCTACCACAAAGATCTCGCTAATCGCCACCAAGCTTTCGCCAGCCACCGCCAAATCTTCCATGGCTCCTAAGCGCAAAGAAGGGCCGCCGCGATGCCGCACCATCTTCGGAGTCGCTTTGCTCGCTTCCACCGCCGGCGAGGATCGTGGGCGGTCAATTCGCGGACACCGACCACCGCCCGGTTCCGCGGCCGCACTATCATGCCGAAGTCTCGCTGGGGAGATCGTGACCTTCTCTCGATGGCGTCGGGTCTTGTCCCGCCAGATTCGAATTCTTCCCGGGTGTTTCGCTTACGGATCCAAAGCATGCACTCTAGTTCCTAACTCGATCATGGCTCGTCATCTTCGCCCACCTTCGCGAGATGTTCGTGGGGACGGCGCCAATCCCCCGCTTTGGCGCCGACTCTTCGCCTTGCACACGGCTCGCGCCGAGCGCCGGTTGAGTCGCATTTCACGCCCGCTACATTTCTCCGCTTTTATCCTTCCGCGGTCAAGTCCAATCGAAGGACGGCACCGCAATGGTTGTACGTGGAGGACTGCGGCCGCGACGATCTTGTTTTTCCCGACGATCCTCATGGAGCCCACCGCCGATCGGGGGGCCCAGCCAGACGCGGACGATCCGGCGAAAGCACGGAGGTGATGGCGCGCAGACATCGAGCTCCGCCGCCAGGGCTCACCGAACCCACGTATATGCGGATTTTTGCGCGGCGCCGACTTTGCTCGCTCGCTGAGGGCGCCTCTACCGACGATTTTACGGCGATAACGACGGACTCAAGGCCGCTTTGGAGGTGAATACCTCGCGCTTTTTGGATTTTGTACCTTCCTTCTTTTCCATTTTTGGCTAATAGCCAACTCTTTTGCTTCTTCTTCGTGTTCACTGATGGGAACGCACGGGCGACGGTTCGGACTCGGCAAGCTACGTTCGAGCGATCAAGGCCGACCGACGGTATCGCTTCACGGCGGCATCCGCTCTCTCGCGATCGGGATTCGGAGCGTTAACTTCACTTGCAGCGCGGTTCCATGGAGGTCTCCGTCTCGGGTCCTGCGGCCCGGACCATCAGCAGATCCGCGAAGCCGCCACTGGCGCATCGCCTAAGCTTCCGCGTCAGCCGCTGCTTCTGTTGTGGCGGCCGACTACCAAGGCTTCGGAAGCGCCACCATCCTTGCCGCCGACGACGACGACGAGGGAGGGCGAGCCCAAGAGAGCGCTTTCAAGTCCTGGCTTCGCTACTTCGCTGCCCCAACCAACGGGGCTCTCGTCTATTACCGCCGCTTCCGCCATCGGGCGAGAGCTGGCGACGCCAGAATCGGCGCCGCCGCGCCGCTTTTTCCGGCCTACGCCGACGCCTCCACGCAAGGGCCATTGCCACATAAGGCCACAGACCGGTAAGACCGCCAAGGCCACGCCAAGGTTAGGTTCGACGGCGGGCGATCATGATCATCATCAAGGCCACCTCCGCCGCAAGCAAGCGATTTGAGCTCTTCATTTCGCCTTGTATGCACCGCCTCAGTTGGTTTTCCTCGCGCAAGACACTTCAGATTAGGGTTAGCATGCTACGCGGTTTTCGTGATACCGAACCCTGCTTTGTCCTTCTTGAACAGACGGACGCCGGGCATCGAGCCCGCCCACGCGACTCGCCAACTTTCAAATTTCGCCTGCTGCTCTTCGACGGAGGGTGCTTCCGCGGCAGCCGAGAGTCCGGGCGCCGCGGCGGAGAACCTCTCGCACCTCGCCGGCGCCGCCGCTTATCTCGCCGTGACCTGGCGTAGGACGCCTTTGAGGCGCCTGCGACCTCTCCGCACTGGGCGACGCGAGCAAGTTTTGCCTTGGCGGAGCGATCCGCCGGCGAATCGCGCGGCCTTGGCCAAGAGACCGCCTGAAGGAGGCGATGACTCCACGAGGTCGCGGCAGCTTAAGCCGCCATTGCCCGCCAAGCGATCAAGACCTACGGCGGAGCACTTCGAAGGCCCGACCGCCGACATGTCGCAGACGGCCTTCATCAATGCTTCCGGACGCCTCGATCCACTGGTGTTTCCGCATCCTCTGGCTGGAGGAGACGGCCACAGAAGACGGGCGCTGTGGACGGGCCGCAAGCCTCGCGCGGTTCTTCCGGCGGCGCAGTGACGCGGGCGCATCAAGACGGTCGCCACGACGCTTCTTGAAGCCGCGCGTTCATCTCTGGCAATCGCTCGCCCGGACGCCTTTGACTCGACGCCGCCACGGAGAACCTTTTCGCGCCACCGACCGTTCAGCAGCGCTGGTTGACACCGCCACGACCGCGGTCCATGATGGGGCTAGCGCTTCCACGAAGGCGCAGACTGTGGGGAGAAGCGAGACTCCCCGCCTTTTTTGCCTTGTGATTGTTGCCTATAAATGCAAACAAACTTTTGCTCTTTTCCGTGAGTCTTATTTGAACTTCGCATCGCATTTTGACTTGCTGAATCAAATGGGGCACCCGCCGCCAAAGGTTTTAGATCGAACGCTCGCCGCAAGTGAGCGCCGCTTCCTTAGGCGCTCGTTACTTCAACCCTTATGGCCTTCTCGCAACCCGGGACTTAAACGTTACGTGGCGAGCGCTTAGCTTCCTAAGTGGTCTAGTCACGATGCCGCTGCTGCGATTGCTCAGACCGAGCCGACACACCGTGCTAGAGCCCGCCTCCGTCCCGCCGCCGCACCAACAGAAGTTATAAGTTGCTGTTTTGCAATCAAGGGCCATCGCCTTTAAGTACTTTCGCCACCATTTTCGCGTATCGTTTTCTAATGACCTTTCTAAGGCTAAACCATCGATCGCCAAAAAGCTTTAGACATGTAGCTTTCGCTGAAAGTGAGCGCTTTTTCCTCGTGCATCCGGGTTACTTCAACCCTTATGGCCTCTTTGCGAACCGACCCTAGACATCGCGTAGGGAACTTAGCCTTCGAAGTGGTCTAGTCACTGGTCATTGCTATGATTGCTCAGACCAAGCCGACACACCAGTTAGAGCCCGCTCATTCGCTTCGCCCGCCCAATCATGAAGTCATAGGCGTCATTCTTGTAACTAAGGGGCCATTCGCTTTGAGTACTTTTTTCGCTACTACTTCGGCTGTATCGCTTTCTAAATGATTTGAGGCTAAAAAGAAACAGATGCCCACAAGGAGACGTAACTTATCTCTTATTGAAGATGGCTTTGTACAACGTGAGCTTCCGAGGCGAAGCGCGAAGGAAGAAGACTCGCCGCCGGGCTCCAAAGGAAGGCCGGAAAAAGGCTTTGTTGGTCCTCAAGACGGGCGGGCGACATAGGCTGTCGCAAGGCGCTGTCGCGCTTCGCGGAGCTTGTCACGCAGGTCTTCCATGCAAGAAGTGGCGGTCCTCCAGATGGGACCGAGATCGCGCCACCAGACGCTCTGGCCGCCGAGCCCCGTAGGGGTCGCCGCTCTTGTTATCTTGGCCCCGCCTCAACAGAGATCTCGCGAGAGGAATGCGAGGGCAACAAAGAACGAGGACGCGGAAACGCCGGGTTCTCCGCCCGAGACTTGCACCATCACGCCGGGCAAAGCTGCCGACGAAGGGCTAAGTTGCCAACCACGGCCGCCGGAGTCCGAGTCACCGAACCGTGGTTTTTTGCCAGGCCTCCGCCGCGGAGGTTCTTGCAGGCCGGAGTGCACTCAAGGCCAGCGCCGCTTAGCTTGGCCGAGGTGGTTGCCGCGGGGCCAGGCTCCAGCTTCTAGAGCGCGCGGCCACCGCCGGTGATTCGCCGCCATCGCCGCGGCCGACTGCGGGCCGCAGCTTCTAGCGGCCGTCCTCGCTTCCATCGCTGGATCGCTCCGCCATCGCCTCAAGAAGGGTCAAGAGCTTGAACCGACGCTTAGCGCCCCTACCTGGCGCTACATCGACGGGCACAGTTCTCCGCCGAACCATCATGATCACACCTCGGGTCAGATTTTTACTCGCTAGCCGACTCGATCAAGCTCGATTCGATTTGAGCGCGGGCTCAACAAGGAACGACTCGCAGATTTACCTGTGTTCGACTCGGGTAATAGTCCTACTCCCGCCGAGCCTTAGCTCTTTTTCTCGATTGTGGTTGAAAGGGAAAGTCTTTACAGAGTGCTCTCACGAATCGAAAGTGTTCGAATCTCTACCTAACGTGCTCTCCCTTCCCTCTCTCTCCTCTCCTTTATACAAGCCTCGAACCGACGGAGAGAGCCGAGGAGTAGGCGATAAAGGCTCCTCAAGATAATCCGACAAGACACGGCTGTAAGAGACGTAAACGCGTTGCCGCTTCACGCCAAGTACGCTTCCAGCAGGTTCGTAAGCGGCCTTCACCCGCACACACACACCGTGAGTCTGCAAGGGGGCGCTTGCTCCTCCCGACGCTGGCGGCCTCTTCAAGCAAACCTCTCGCTCACAATTCTTCGCGCACACAAAGGATACCGGCCGCACTCGCAAGGGCCATCAGAAGCGGTAATCATTTCTTCCGCTGCCTACTCGCAAGTGATGTCTCATTAAATGCGCTGCCCTTCAAGGGCAGGGGAGCCTTCGTTCCGAAGACCTTCGCACATACTCGCCACGCTGGCCCCGCCGACGCGCTGGGCCTCACCGGTCTTCGGGGGCTCGCCCACGCACTCCGCCGGGCGCGCGGCCTCGCCACCATCGGAGTGGCTCGCCACACGCCTGCCGGGCGCGCGGGCCTCGACCGCCTCCAGGCTCGCCACGCACTCCACCGGGCGCGGGGCCTCCTTTCAACGCTTTGTACTTCGTGATTTAATACACCGACAACCGTAATCATCTCTTCATCTGCCTATCCGCCAGAGTGTCGCATTGAATGCGCCGCCCTTCGCAGATGGGGAGCTTCGCCGAAGACTCCTTTTCGACGCCTCGCCACGCGGGCCCCGCTGCTGCTGGGGTTTTAGAGGAGCTTCGCCACGCCACTGGGCTCGGTCGCTTCACCGACGCTGGCGGGCTCACGGACACGCCGAGGGGCTCGCCACACATCGACTCGTTGCCTCGCCGACGCTGCTGCCCGCCGAACACGCCGAGGGCTCGTGACACACGCTGGGCTCGGTCGCCGCCGACGCAAGGGGCCTCGCCTGGGCGCCCGAGGGTTTCGCCCACGCCACGGCTGGGTCGCCTCACCGACGTAAGGGGCTCACGGACACGCCGAGGGGCTCGCCACACGCTTGGGCTCTGCTGTTCGCTCGACGATGGGCTCGGCCGGACACGCCGAGGGGCTCAGCGACACGCTGGGTCCTGGTCGCTCACCGACGTGGTGGGGCCTCGCCTCATGATCTCAAGGGCTCGCCACGCCTGGGGCTCGTCGCCTCACTCGACGACGGGCCCGCCGCCTCCTAGCCTTCCTTAGGACTCTTCATACCCCAAAGATTTATTACAATCGATAACAAAGCTTCAAGATGTAAACCCCAAACTAGAACTTGTAAGTTTAGGTTACTTAGCAAGTGGATGTAACAGATTTGTTCTTCTCTCTGCTCGTGTTTTATGGGCACCATGGAAGACTTTGAAGAAGGCGTTAAGATGGAGCGCAGCCATTCTCGGGAGCTTAGGAGTACCAAGAGGAGCTCGAGGAGAACGCCGCCCGCCAAAAGCCGAGCCGATCAAGGCGTAAGGTGAAAACTTAAGGCCCAATCGACCGAGGAGAGGCAGCCTCCCGGCTCTTCGAAGAAGCTAAGGAGCTTTATGCACTGGGTCGCAAGGGCGAGCACCGGGTAAGAAGGGTCAAGGAGCTGGCTAGCAACTCAAGACCGCCAGCAAACTACTTTTAGTTAGAGCGAAATCGACAAGTAGTCACGCGCCAAAACCGAAGAGGTCGAGGCCCTACGTGCAGAGGCCAAGGAGCAGGCCAAGCACAAAGCGATAAGCAAGGAGGAAGCCGAGCGCCTCCGAGCTGAAGCAAAGGAAGGGATCAAGGCCCAAGAGAAAGCCCTGCGCCTCAAGTTATAAATTGAGGAGCTGAAAGAGTAGCTTGCTTCTAAGTAGCATCAGTAGGGTTGTACCCGAAAGGGCCTTGTACCTGTAAACTTTTGTTAGTGTAAATAAGAGCTTACCTTTTCCCTGCAAAAAAGAGCAGCAAAAAGATAAGAACGAGCAGGAAACCAAGAGCAAGGCAAAACAGCGCTAGAGAGTTTTAAGAAAACGTAGGACGCCACTAACTCCTACCCCTGTAGCATCTGCCGAAAACCCGAAGTTTATGAATCAACAGTGCACAAGCAAAAGAGCGACACCTTAGCCTCGCACGACGATGCATGAAGAACTAAGTTTTGAATTCAAGCACGCAGTAGAGAGATAGAGCGACACCAAGATCCCGATCGATTGCTCCATGAACCGCCGTGAACATAAGTTAGGCAATTCTAAAAGTAATCAAGAAGGAAAGTGCCTCGCTACCGGGGCTTACTGTAGCGTGCTTTGCTAAGTGGTTGTGCTGCAAGCGGTAAGTGCCTCTCGCCATGAGGGCTTACGAGCGCAGACTTAGTCGCAAGGCGTAAAACCGTGTTACGCAACCCCGAAGTTTAAGAACTTGTCAAACTATATATACGGCAGGAAAATCAAGATCGTGGAAGCCAAGAGTTCGCAAGACCCAGATGTACCATCAAGTGTTACCAGAGAGAAAGTAGTCTGAGAAGACAAGAAGTGAAAAGGGGCCGCAGGGGGCCGTGAACATTTACTATTTATTGGATTGAACTTTACATGGCAACCCGAGAGACTTGGACGAACTAAGGCGCGAAATTTGGCAAAAAGCGCGGAGCTAGGAAAAACAAACGAAAGACCTACACAAAGAACTTACGGTTGGTCGATGTTCCAAGTGTTGGTCGCCTTTCTCCCATCCTCGCATTGTTAAAGTAACTACCCCCAAGCGAGCAAAGAGAAACGACCGTGAACGGGCCCTCCCATCGGGGAGTTAACTTGTTGGCATTGGACAGGTTCTGGACATGGCGCAAAACAAGGTCGCCCACCTTCAAAGCCCTTGATCGAACGGATTTGGCAAGCGCGTCGGGCGAAGATCTTGCCGGTAGCGCCGCCATTTCGATTTGTGCCCGGCCGCCGCAGTACCTTCGAGGAGGTCGAAGTTCGAGCAAGCAATTTTGCTCGGTCAATCATATTGACCGAGCTCGTGCGAGGCGAGCCGAGTACAACTTCGGCGGGCAGGATGGCTTCTGCACCGTAGACCAATTGAAAAGGTGTTTCTGCCGTCCTACCGGGTCGGTGCGAACGCCCGAGGACGGAAGGAACTTCGTCGACCCAGGCTTTGTTGTGCTCGCTGAGAGATACGACCATACGCCATTTGATACGTTGGACTATCTGTCCGTTAGCTCGCTCGACTGCTCCATTGCTCTGTGGATGTGCCATAGAGACGAAGCAAACCTTGGTACCCAGTTGTTCGCAGATTCCAAATAGCTCGCTCAATCGGGATCAATATCGGTGATCGCCTTGTGGGGAATCCTGCCGCTGTGATCACATTGCTTTTGAAGAAGCGCATACTGCTTTGGCGGAAGAGATGACACGTGCTCGCCTCAATCCACTTTATAAAAGTGTCGATGGCGATTAGCAAGTGTGTGCAGCCCTTGTACCCCTTGAGAAACGGGCCGAAAGCATATCCATACCCCATATGGAGAAAGGCCATGATGAGGGATCGCTTAGAGCTCTTGGTGGGCTTATGGCCTTCCGGTGTGAAATTGACAAGCCTTGCACTTAGTTATCATGTCCCGAGCATCCTCGTAACGCTGGGCTAGTAATAACCTGCGCGTAAACGCTTTTGTCACTGTAGTCCTCGGCGAGGCGGTTGCCGCAGCACCCTCGTGTATGTCCCTAAGAAGGAACACACCTCCTCGCCGCGAGATGCACTTGGAGAGTACTCCTGCAGCACCTTGCTTGTCAGAAGGATGCCGCCCACAAGCTTGTATGGACTAGCATGCCTTATAAGCCGGAACGCTCGCTTCGGCTGCCTGGACAAAGTCCCATCCGCAGTACCGCATAAATGGCATTGTCCAAATTGGCACCGCCGATGACGAGAGACAAGACCACCGCCTCTCCTGCCTTGTCCGCAGACGGATAGAGGGTTTGTAAAGGTGCTCGACGAGCACCCCTCGCCGAGGCAGTTCGCGTGAGGATCCAAACTTGACAATCGGTCGGCCGTAAAGTTGTCCTTCCCGGCACGAAGAGCACCTCAAGAATCGGAAGTGCCGCCCCAACTTCCTCACTTCAACCGTATCACGCTATTGAGCCATTGTGCTTAAGCTAGGCCTTAAAGAAAGGCAACCTGTTCGCTTTTGACGAAAATAAACTCGCTTAAAGCAACCATCCGCCTCGGAGGCTCGTCCTCCTTAACGTGGTCTGAGCCATCATGTTTTTAATGGCCTCGATTTTTTCGGGTTAGCGTAAATTGCCATAACCTATAACATAGCCGAGCAAAGATGCCGATCGAACACTAAAGGTACACTTCTTGGATTTAATTTAATTCTATGCCCTGGGTGAGATTTCGCAAAGTCTCGGCCAGTCTTTACATGATCCGGAGTATACTTTCTTTTACAACTATGTCGCCGACATAGACCTCCGTGTTCCTTCCGCTACTGCTTTTGGAAAAGTCTTCCATTGTTGCTGAAGGTGGCACCAAAGATTATGAGACCGGCGACATGGTCGATAGCGTAAAGTGCCGAGGGTGTGATGAAGGCGCCTTTCTTCATCCTCGGGAGATGCTTATTTGATGATAACCGGAGTAAGCATCCAATAAACTCAAGAGCCGAAAGATCCGTCAATGCTACGACCACCGGTCTATGCGAGGCAGCTAAAATTGTCCTTAGGACAAGCCGCTGCTCAAATCAGTGATCGACACACATCCTCCACTTGCCGCTTTTTTCTTTATTTATCACAGGTTGACCACCCACTCGGTGTGATCAACCTCACGGATGAACCCAAGAAAGCAGCCTTTGCTGTCGATCCTTGATGATCCCCCGCTTGAACCGAAAAGTTTACGGTAAGTTTCGCATCAGAGATACGAAGTCGACCACGCCAAACGTGATCAACTCGTCCGAAGTTTTTAGGGTCGCCAAGGTAACGGGCGTGATGATCTGCTTCGCCGCCGCATTGCTTCTCCCGACACAATCCCATAGAAGGGCATCGCGACCTCTTTGAGTTTGAAACGAGGAATCTGCATCTCGTCCAAAACTTTTGCTGAAAGCAAGTCCAGCGCACTCCCACCATCAACCAGGACACGCCCTGACCAAGGTTGTCGATGGCTCTGAGCGACCACCAGCGGGAGCCGTTGAGGCTTGGTCATCCCAGTGGGGCAATCCTCCTTAGAGAAGAAGATGGAGACCTCGGTCCACTTCATCGACTCGGGCTGTGGTTTGCCCTTCTCAACGCCAGGACCTCCCCAGCAGCTTCCTTGAGGTCGCTACCAGAGGATAAGCCAAGGAGCCGCCAAAGATGACGGCTATGTGGTTCACGAGCTCAGATAGTCATCCTCATCGTCCCGATCACCACTATCGGCTTGGCGCTTGTCTTTGCCCAGATCACCCTTTTCGTGGTGGTACGGGCCTTTGCCGCTGTAGAATTTCTTCGAGCTTTGCAGCCCCAGTCCCGAATGGCGATATCATGGTCCGAGTTCGATGGAATTGGCAACATCGGGCCACTCTGACCTTTCTTGCCTCCTGGATGTGCTTCTTGCTCTTGTAGTTATTGTTGGGCTTCTTCGCCTGGCTCTTGGGAGGAGGTGCGATTTATACCAATGACGCTGCTATCTTCATGCGACCTTTGTTCTTTTTCTTCTAAGATTTCTTATCACCAAGATTGTTGTCGCTCTTCTTTTTCTCATCTACACCAGCCGAGGGCAACCGCCTTGTCAAACGCTTCTTGTAATCGAACTCGCTTCTATCGTGATCTAAGATAGTGGTCAACCGCCTTTGAACAAAGTCATTGGCGGTCCAGTCTCATTGATCTCGAGATCCTGGTGAGCCGCTTCGTCAGGACTCCGCTTTTAAAGGCGCTGACAATGATTCATCCTGTATGTTTGGGATCGGTTATGGATCTTAATGAAACGCTCACGGTTGGTTGAGGGTCTCCTGCTCATCCGGATCATCCGTGCGATCATCCTCCTTGCCCGCACGCACGTAATGTACTCTAGAAATTGAGATCGAGGCCACAAAGTTGGTCCCAAGAGTGGATGGAACCTTCCTATCGATTGAACAACACGCCCGAGCAAAGAACTTCAAGGACAATTGGAAAGTAATTAGCCATGACTAGCCTATCACCCCAAATGCCATGATGGTCAGAAAGTAGATGGAGAGGAACTTCTAGGTTTTGATCCCATTGTACCTTCCACGTGGCCAGATTTGAACTTGAAGGCCACCGACAGCCGCCAAGCTCGCCAGAGAAATCTTGCAAAGACGGGCAGACGCCTCGACCACCTTCTCCTATAGAACCTAGTCTTGAAAAGACATTGGTCCCTGGCGCTGGAGGAACTCTTGTTGAACGGGAAGATTCCGCCGAGAAACTCTTCCGAGACAGCTTCTCCTCTCCTTCCTCGTGATCGCTATTTACGCGCTTCCCGAGGGGATCGCATGATTGTCGCGCCGCTGCCCTCGTGGGTCGCGCGCACCACGGGACTTGGTGAGCGCTAACGACCACGGTTATCTTGTTCAGAAGCGAAGTCGCCCTTGATGGTGACAAGGGTCACGCGATCGACGGAGCGCCACGTCCTGATCTCTCCGGCAGCCGATCGCGCCGCCGGGAGTGAGGTGTTAACTTCACCTATGGACTTAAGGCTCACCACCGCCCAGGTGAGAAGTAACGCCTATGCGCGCAGGTCGGCCTGGTTGGTGGATCTCGATCACCGCTGTTATGGCCTCAAGTCGCTCCCGACTCGATCTTGGGGTCCCGATCCTTGCCGCCCGCTTTTGTCCGACCGAGTCCGATTGCGCTGGTATTCGCCCCAGCAAAGCGGAACTTCGGCGGGACTTGGCGAGATACGTGAGGCGGGTCACGTCATTGCCGCTATACCGGTCGCGAATATGTGCCAAGGTCGATTAATTGAGGGCCCGCATCAGGCGAACAACATCTTGCTCGCGAAAGCAATGTGCAAGGCACTCCATCTTGATGCCGAGCGTAATTGGATCGCCGATCTCGCTTGGGCCACCATGGCCCGCCAGAGATCCTCCAAGTTCCTCGCTACGCCATGTTGACGCTACGACGTCAAAGGCTCGCACACTAGACGGCGCTATCACCGTGTCGCCACAGAGGAATTGACCGACATAGCCTTGGAATTCAAAAGATCTAAACCAAAGATAAAGATCGCCGGTTCCAGAATCATCGCCGATGACGGGAGCATGATTCAAGACCATCTCCTAACGTAGTTGAGAGTTCTCGCCCCAGATCCGAAGGCAATCAAGATTGAAGAGATCGATCCGATCTGACAGGGGATGTGACATCCTGCCCTTCTGAGTCATAGCCCTAAGGAAGATTTTTCTGGTCGCTGAAAGAGTCCGACATGCTCGAACAGGCTTGATCTACTAACTCCCCACAGACGGCGCCAACTGTCGACGATTGGGATATCGGTCCCAAGTCAACTAAGGTTCTTGAGAAAAGGGAGATAGAAGACCTGACGAGCAAGGCAAACAACAATCAACGAGCAATAGGGAGACACAGGGTTTTTATCCTGGTTCGGGCCTCTCCGGGGAGATAACAACCCTACGCCCAAATTTTCTTTATATGAAAGAGGATTATAAGGAGAAACTCGACGAGAGGAACAGTCTCATGAGATTATGTGTCTCACAGAAGTAATACGATCTTGGCTTCAAGTCGTATAATCTTCTGGTTCTTCTACACAGTAGGGGCATTGTTTATATAGTGTTGAACAACCGACCCATCGGGGATAATCGGCAAGCAACCACAAGCCCGTGAATTTAACTCGATACATGCCAAATACATCCCGAAGTAGATAAGGTATACTCCAATTCTTGGGGATCACGACGTCTGCTTCAATCCGGGAAACCACGTCCGGGTCTTCACGTAGCCATGCAGAACTCTTGCTCGAGTCGAACTCAAACAGGAATCCTAGACCGTTACGCACCATGCCAACCAGAAAGCCGTTTCTGCAGATGAATATGGGCTCGATAGAACTTCCAGGAGCAGTCCCGAGGTCGCCGATTGGGTTGCCGTGGAGTGGGCCATGGCAATGGGCCGTGATTTTATCCCCTACACGGGGTGTGAACCCGCTCCACCGCCAAGTGGGACCAGAGCCCAATCAGGGAGTGTCCCATACTTAGCAACACCGGACCTAAGCAGGTTAAGAGCTGGCAACTAAATAAGGCAAAGATTCAAAATTGTTTGTTCAGACGTTGCATGCCCGGGTGCTCAAAGGGCGAAAGTGTGCTCGGCGCCGGGCGCCAGACACGGCATCAAAGCCCAAAGCGGCGATCAGCCCTGTGCGCCGGGCGCTTAGGTCACGTGGCGCCCGATGCTTACGCTGGGCATCAAATTTCTAGCGCGCCAGATACATGGCGCTTGGCAAGCAAGCGTTGATAAGCACACTGGGACCGTAGGGCGACGCAATTCCCTAATCGCCGATACAAGACGAAGGTGAAAGGAAGCTTCTTTGCTAAGGATTTCTTCAGGATACACCAAATCTGGATCATTTAATGTGAAGGAACGGTCCCGACAGAGTAGGTAGGAGTCCTGACAAAGATGATTACCTCGCCGCTATTGATGTCGGCCATCGTCGCAACCCCGTTTCACCGATCCACTCACAATCCATTGCTAGTCCCAGATCAATACTAGCAACTTGTGAGCCATAGCTTGTTGAACATCATCACACCATCACAATTATCTAATGTAAATTACATATTATGCAAAAGTAATTGTTACACAACTACTTATTACAATAGTTTAATTAAAGATGACATAATATTGTCCATAATATATCGTGAAAGCGGAAATTCAAACATGCAGCAGTAAAAGTATGATGATGTCTAATCCGACCTCGAGCGCCAGCCTAATCCTCATCAAAGTCCGTAACAAGATCCTCCCGATCCTCAGAGGCGCATCAACCTAATCCTTCTCCCGAATACAAATTTTATCCGTGGTTTTGTATAATGAGTACACGGCTACCCAACAAGAGTCCTTATAAATGATGCAAGGATATAAACAAGAATACGATGGCTATTTTGCATAAACACCTACACTAGTCAATATTAATTAAAATGTTGTAAAACATTTGTTGAACAATTAATAAGGTGAACGACTTCAAAGTAACAAAACAGAGCTCGGCTTCGAAAGCCCCTCTCGCAAAACTTCACAAGCCTCAATACTCAAACCAAAACCATCCCATCAAAGTTATTATTAAACACATGAGACTACCATGTACGGCCTACCTCCCTCCCATAACCGTGGAACGGCTATCATGATAGTTTTAACTCGCAGAGTGTAGCACACTTTACCCATAAGCCGAGTGGTACTTTTGCATCTTAGCTTTTCCTTAGAGCCCTGCATCAAGTAACAATACAAGGCGTATTCATTAGTTCCTCTCTAACACCGATACCCCCTCTAAGGTTTAGCACTGGCCCCCTCTGAGCCAACGGACTGCACTCGATCTTTTCAAAGTAAAGTGTGTTAACAGCCTTCCCTAACTACTAAGCCAGACTAGCACATGTTGTACACCATGTTAAGCTAGCACTTATGGTTGCGCTTTGTTTGGTTTAATGGATTGGCACACGCCCAAAGTCCTTAGACCAAGGTGACTACCTCCACACAATCCACATTCCACAAAACCACCTCGACTATGCCACCTTTAGTCAACGACACGCCACGAGGTTTTAGTTGATTAGGTTAAAGTAACTCAAAGATTCCAATCATACCAAGTCACAAGAATAATTAAGTGATGAACCTAGTCAACTACTAACCCACGAGCACTAGCAACTATGCACAAGGATAGGCTAGGAAAATAACTAAGGCAGAATCAAGGCTAATTCATTGTGGTCAATGACGAAGGTGAATATTAGGTTTCTACCTTCCCATCATTTTATGCATGAGAAAAATAAAACAATAAACGGGTGAGTTTTGTAAATTGGGAGAGCAAGATGCAACTATCTTGCCTTGGTAGCACTCCTGTCTTATGGCCTCCTTCAATGGCTCCTCGAGTCCTCCCAACAACACTGACACGTATGATCTAAACATAAACGGATGCAAACAAATAAACACAGACAATATATTTTTAATAAAATATTGAAAAGTTATGGCCGATGATGCTCTTTTTCAAACATGCATCGGATTTTAGCAAACTCACGCCGAATATTTTCTTTGTCGGGCGCCGCTAAACGCCGCCAGAAGTCGGCAATGACGCCACGCAAAACGAGGCGCCGCAATTAGGTAGCTGCAAAGGGAGTTTCAAAAATACGAGATTAATACAGAGGTAATAGGGATCAAACGAGGATCAACAAAATTGGTTTGAGGGAACCGACTTACATCGTTGAGAGATACGAATTATGGTTGCACTCGCTCACGGCGAATGCTTAAAGGCCGTGGCTCGGTTTGGTCAAAGTGATTTTTCCTCGCTCAATCCTCACTCCCTGCAACACAGAGAGAGAGAGAAGGCGGCGCCATGGTAGAGGGAGGAGAGTTGGGGTGGTGGCTTGGCGGGGCGAGGGGCGGCGGTTCGCGCGGAAGCGTTTAAGCCGGCGGTGGTGGAAGGTATGCACTGCCCGGACGACGCGGCAACGGCAGTGGCAGCGGCAACGGCAGGCGCAGTGGCGGTGGCTGCAAGGCGGCGGTGGCAGGGGCTGGTTGGGCGAAAGCACCGACCGGGCGGGCGTTTCGCCAGTGAAGCGGCGGCTGCGGGGGTGGCGGCAAGCGTAACGAGATGGGGCGGCATGGCGACATTCCACCAGCATGGGCACCCGGCGGCGTGGGTGCTCCGCGAGGACGGGCAACGTAGAGGATGGGGCGGCGCTGGCGGCATGGTCGCCGGGCGCGTCCTGTGGGGCAGGACGGCGGCACAAAGCGCGGTGGCACGGGCATCAGGCAGGCGGCCGAGGAGCGGCTCGTGATGGCGCCTCGGGCGCAGGCAACGGCGGCTACTCCATGAGAGCATGGCGGCGGCCGCACTCCTCCACGGTGGCGGGCGCCGATTTACTTGGTGAGGGAGCGCCAAGCATGCGCAAGGGTGGGATGATTTTGGGGAGATTGGGCGAATTTGCTAGGGTTTTGGCCGGGTTTATATGGGGTCGGGTTGAGGAAAATTTGGTGGACTCAAGCGTGGGAGAGTTCGGCAGATGACTAAGGAAATACTACCGTGATTTGGGCCCATAATCGGTCTCCATTGGAGTCTGAATCAGGTTAGGTTTAGACCGGATTAGGTCAAGGACGGCTTAAGGAGTCGCCAACGATTCCGACATCGAGTTAAGCCGGGTTTGGTTCTTGGACACCAAATCGGAAAGGGAAGGGAAGATGGTTGATCGATCATGAGTCCAATCGAACATAGGTGGACAACCGGCTCGGCAAGAATGCGTGCAGGGCGCCGATGGTCTCCGCGATGGGAATTCGGTGACATGAGGGGTTGGCTTGATGGCGGTATGGGAGGAACGAGGCACCACTTGCCGGCGCACGACGTGGCACTGTGGTAAGATGCCTACGACGGCGTGCTAGGGTTTTTGGGTATTTATATAGAAGCTAGGTCGGTGATTGGGAAGGAGTTCGATTGGCACTTGTCCAAATGGATTGAAGGGTTCTAGATAGGCGTAACCGGATTATGATTCATCATAGACGGCGTGTTCTCCGCTTCAACCACCGCGGATCACACCCCCGGGTCGATTTTTAGTCTGCTAGCCAACTCGACCAAGCTCGATTCGATTTGAGCGCCGGGCACAACAAGGAGCGATGACTACAGATTTACCTGTGTTCGACTCCTCATGGGTAATAGTCCTACTCCGCCGAGCCTTAGCTCTTTTCTCGATTGTGGTTGAACGGGAATGTTTACTGTGGTGTTTCAATGCACGAATGCTCTCTCCCCTCTCTCCTCCTCTCTCTCCTCCTTTTATACAAGCTTTGGGTCATGGAGAGAGCCGAGGGTAGGCAAGACAAAGGTTTCAAGACATCGACAAGACACGATGAAGAGACGTAAACGTGCACGCCTTGACACGCCAAGGCACAAGGCTCACAGGCTGCAGGTCCACTCGACCCGCACAACACACCGTGAATTCATGGCTGGGGCCTCGCCCGCTTCCTCCCGACACACGGCGCCTCAAGCAAACCTTCTTCGCCGGCCAATTCTTCTCAGGCCACAAGCGATGTACCGCCGCACTGCAAGGGTCATCAGAAGCGGTAATCATTTCTTCCGCTGCCTATCCGCAAGGATGTCTCATTTAACGCGCTGCCCTCAGCAGTGGGGGAGCCTTCGCCTCAAGACTCCTTTTGTAACGCCTTGCCGCTGGGTCTCGCCTCCGCGCGCTGGGCCTCGCCGTCTCCGGAGGGGCTCACCCACGCACTCGCGCTCGGGCGCGGGGGCCTCGGCCACGGCTGGAGGGGCTCACCCACGCACCTCGGGCGCGCGGGGCCCCGCTTAGCCTTCGAGGGTTTCGCCCACGCACCCGCCCGGGCGCTGGGGCCCTCTCGCCTCCCCGAGGGGCTCCGCCCATGCGTTGAGGCTCCGGCTCGCCTGGGCCGACGCGGGAGTCTCTCTTGGCCTTCTCGAGGGGCTCCGCCTCACAGGCCGGGCCTTGCTCGTCCGCCTGACGCCTGGGAGCCTCTTGGCCTTCGAGGGCTCTCGCCACCTGGGCCTTGCTCGCCTGGCCGACGCTATGGGCCCTCTTGGCCTTCTCGAGGAGTCTCGCCACGCACACTGGGCCTTGCTCGCCCGGCCGACGCAGGGGGCCCTTGGCCTTCTCGAGGCTCGCCACAAGGCTGGGCCTTGCTCGCCTGGCCGACGCTGCTGGGCCCTCCTGCCTTCCGAGGGCTCTTGTACCCCGATATTTATTACAATCGACAAGAGCTCCCCGGTCCACCATGATACGCGAACCGTCAGGCAGTATTTTTCCGCTTTTCAGCGGGCGGAGACGACCGTGGGGGCCCACCACCCGTGGAGCCAGACACCGATTCTCCACCGCACACGATCTTCCTTGGGAATTACGCCAAGGGAAACCAAAACGCGACGGGCACGATGGCGCTGCTGCGGGCGGAATCTAAACCGCTGCCGCCATACCACGCTTATAAATACCTCTCTCAGCCGCTGCCAATCCTTTCCGCGACGCTTAAGTCTTCGTTGCCGAACGCTTCTTCGCCGCTACCATAGCTCTCTCACCAGCGCCACCGCCAAATTTTCCATGGCTCCTAAGCGCAAAGCAAAGGTCGCCATGGATGCCGCACCACCTCGAGTCGTTCGCCGCTTCCACCGCCGATGAGGATCGTGGCGCTGCCGAAGTTCGTACACCGATCACGCCGGTTCACAGCCGCACCATCATGCCGAAGTCCTCACGCCGGGAGATCGTGACTTTCTCTGGCGAGCGCCGGCGGCCTTGTCCCGCCGATTCCAATTCTTCTTGGGGGTGCTCGCTTTCACGGATCCAGCGCGCACCTTCCCCAACTCGATCATGGCCTCGGGTCATCTTCGCCACCTTCGCGAGATGTTCGTGGGCGCATCGATGCCAAACCTCCCGCCCGCGGACTCTTCATTCATTGCACACGGGCTCGCGCCGAGCGCCGTTGGGAGTCATATCAGCGGCCCGACGCCGCCGCTTTTATCCTCGCCATGTCAAGTCCAACCGAAGGATCGGCACCGGCAAGGGTCAGATGTGGAGGACTCCAGCCGTCGCGGACGATCTTGTTCTTCCCGACGATCCCGCTGAGCTTCATCGCCGATCGGGGCCCACTGCATTTATCTAGCGAGTACGGAGATGGCGGCGCGCATTGCGCCGAGCTCCGCCACGGGCTCACCGAACCCACGTGGTGGCGGACTTTTGCGGCGCCGCCTTTGCCCACTTTCGCTGAGGGCGCGCTCTCACCGGACGCATTTACGCGACGACGACGGGACCCGTGACCGCTCTTGAGGTGAATACTCGCTCTTTTGATTTCAGACTTCTTTTTTTCCATTTTGGCTAATAGCCAACTCCGCTTCTTTCTTTGGTGTTCAATGATGGGAACGTGTCGGGCGACGTGTTCGGATCGGTCGGCGGGCTTCGACCACGCCCACCGGCGACATCGCTTTCACCGACGGCATCCGCCTCTCGCATGATCGATCCCGGGAGCGAACCTCCTACTTGCTGCGCCGCCTCACTGGAGGTCTCGTCATGCGGTCCTAGTGGCTCGACCATCAGCAGATCCGCGAGCGCCTCGCACACCGCCTAAGCTCATGTCACCGCTGGTATGCGTGGCACCGACTCACCAGGCCTGAAGGGCTTCATCCTCGCCGACGACGACGACGACGAGGAGGGAGGGCGAGCCCAAGAGAGCGCTGCTTTCAAGTCCCGAAGCCTCACCCACCGCTGCCCCATCTAGCGGGGTCTCGCTGCTACCGGCCGCCGCCCGCCACTCGCAAGAGCTGGCGACTTTCAGAACTCATGCCGCCAAGGCCAGCTTTTTCCGCCTCCTACGCTGACGCTTCCTCGCCAAGGCGCATGCTGGCCGCAGGCCGGGCGCTTCCTCAGATCAGGCACAAGCCTGGGCCAGCAATAGGTCTGCTTTGACGTAGGATTACATCGAAGGCAACGCTACCACAAGAACAAGCGATTTGAGCTTCTTCGCTTCATTGTTCAGGCGCACTTCAGTTGGTTTTCCTCGCGCTACGCGACACTTCGCGATTAGGGGTTAGCATGCTACACGGTTTTGCATACCAACCTCGCTTGTCCCTCTCTGGAACAGTATGACGCTGGGCATCGAAGCCCGCCTCCACGCTCGACCGACCCCCACCTCTGCCCGCTCGCCTTCGACGGAGGTCGCTTCCGTGGGCTGAGAGTTCGCCGGGCGCGCGGCCGGAGAACCTTCCGCCACTCGCCTTGGCTGGCGCTGGCTGCCATCTCGCCGCGGACCGCCGACGTAGATCGACGTTTTGAGGCGCTTTCGCACTTTTCCCGCACTGGCGATTTCGGAGGAAGCCTTGCCTTGGCGGAGCGACCGCCGGGCGAAGCCGCGGGGCGGCTCCTTGGCCAAGAAACCGCGCGGCGAGGCGATGACTCCGCCCGAGCGCCCGACTCGCCGACATGCTGCGACCGCCATCATGGGCTTCCGGACGCCAGATCCACCGGTGTTTTTGCATCCCGGGCTGATGAGACGGCACGGGTAAAGATGCCGGGCGCTGCGGGACGAGCCGCCATTGAAGCTCTCATATTCTTCCGCGGCATGGCGGACGCGGGCGATCAAGACGGCCGCCAAGGCGCTCGGTTGCCAAGGGTTCATCTTGGGCAATCGTTTTGCTCGAGACGCCGCTATTGATCTCGACGCCGCCATCGGAGCTGCGCCACCTGGACCGGTTTGAGTAAGCTGGTTGACACCGCCACGATCGCAAGGTCCATGATGGGGGCGCCGCCCAAATGGAAGACTAAGACCGTGAGGAGAAGCGAGACTCTCGCCTTTTTTGCCTTGTAAATGTTGCCTATCAATGCAAACAAACTTTTGCTCTTTGTTGTGAGTCTCACTTGAACTTCGCACAACTTTAACTTGCGGAATTGAAATAGGGCACCGCCGCCAAAGGTTTTAGATCGAACGCTCGCCGCAGTGAGCGCCGCTTCCTTAGGCATCTCGTTACTTTCAACCTTATGGCCTCTCGCAACCCGGGACTTAAACATTACGTGGCGTAGCGCTAGCTTCCGGAAGTGGTCTAGTCGGGCCAAAGCCGCCACATGCATTGCTCAGACCGAGCCGACACACCAGTGCTAGAGCTCGCTTCCGCCGGCCGCAGCACCAACAGAAGTTATGTTGCGCTGTTTTGCAACTATGGGCCATCAACCATAAGTATTTTCGCTACCAAAGCCACATGTATCGTTTTCTAACAGACCTTTCTAAGGCTAAGCATCTGATCGCCAAAAAGCTTTAGATGAGTTTTCTCGCTGAAAGTGAGCGCTTTTCCTCGTGCATCCGTTACTTCAACCCTTATGGCCTTTGGCGAACCCATTCCTAGACATCGCAGGGCGGAGAACTTAGCTTCCTAAGTGGTCTAGTCGTGCCAAGTGTCATTACATTGCTCAGACCGAGTCGACACACCAAAGTTAGAACCCGCTTTCTTCGCTTCTTCGCCTCAAATCATGAAGTCGAGATGCTCATTCTGCAACTAAGGCCCTCGCTTTGAGTACTTTTTTCGCCGCCATTTTCAACGAATGCTTTCTAAATGCACTTGAGGCGTAAAAAAGAAACAGATGCCCACAAGGAGACGTAACTTATCTCTTATTGAAGATGGCTTTGTACAACGAAATTCGAGGCGAAGCGAAGGAAGAAGACTCGCCTGGCCGCTCCAAAGCCAAAAAACTTTGGATCCGCTACCACGGTAGAACTTCCTCACCGCCGACGCTCCAAGTGTTCGCCAATTCGCACGGGCCCTGAATGCGAGCCTGACCAGCCTCGCAATGAGACCTGAGACCACCTTGAAGGGCCCTCCCACAGGAAGACAGAGTTGCGCTCACCGCGCTTTGATTTTGCGCAGAACGAGGTCACCCATCGCCAGTTGTTCTCACACACACCCGCTTTTGCTTGATAACGGCGCAGTCACCGCCGATACTTGGCGCCCGGATCGCCGCTTCGCTCCTGATCTCCTCCAGAGATTTACTTCATCCCGACGCCGGTCGTGGTCTTGGTTCGCTGAACGCCGCCACTGGGGAGCCGGGCGAAGCTCATGGGAGCACCGCCGTAGCCATACACCAGAAGAAGGGGTCTCGGCCAGGGCTCATGGGGAGTTGTCCGCCCACAATATTTGGGAACTTCTTCCGCCTGGCCACACGCTTCTCCAGCGGTCGAACGCCTTGTCTTGAGCTCCTTGAGTACTTCCAAGATTCGCCGCTTCCACTTGCCCATTGCTCTTGATGCGCAACGAGGCAAAGCATGCCTTGGTACCCAACTCTTCGCACCAGTTTTGGAAATCACGCTTTTGAACCGAAAGCGCCGTTGTCGATGATTCTCACGGGATGACAATCAACCGGATTTAAGATGCTCTTCATAAACTTGATAGCCGCTATGATGGACGCCGGACCGCGAGGCTTCAACCCACTTGGTGAACTTGTCGATGGCGCATTTAACAGATGAGTATACCTCCGGCCGCCTGCTGAACGGGCCTGAATGTCCAAATTTCTGCATCGCGAACGCCAGGGAGAGCCGAATGGTTTGCGCATCACCGGGTCGGTGGATCTCGCTTAGCATGAAATTGGCACGCCAGATCTCTCACAAGCTCGGCAGGCATCCTGGAGGGCGAGGGCCAATAGAAACCGTATGAAAGCTTTCCAACCAATGCCCGGCCCCAATGGCTTCCGCGACATGCCTCCATGGATCTCAGAGAGAATTTCACTCCCCGCTCTCGAAAGTGACGACTTCAAGAGAACTCCATTTGCGCCTCGGGCGATACAGTGTCCCCACCCACCTGTATGAGCGCTGGCCTTGCTGCTTATCTCTCTCACCGACGCCATCGCCGGGGATCACTCCATCCCGCAGTAGGCTAGGATCGATCCATCCACCGACCTTCCCGGACGAGTGTGACGACGTTTCAGACATTGTCGCCGGACGATTCTCGCCTGGCTGGGCGCTTCCGCCTCAACCGCTTTAGCGCTTCTTCCGCCTCCTCTAACCGGAGTCTGCAGCAGATCGGTGACGCTCTCCGTGAGGCGGAGCTGCGTTGTGGAAAGCGCCGCCCCCGCCAGAATGGGGGTCATGCGACGACGGTCACAGTGAGTCTCTCTTCAAAGACCCCAGCCGAACAGTGCCCTTGACGAGGCAACTGGGGATACCATCCGCCATGAAGTTGTCGCGCGAGGACGGCACGAAGCTCAAACCCTCAAAGTGCCGCTTCCAACCGCCGACTCCGCTGTAGGCCGCCATGACGGATCCGAGCAGAGAAATCTCTTCCGCCCGGTTGATGACCAGAGAGAGTCGCTTTTTACTTGTAGCCGGATGCCAAGGGTCGGTTACCCCGAGCCCCATGAGAAAGGCCCTTCATACTCCGCGACGTTGTTAGTAAGGAAGTCCAAGACCACCAGTGCCGGACGACATCACGGAGACACCAAGACGACGCTAGCCCCAAATTTCTCCAAACGGAATGAGCCGTCAAGAAGAGAGTCCATCGCGAGGGTGCCGGGTGTTCAATCAGCAGCTCCCGCCGAGTCCACTCGCCGATGAACTCCGCCAGAGCTTGCCCTTGATGGCCGCTCGGGAGCGAATTTGAGATCAATTCCGCCAGCTCCATGGCTCCACTTGGCGACAAGCGACATGCCGCCAAGGGTTGAAGAGGATCTCCGCAGGGATACTTGGTCAACACTGACTTCGCCTGGAAGTAGTGGCGAAGCTGGGATGCCGCCAAGACGGCCAGAGCATCTTCTGTGTCGTGAATACCTTGTTTCAAGGCCGGAGGACCTTGCCGACGTAGTAAATGGGCGCCAATGCCCTCTCTTCCGCTTACCAAAGACCGCGCCGACCACCTGGGGTTTGCCGCGACGAGAGGATCGAACGGCTCGCCCGGTCCTGGGGCGACTCAAAGACAAGCGGGAGGTAAGATACTTCTTCGACTGGCCGAACGCCTCGCGCGCCCGCCGCCCACTGAACTGGTTGGTCTTCTTTAGGAGCTTGAGCAAGAGGAGACTTTTATCCCCAAAGTAGCTATAAAGCGCCCAGTGGAGGTCAAGTACCCACCAAGCACCGTGATCCGCCAAGTCGCCGCCGGGCTTCATGTTCTCGATCACGCGATCTTGTCGTGGTTCGCTCAATCCTCCGGGAGACGAGGAATCCTAAAGAGCTTGTCTGGACGGAACGGCAACACGCATTTCTCGATTGCTTGATGCAAGATTCCTCAAAGTTGGTGAAGGTTTCTTCCAGTCGCCGATCAACTCCTCCGCCTTCTTGACTTCACCACCAGATCATCGACATACACCTCCGTGTTCCGCCTTATTTGGGAGCGGTGAGCTTATATGCATGGTCACGATAGGTTGGGCCTGCATTCTTCAAATCAACGCCATCCTTAGAGCAGCAGAGACGCCCATGGCGTGAACGGCGCGGTCTTTGTCTTCATCTTCTTCGCCATGCTAACTGGTGGTACCCAGAGTACGATCCGTAGCACACCGCCGCACCCGCAGTTGAGTCGACGGCGAGATCGGCGCGGGCAGCCGGGTACGGATCTCTGCATGCCTTGTTGAGGTCGGTGAAGTCCACGCACATCCTCCAACGCCGCTGATTTCTTTGACGAGGACGGGTTCACGAGCCACCCGATGGGCGACATCGCGACGCACTTCGCCTTAAGAGTTTGTCCACCTCCGGCGGATAACTTCCGGCGCTTCCACCGATTGCTTCCGACCTTCGTGATGACCGTCGCAACGGGAACGCCGCCAATTTGTGCTCAATCACCTCGGGACCCCACCATGTCGGACGGTTGCCATGCAAACACGCTCATAGATCGAGGAAGGAGACGAAGCGCTTTCCTATTTGGCGCCGAGAGAGGCGCCCACCAACGGTTCGCCGGTCCGACTTCGCCAGGAGACCGCTTAACCTCCGCGATTAACCGGGAGGCACGGGTTCGCCGAGGAGCTCCCAGAGTCGAAGCTCGCCTTCGGGCACCGACGCTTCGCCAACGCGAGGGCGCCCTTGTCGCAGCTGAGCGCCCGGCGTCCACTTAAACGATGGGGCCGGCTGCCCGGATCTTCACCACCATGTACGATAGTGGCACACCGCCATGAACTGGCGGTCACCGCCGCCTAGTATGGCGCTAGGGAGGTCAAGTCCGCCACCGAACTCGAGCATCTCGTGGAAGTTGTCGAGTTTTCCAAACGCCACCGGAGATCGACGCTGGCCGGGACGGACTCACCGCGCGATGCGCGTCAAGAATGGGAGCGCGGCGGCTCCCGCCGCCGATCGGAGCGCCGCGACCGGGCGGACAGAGGTTGAGGGAATTCCTCCGTTTACCAAAGACCACTTAGCTTTACATTCCGGACCGTGGGCGCAACCACGATCGGGAGATGCCTGTGGTCGGGCGGACTGGTTGGGTGATCGGCCCGATCAACGCGACGGCCGCCCGACCACGCCAAATGCCTCACCGAATTAAAGTCGGCACGGCGGGCGCACACATCCTCATCGACGCTTTAAACTAGCGTGGGACTGGATAGGTGGTCAATTCGCCTGCGGATGACGGTAACCTCGCGCCCGCCGCCGAAAACCAAGCGGTTGCCTCTTTGCCCTTGCGATCGCCGACGTCACGCCGTTGCCGCGTCGGGACTCGCTTTGTCCAATTATTTGTTGACGACATGGCAATCCGCCAAGTCGTGGAAATTGTTGCGGTGAATGGGACAAGAGGGCCTTCCCCACCACCTCACGGGCGATGGTCCGCCGTCAGCGCCGTGGGCTGTCCGTTTGCCACGGCGATCGCCGTAGCCGCCGCCGGCCGCCTTTCACGGGATCAGACTACGGGCGCCACGATCTTCCTTCGCCCTGGCCACCAATTGCGCTGCCGGGTAGCGGTCAGCCGTCATCGTTGGTTGTGTCAGCCACGGCCGGCCATGACCTGCCGGTCTCTACGGCTTTGCGCTTTTCTTGTCCTTGCACGGGGGTTCCTCGAGGTCCGGCTCCGCCGCCAGCATTGCCCTCGTTCCAGCATGGGCGGATGCGAGCTCGCTCAAGGGCGACTTAGCGCTAAGGTGAAGAGCTCCTCCGCTGCCTTGATCTTGCGCGGTGGCCATCTTCTTTGACCTTGGGGTCTCGGCGCCTTCCGAATGCCGTGACCACGGGCGCCGATGGAGATGTCGTGGATGGTGTTGCGGACTGATCAAGCATCAATATAGTCGCCAGCAATGACTTCCTTCTTTCCGCTTCCACGCTGTGGAGGTCGCCTTCACCCCGCCGCTCAAGGTGCCTCGAAGTTGGTGACGAAGAGCCCGAGAGCTCTTCCATGACCCCACCTGACCGGGCAGGTTCATGAGCCACGAGCGGGTTCACGGTGAGGACCGCTGGAAAGTAGTTCGCCGTAACCTTCCCCGACCCTCCACCGCTGATCACCGCCGATAGATCCGCAAAACTCATCGTGGTTGGTGGTGCCACAGATTTTTGATGGGGGCCGACGAACCGCTCCGCCACCGGACGCCGCGCAGCCTCTGAGAAAGGCGCGGCACTCGACGCCGGAGCCTCCGCCTCGGACGCGGTCCTCACCCCGCCGCCTGCCGCCTAGGCGGCGCCAAGAAGCGCCACCCTCATTGGTCGGGCAGCCTCAGGGAACCTCTTATGAAGTCCTCACAAGACGGCGGGCGACAAAAGGTCGCCAAGGCCTGTCGCGTCTTCGGGAGCTTGTCACGCAGTGTCTTCCATGCAAGAAGTGGCGGTCCTCCGATGGGACCGAGATCGCGCCACCGTGACGCCGCCCGCCGAGCCCCTGAGGGGTCGCCGGTTTGTCGTTTTGGCCCCGCCTCACCAGAGATTCGCGAGAGGAGTGCGAGGGCAACAAAGAACGGAGGACGCGAAACGCCGGTTTCCCCGCCAAACTTTGCACCACGCCAAGGGCGGCGCCGACGAAGGGCCAAGCCGCCAACCACGCGCCGCCGGAGTCCGGAGTCACCGAACCGTGGTTTTTTCCAAGAAGGCCTCGCCGCGGAGGTTCTCAGGCCGGAGTGCACTCTCCTGCGCCAGCGCCGCTTAGCTTGGCCGAGGCGGCCGCTTCGCCAGGCTCCAACCCTAGGGGCGACCACCGCCCGGGTGATTCATCGCTATCGCCGCGCCGACTCGCGGGCTACGCTTCTAGCGGCCGCTTCGCTCCATCGCGATCGCCGCTCCGCCATCGCCTCAAGAAAGGTCAAGAGCTTGAACTGACAAGCAGCGCATTCTCACCGGGCGCTACATCGACGGCGTGTTCTCCGCTCAACCACCATGGATCACACCCCGGTCAGATTTTTAGTCTGCTAGCCAACTCGATCAAGCTCGATTCGATTTGAGCGCCGGGCACAACAAGGAGCGACTCGCAGATTTACCTGTGTTCGACTCCTCATGGGTAATAGTCCTACTCCGCCGAGCCTTAGCTCTTTTCTCGATTGTGGTTGAATGGGAATGTGTTTGTGGTGTTTCAATGCACGAATGCTCCTCTCTCTTCTCCTCCTCTCTCCTCCTTTATACAAGCTTTGGGTCATGAGAGAGCGAGGGGTAGGCAAGACAGCTGTTTCAAGATAATCGACAAGACACGATGAAGAGACGTAAACGTTGCCGCTTCACGCCAAGGCAAGGCCGCCTTCGCTTGCAGTGGCTCGACCCGACAACACACCGATGAATTCAAGGGGCCCGCTCGCCTTCCCGACACGGCGGCCTCAAGCAAACCTTTCTCGCCGGTCAATTCTTTCGCCATAAGGATGTACCGCCGCACTGCAAGGGTCATCAGAAGCGTAATCATTTCTTCCGCCGCCTATCCGCGCGATGTCTCATTTAATGCGCTTCATGCCCTTCGCAGAGGGGTGCCTTCGTCTCAAGACTTTTTGTAACGCCTTGCCGCGGGCCCCGCCCTGGCGCCGGGCCTCGCCCGTCTCCGGAGGGGCTCGCCCACGCACTCCGCCGGGCGCCTGGGGCCTCGCCTCACTGCCGGAGGGCTCGCCACGCACTCCGGGCGCGCTGGCCTCGCCTAGCCTTCGGGGGGCTCCCCACGCACCCTCGGGCGCGTGGGGGCCTCTCGGCCTCGAGAGGCTCGCCCATGCTGAGGCTCGGCTCCTGGCCGACGCGGGGCCCTCTTGGCCTTCGAGGGGCTCGCCTGGCTGGGCCTTGCTCGCCCGGCCGACGCCTGGAGCCCTCTTGGCCTTCGAGGGGCTCGCCACTGGGCCTTGCTCGCCTGCCGCTGGGGCCCTCTTGGCCTCTCGAGGAGCCTCGCCCACGCCACTGGGCCTTGCTCGCCTGGCCGACGCGTGGGGGGCCCTCTTGGCCTCTCGAGGCTCGCCTGGCCGGGCCTTGCTCGCCTCGCCGACGCGCGGGCCCTCCTGGCCTTCCGAGGGCTCTTTGTACCCCGGTATTTATTACACCGACAATAGGCATGACTCATCTCGAGCTCACCACCGGTCATGTATACTAGGGTTATCATCGGGTAGGGTTTGGAGGAGTCCGGAGTAGGGACAGATTAGGAGAGAGAGAAAGGTGGACCGGTCTGAGAGATAGGACGACGCTAATGACCAGGTTAGTTTAGGGTTACAACAGACTGGAGTGGAGTCAGGGTTCTGGACAAGAGAGAGGAGAGTCGACCGAGTAGGTGTCCGGGTTATGTGTAGCTTTTGACCAGGACAAAGGAGAGTTAGGGTTTCGAGGTTCGTCGGCCGAGGGCCCGAGAGGGGGAGGGACGTTCGATCGGTGAGGGTTATGACGGAGGTCGTTAGGTTTTCGGTCGAGAAAGACGGGTGTTTGACATGCTATGGTTCGACGGAGTCAGCCGAAATTATGTTTCGGGTTGATAGACGATGGTCGGCGACTGAAGGGCATGGCTAGAGCAATGCTACAAGGAGGGGTTGATCGATTTGGGTTTAAATCGAGATAAAGAGGGAAGAGGGTCTGATTGGAGGTGCTGTGGTTTGATCGGGACACAAGTTCGGACGTGGGCCGAGGAAGATTAGGGTTTCGGGTTTGTTTGGTCGAGAGGAGCGGACATTTGACCCAAGGGTTATGACATAGGTCGATCGGAGTTAAAGATCCGTGTCGAAAGAGTTTTCAAGGAAGTCGGGTGGAATTAGGGTCTTGGAGGACGCGGTCAAGAGAGAGAGACAAAGGTCGGCTCGATCAGGAGATCAGGGTTTTGGTCGAACTAGGTTTCAATTGAGAAACAAAGTCAGGGTTCTGACCGAGGAACGAATAAAAGCGAGGAGTGAGCTTTTGCATATAAATTTGTAATTTAAATTACAAATTACAATGAAAATAATTAGTAAGATAATTTTATATGTAAATAATTGTTTGAAAATTTAGGGATTTTCATAAAAGAATCATACTAAATAAATTTGAAATTGATTTTCTTTTTGATAAAACTTGGGACATTCTAATATTTATTAGGATGTCACACCACACTATGGCCGCCTCAGAGTCAGTCCCGCTTAGGCGCCCTATGGTGTGACGTAAAGGTGTTTCGGTAGGCAGTCATTGTTTTATCTAACCTCGGCCCCATTGTCGTGACAGAGCAGGGAGATGGCGGCGAAGACTAGCAATGGAGGAATGATGGGTACATTGGTAGGATCATTTAATGTGCGTTGTGTAGCACATTGCAACCCAAGCTAGCCCGTGTATATAAGGGCTGGGGGTGCATCTGTAGGGGTTCCTTGATCGATCCCGAGATCGACTCTCACAAAGTTAGCTGCTCACACGCTGCAAGAAACTTGAGCAGATTAGGCTATTACCCACCAGAGGCCCGAACCTAGGTAAAACTTAGAGTCTGTTTTGTGTTCTTGGCTTCGGAGAGAGAGAGAGAGAGAGAGAGAGAGAGAGAGAGAGGAGAGGAGAGGAACAAGTTAGCTACGCACACCCCCACTACCGAACAACCGGATTAGGTACCGAAAAACCAGTTAGCTAAAATACGTCGATAGCAGGAGAAACCAACAAACTTGTTCAAATTGATGATAGTCAGATTGATGTTGATGGTGAGGTGGCCAACAACAATGTGCCCATGGTTGTAGCCATGTTGGGATAGCCGATGTCAAGATAGCCACACATGGATATAAATATAAGCATAACCGCACAAGCCCTCAAGAGAGATTCGTCGTGCAAATCACGAACCAACTGCTGTCAAAGAAGTATGTTTTTTTTTTATAAAAAAGTATGGTGAGCATCATAAATCGGATGTTTGATGAGATGATTCTCATCGGATGCATGATGTCATCATAGAAAATTAACAGCGAAATCTTGATAAATATACTGATGAACCTCGACAGATATACATATAAAACAGGGTGAATCCTGTTGAACCTTGGAGAAGAATTACTTAAGATTGGAAAAACTACTGATTAACCTCAAGAAAAAAGACCAATAAAACTTCGATATATATATGTGTGTGTGTGTGTTGATGAACTTTGAAACTTCAGTAAATCTTGATTACCTACTAATGAAACATGGAAAAAAGTACAGGTGAAACTTGCAAATTGTACTAATGAACCTCATAAATGTACATGCGAAACTTGGTTTTTCTGAGGTTACATGCAAAAATGGGAACGGATCTTCCAACGCAAATAAAAAAGTTACACGAGAACAAAGACGAAATTCAGCAAAAAAACACGATATTTTGCACGCATATTTCTAAAGTTCCATGCGAAATTGGGGAACAACCTCCTCCCCCATGCAAATAAGAAAGTTTCACAAGAACAAACAAAAAGTTTGTAAAGACAAAAATAATTGCTAATTAGATTCCATACGAAAATGGGGTGTGGACCTCGTCTATGCCCTCTTTTTGTTCAAATCCGACGAGCCCCCACATTGTTTCGCCGGATTCGACAACAAAAGCTCGTTGAAGATTGAGGAATAGAAATAGTTATATGATAAGAATAGATAGAGCTAGATAGATGGGAAAAGAGAACAAAAGGGAAAAACAGAGGGCAGAGCATGTGGCCTCAGCCCTCGGCAGCATGCACATTATAAAAAATAGGGGCGCAACGTTTCCCACATGGGTCATGACACGTGCACATGGTAGATTTAAAGTAGGCCCGATCAAACCTCAGACCGGGCCAGGTTTCGGGCCGGTCTTGGAAAAGCTTGGTGCCGTGGGACCAAGCCCTAGCTTGGCCTAAAGCCTAGAAGCCCGGCCTGAAACCCGAAAGTCTATCTCTGCCTCATTGCACAGTTTCCTTGGCCCAAGCCTAGTAGGGCCAACGATCGGACACTAGATCGAGGCTCGAGCCTGGCTCGGTGCAATGGTCGGACCGGGCCGGACCGACTATGAGCAGGTTTAGACTTAAAGCATTCCCCCGTATTTGACAAAAGATATATATACAAAAAATTAAAAAGAAATTTGTATTTGTAATACGAAGAAGGCTATGCCCATATGGCTGGATTGACCAAATTTGTCAAATTTACACGATAGGCTATGATACCTGAAGCAATACCATCATTCTAAATTTGTAATGCCCAGGATTGGTGGATCGAAGCCGGTGGATTAGATGCCTTTCTCCTGCATGCCGAAAGGTACCGGCTGGAGAAACGAGGAAGATATCCCCCAAGCGTTTAACCATACCTGGACGCTAAACTACTATTTTGCTTGTGACCCTCAAGAAAAGCTTGGAATAATTAACGAGTTAAGCACACACCAACATAGGGCACATGCGGTGACACCTGCATATAAAGGTTTGCGGCAAGGTCCCTCTCCGTCCATCAATCACACGCACAGACCACACGTACGAGAGTTTCCAGCCGTTTGATCGTGCTCTCCATGGCGAGCTGGCCGCAGTCATCGGCGAGAGCCACGGCGGCCGGGCAGCACCGTGACATCGACTGGGACCCGGAGCTCAAGTGGCAAGACAGCGCCCACAGCTATCTCCTTCGCTTGGAACTCCCAGGTATCGACGGTGTAATAACTGGCCGATTTTTGAAGCACATGTATGATGTATCTGATTTGAATGAATTTTGTTAAATTTTGTTTTAAAAATGGTTGACATTTGCTGATATTTTGGCTGATTATTTTCGATTATTGGCCAGCTTTTATTTGAATTCAAATGATTGTTTGAAAATACCGACCGATTAAACCAACAAAATCCTTTTTTTTTTGTATTTGGCCTTATCGCCACGCCCTAGGTCTGTAATCCCGGTTACCGTAACCTTGATCTACATTTATGTATGCATAGTTGGTGGGATTAGAATATGACGTTTCGATCTGAGCCTCTGACGATGAACTTCTGATTGAGATCGATGGACAAAATGGAGTATGTTTATGCTTCAACTTCTACCATTCTTGATTAATCGAAGGATTCAACAAGGAGCAGTTCCGTGAACGGGACCGCCGAAGGCTGACCATCCGGGGAGCGCCCACCGGCACGCGGCGGTGAACAAGGAGTTCCAGCTGCCTCCCACGGCCGACCTCGGCAGGATCGCCGCCCGATTTGACGGCGGCGTTTCCACTCAAGGTGCCGGCCGCCACCGGTGCGGCGGAAACGGTGAGTGCGAGGATGGCGGAGGGGAAAGCACTGGCGTGGGGTGAGACGGTGATGGAGAAGGAACAGTCCAGATGGGAGAAGGGGGACCTCATCGCCGCCGCCGCCGCCGCCGCCTTTGCGTTCGGCGCCATTGTCACTTACAAACTTTTTTCCTCCAAAAATAATTAATGGAAGCCATTACAAATCGGATGTCCGATTTGATGAAAAAATTAGACGTTGGTTTTAAATATTGTCAACTTGTTATGGACAGTATGCTCCTGAAATATACATACCGAGTGATACATTTGTTTGAATATGTTGAAATATAATATTCTGCTAATAGAACATGGAGCATGAGATCATCGAAAAAGTACAAAAAATGTTGGACATGCTAATAAAATTGTTGGAACGATCCAAAAAATGATGAAATATAGTAGAAGGTCCGTTAAAACATTCTCGACTCCTGTTAAAACATGATAAAAAATGGCGGAGACTTGGGGACGGACGTCCGCCCTCAACGCTGATTGACGGTGGCGCCCACTGCCCAGAGCAAACCGCGCGGGCAGCCCACCTCGCCCCAAAGAAAGTGCGTTGCCCTCCGCCCATCGCAACAACTATGCCGCGGCACGGTTCTTTCATTAATCCTGTGCTTTGTTTCATTAATGTTCCTCGCCACACCGTGTGCCCAACGCTGAATCGTTCCCTCCAGTTTCCTGGAATTGATCCCTGTGTTGAATCCTAGCCCTCTGTGTCGAATCCCAGCCTGTCTACCCCACCCGTGGCGCATGTATGACGAAAAATCGGAAATGCTTCCACGCACTCAACACTAGATTCGTGAGAAAGAGAAAAACTAGAAGAAAGCGGGAGATCTAAAATAGATCTTTCAATGAATTCAACATACTAAAACAATAAAAAATACCTATTGAAACAATGAACTGAGACTACTGAAAACATTACGAAACAACCAAAACTAACTAAACGAGGGGGAGACAAAAGGAGAGAGGGAAACTGTGGGAGTGAGAGAAAGAGGGAGGGAGAGACCCGAGAGAGGAACAATCACCCTTACCTAATGAATCAATGGAAAATGACTATCGAAACAATGAGCTTGGCACACTTAAACAATGAACTCAACCTACTGAAACAATAAGAAATGCCTAATGAAACAATAAAAAATGACTGTCGAAACAATGAACTTCGCACATTGAACAATGAACTCGATCTAGTGAAACAATGAAAATTGCCTACTGAAACAATGAGAAATGGGTAATGAAAGAATGGAAAATGACTATTGAAACAATGAACTTAGCACAATCGAATAATGCTGACTCGACCTAGTGAAAAAAATGAAAATTGCTTGTCAAACAATGAGAAATGTCTAATGAAACAATTGCCAACCAAACAATGAGAAATGCTCAAATACCTAATGAAACAACCACCCTTATGCGTGATGGAACAATCCTTGTAGCCTAGTACAACAATGTCAAAATCTTACTAGAACAACACCGCAAGAACTGCCCTTTCTTGTTGAAACAATTCCCAAACCTTACTAGAACACCGAACAAAAGGGCGCTGCAACAACTACCCATGCCTATTGAAACAATTCCAAAACAAACACCAACTGCTGACATGAAAATTGATATTTCGCAAACACACCACATAAGCGCCAAATCAGGTTTGTGTCGCAACCACGACACGGTTGCATAGTCAATTTGACCAATGAATTGACAAGGAATAAACTCACAGGATATAGGCCTAATCGGCTTTGAGAAACAACCAAATCAGTTTTTAAGAATCGGCTTTATGAACTGATATAATTCTATCGCTTAATGTCCGATAGAGCAATAAACAAGAATGAACATCTAAACATGAATTTCTTTCATCTCTTTTTGTTATTTTATAGATAAAATTAGCCATAAATCTTTAAATCAATTTATTAGATTAAACCAGGGAACAGATTAAATAGATTGGTCAAGCCAAGACAGTATTCATATCTAAATCCAGGTATAAACTTATAAATCGATTAAAGGTTAACACAACCAATACGGGTAAATACAATGCTAATTGGCAAATAATCTAAACATGCGAAGCCCTAAAACAAGTATACGCAAGATCGACCAAATGAGGCAGTTGCATATATCGGATTCAGAAAAAGCATGTAAGATAATTGACAATCGGCATTGCAGGGTAAATACATATTACAGATCAATTGAACGAGGCAGTGTAACATGCGAGGACATGTTAAAGATCGGTAAAACCGAGACAGTCTAACATGCTTTGTATACATGAGGTCAAAGCGATACAGCCATGCATACAGGTTACAAGAAGAGAATCGATTATTTCATCGAGATAGCTCTACCTGCGAGTTGAAGCCTTTCGACGAAATCGATCGGATTCGAAAAGAGTAGTTGTGTTTTGTGTATGTCGTGTCGTTTACCCGAGACTTGGGGCCCTATTTATACTAAAGTTACAAAACCGATACCGACACAACCTAATTTATCTTTACTAAACCATTGAAGACACCTTCCGATCGAAGCTTCGTAATTCTCCCGGAATCCTGCAACTATCAGAATCATCTTTTACACCTTTCTGTCCTCTGATAATTAAGCCTATATTCTGATACAACCCAATAATTCCAATAACATTGGCTTATTTACGATATCCAATTTTCCTGCCAAATTTGGGTGTCAACACCAACAAAATGTAAATTCTTACCATGAACAAAAAGGGAACCACATCAATCACCCTTGATATTGTACATCTTCCTCATGAGCCACCATTTGTACACCTTTCTCTATGAACCATCACTTCCATGATAGATCCAAGAGAGAGAAGAGAAGAGAAGAGAAGATATAGAGATTGGGGAGAGAGATAGAGAGAGAGATGAGGAGAAGGAGGAGCTCCATCATCAAATCCTCCACATCGAGAGAGAGAGAGAGAGAGAGAGAGGAGCTCCAACATGAACTCCTCTATGTCTGCTTAGAGAGAGAGAGTGAGAGAGATAGAAAGAGGGAGGGAGGGAGAGATAGAGAGGAACATGAGGAGGAAGAGGAGGAGGCGACGACGAGGGCCAGCCGGCAAGCGAGCCGAAGCGCCTCTAGCTTCAGCGCAGAGGGGGGAGAGAGAGAGGATAAGGAGTTGTGTGGCTACGAATAATTATGAGTGCTGAGAGAGATAACGAGAAAGAGAGGGAGGAAGAAGCACATGGAATGTGATGTCTACTGCTTGTTGGGCCGTCAGGCCGCGCGGGCGTCCAACGCGGGTTGAATGTCCGCATGGAAGCATTTCCCTAAAGGAGATGAAAGGTCTCTCCAATCTCTATATCTCTTCTGTTGACACTTTAACTGCCCTTTCATTTCCCTAATTGCTGGAATAAAGAGCTCAGAACACCCCGACCTCACTTGAGGCTCAAGATGCTACTAAACTCCTTTAATACAAATTTTAAGTAACTTCCTCTAACACCGACATCCAAACAGAAAACTCACAAAGAAAAGCATAACAAAAGCATAACAAGCATCAATATACATCCAACCATTTATGAGCCAAAGACAACACACGGCAAAAACCACAACCACCACTAACAAATACTATTTGGCGACTTTCAGAGAGTATTAGCCAGCCAGCACTAGCGAACCTTAATAAGCTAAGTTATTACACACTGCTATAGTAACATACAAGCTCTAGACAGTTCATTGCATTAACAAAATGTTAGGTTAGCTAGCTCGTGTGATGTTCAAAAGTGTGATCTACTCCCTTTCCCGTAGGCGCTCCTTCAACCATCACCTAAAATCACCAGAAGAGCAAGAGTGAGTCCAAGACTCAGCAAAGTACATAATAGCGAGGTTTGAATGTAAACATAAGCATCATTAACATTATCATCAATCGTGGCTCCAATCAATCAACATGTGTCAATGCAATGCTTTATGATCTTTAACATTGTGCGCACCGGTATCTGAGCGTACACCCGTCGATGTACAGTTCTAACTCCATCCCGTGGAGGTGCTCACCGTAGTGAGACTTCCCTCATTGCTTGTACAATAAATACCGGTATGCGTAATCCTAAGAAGACCAGCGGCCCCACGCGTCAGCGGGCACAGGCCCCCAGCAGGGCGAGCCTCTCAGAGCGCGGGCGAGGGCCCCACAACACAAAGGGCGACTGTGCCCCGGCAGGTGGGCGAGCCCCTCAGAGCCGGGAGGGCCCCACACGCCAAAGTGCGACCAGCCCCCAGGTGGATTTGTGCCTCGGCTGGCCAGAGGCCCCCAAAGGCTAAGTGGGGCCCGCGGTGGTGGAGCATCCCGAAGGAGTATTTCATGGCGGCCTCGCCGCGAAGGACAAGCGATTAAATGCGACATTACGCCGGATGGACAATTGAAGAGATGATTACCGCCACGCGACCTCTACGAAGTCCGTCTAACTATCACCGGGCGCAGCCGGAATTGACCGGCAGAGAGGGTTCGCCGTCGCCGGATGGCCGCCCGTGTCGAGGAGTAAGTTGGTCCCACTCGCTTCTCTCACCGTGTGTTCGCACGAGTCGAGGCCACTTGTGGAGTTTGCGCGGCGGCGCTCGCACAAAGAGGAGCACGCTTGCCTCTCCCGCCCCGCCCCTCACGCCTTATCGCAGTAATCGAGAGTATCAGACGCTTACCCTCGCCTTCTCCGCCAGCCGAGGCTTGTATAAAATGGGAGGAGAGAGAAGAGAGGAGAGGTTCAAACATCTCAGAATCACATTCCACACAACCACAACACGAAAAAGAGCTAAGGCTCGGCAGAGTAGGACTATTACCCGCAGGGGGTCCGAACTCGTAATCTTCGCTGTCGCCTCGCCGCGTCCGACGCCGAATCAAACCGAGCCCGAGCTGATCGGCTAGCAAGGTAGAAAATCTGACAGGTGCGATTCGCCGTGGTTAAGCGGAAGAACACGCCGCTGGCGCGCTGTAGGGGCGCGAAGGCTTCAGCTTTTCGACATCGACGGCGATGGCGGATGAGCAAGTCCGCGATGGACTGTGAAGCACCGCTGAGAGCCGCTGCCGCGCGCCGCCAGCGTAATGGCCGCGATCGCCGGGCGGTAGCCGCCCGCCGAGGGTTGGCGCTTTGATGAGAGCAACCGCCCTGGGTCGCTAGGGCGGCGCCGTTTGGAGGAGTGCACTCGCACAAAACCTCCATGCGCCTGGCCCCGCCGACAACCCGCCGTTCCGTGAATCCGATCTGGCGGCGCGCTGGTCGGGCCGCCTTGGCCCGCACGCTGAAGCCGCCGCGACGGTAGTGTTCCGGGCGCGGAACCGTGTTTCCGCTTCTCCGCTCTTTTTTTCCGCACTTTCCCGCGGATCTCCTCGGGCGGAGGGGCGGGTCGGACGACAGAGCCGGGCGACTTTGCTGGGTTCGACAGTATGGGCATGCAGTGGACGGATCTCCGACCCACCCGAGAACCGCCATCTACAACACGGAGAAGACTCACAAGAACAAGCTCTCACGGCGGCACGATCGAGAGCACGACCGCGCTTATCGCCGCCGCCTGTGAGGACCAGAGGGTTCCGCGATGTCGCTTTCACGGTGAAGGTGGCGCCTCTGCCGCCGGCGGGCGGCGCGGCGCGACGAAGGGCGATCCAGAGCAGAGGCTCTGACACGCCGCAAGGCCGGTTTTTCAAGGAGTGCGCTGAGTGCAAGGGTCGGAGAGGTTCCGCCGCCAGACGAGAAGCAATGATGGCTCCACCAACCCCGACGAAGTTTTTGCAGATCTCAACTACGGTGATGCAGCCGATCGAAGGTCGGGAAAGGTTCCGTGAACTACTTTCCGCAGCCCTCACCGGCGAGCCCGCCAGGCTCATGAACCTACCCCAGAGTCAAGGGGTCATGGAAGGCGCCCGAGTTCTTCATCACCAACTTCCAGGCACGCTCGAGCAGCCCGAGTTGAAGACGATCTCCATAATGTGGAGCAGAGGAGGGGAGCGCATGCGCGACTACATCCGTGCTTCACCAGTTCGCAACACCATTCCTCGACATCTCCATCGACACCGCTGTCACGCCTTCGAGAGGGCGCCCGAGACCCCAAGGTCAAGGAGAAGATGGCC
Organism: Raddia guianensis; assembly: GCA_036346415.1. Classification (NCBI taxonomy): domain Eukaryota; kingdom Viridiplantae; phylum Streptophyta; class Magnoliopsida; order Poales; family Poaceae; genus Raddia; species Raddia guianensis. Next base: position 47,375,232 of record CM070534.1, on the reverse strand, counting down.
ACCCGCAAGGTCAAGACGACGGACGAGCTCTTCACCCGCCCATAAGTGCGCCTTTACAAAGCCGAGGTTCGCCGCCTCGCCGAAGGGCGGGGCACTGGGGCACCGCCGACATCCAAGAATCTCAAGGGAAGGACAAGAAGAAGCGCAAGGCGCCGAGACCGGCAGGTCCTAGCCGCTGAAGCGCGACGACGACGACGACGACGGGCGGCGGCGGCGGCCGCCGCGCGACGGGCGCGCGGGCGGAAGAAAGGAGGAGGTCGCGGCGGCGTAGAAACGGTCCCCATGGTGGTGGCCGTGACAACCGCCGCGGCTGTGACGACCGCCGCGGCCACGGCGAAGGGCGAGGGCGTCGTCCCGGCGAGTGGGATGGGAAGACGTACTATCCGATCCACCGCTGCAACTCCAATGACTTGGCAGATTGCCGTCGTCGCCAGTTAGTGGACAAGCGAGTCCACGAGCAAAGCAGAAGCATTCGCAGCGCAAGGGCAAGGAACCGGCCGCTATTTCCAAAGCAGCGAGCGCCGGTCGCCGCCATCCACGGCGGATCGCCACCTATCCGCCCCACGCCAGCTTTAAGCGCGGCGATGGGAGGGCGCCGCCGCGTTCGCGTGGGGTCCGCGGCTATACCGGTGTGGTCGAGAGGCCGATCACATTCGGCCAAAGCCGACACCCGCCAAGACCGCTGGCCAGCATCTCCCGATCGTGGTTGCGCCCACGGTCCGGAACGCTGTCGGGCGGTGCCTGGTTGACGGAGGAAGTTCCATCAACCTCCCGTCCGCCCGAAGTCGCCAAAGCACTTCGTGATCCGTGAGCAGGAGCTCCGCCGGCGCTTTCTTCGCATCGCGCCGGGGTTGAGTCCGCCCTTCGACGCCGCCTCCCGGTGACTTTGAGGCGCCGACAACTTCCAGACGGAGATGCTCGAGTTCGAGGTGGCGGACGCCGACCTCCCGCATAACGCCATATCGGGTCGGCCGGCGCCGACCAAGTTCATGGCGGCCCGCCACTATGCTTTTATGGTGGTCAAGATCCCGGCCCGCCGCCCCATCGTCGGAAGGTGGACCGCCCGGAGGCGCCCGCCGCGACAAGGACGCTCGCTTTAGGGGCGACGCGCCGTAAGGCTGAAGCTCACTATGGGAACTCCTCCGCCAAGGTCCGTGGCTTCCCGGCCGTCCGAGGATTAAGACGGTCCCCTCGAAGCGAAGTCGACCCGGCGAGGACCGCTCGGCGGGCGCTTTCTGGCGCCAAATAGGAAGGCACGCTGCTTCTTCTCCAGCCTAACGCAGACGTGTTTGCTTGGCAACCGCCCCACATGACCGGGTCCCCAGGAGGTGATTGAGCATAAGTTGGCAACGCTCCTCGACGAGCCACTACCATGCAAAGGTCCGAAGGCCGGTAGAGCGCCAGCCGTTATCCGCCAGAGGTGGACAAGCTCTTGAGGGCGGAGTCGCTCGAGTGTCGCCCATCCTGTGGCTCGCGAACCCCGCCTCGCCAAGAAATCCAACGGCGTGGAGGATGTGCGCCGACTTCACCGACTCAACAAGGCGTGTCTGGCGACCTGCACTACCGCTGCCCGCATTGACCTCATCGCGGCTCCACAGTTAGGTGCGAGCAACAGGCTTTAGATGCGATTCGGTACCACCAGATTAACATGGCGGAAGAAGACGAAGACAAGATAGCCTTTGTGACGCCTATGGGTGTCTCATCGCTACACGAGGATGGCGCTTTGACTGAAAAAATGCAGGCCCAACCTATCGTGAGGGCTATGCACATTGCTCACCGCCCCAGATCGGGCGTAACTTGGAGGTGTACGTCGACGACCTGGTAATAAAATCCAAGAAGGCGAAGGAGTTGATCGGCGACCGAGGAAAACTTCGCCAACCCGAGAAAGTACCGCATTAAGCTCAACCCCGAGAAGTGTGTATTCGCCGCCCGTCAGCAAGTTGTCGGTTTTTTGTCTCCCGAGGGGATTGAGGCGAACTCCCGACAAGATCGCGCGATCGAGAACATAAAGCCCCGACGCGATTTCGCAGATGCAAGGTTTGGTGGGTCGCTTGACATCCCCGGCCGCCTTATAGCTCGCCTTTGGGGATAAGAGTCTCCCCTGCTCAAGCTCCTCAAGAAGATCAATCAGTTCGAGTGGACCGCGGAGGCGCAGGAGGCGTTTGACGGCTTGAAGAAGTACCTCACTTCTCCACTCGTGCTGATCGTCCCAGATCCAGGCGAGCCGCTGATCCTCTATGTCACGGCGAACCCAGTGGTGGTCAGCGTGGTGTTGGTGGCGGAGAGAGAAGGAGTTCAGCGCCCGGCCTACTATATCAGCAAAATCCTCCACGACGCTGAAACAAGGTATTCGCATCACCAGAAAATGTTGTATGTCGGCTAACGGCATCCGTAGGTCAAGGCCACTACTTCCGGGGAGAGATCACCGCCTTGACCAAGTATCCTTGCGGGAGATCCTTTTCAACCGCGAGGCGACGGTCGCATTGCTGGTGGGCCATGGAGTCGGGCGGAGTTCGATCTCAAGTTTGCTTTCCGGACGCCATCAAAGGGCGTGCCCCGGCCGAGTTCATCAACGAATGGACTCCGCGCGGCGGTTGAGTCACCCCAAAGACTCGCCGTGGACTCTCTTCTTCGACGGTTCGCTCCGACCGAGGGGCCGGGTCGGCGCTGCTCGTGTCTCCCACCGCGACATTGTTCGCAAATCGGTAGGCCGAGTTCCGCTACCAACAACGCCGCGAGTACTATGGCTACTCGCCGCTCGTGGTGGTTGACCGGCATCCCGCGGTCGCAAGTCAGCGCACTCTTCCGGTTATCAACCAGCGAGGAAGGAATTCACCTGCACGGATCCCACCATGGTGGCATACCGGCGGAGGTGCGCCGCTTGGAGCGGCATTTCGAGGGTTTGTGTTGCGGCACGCCCCCGCCGCGACAACTACATGGCGGATGAACTGGCCCTGCATTGTTCGTCAAGGGCACCTGCTCCGCCGGGTTTTTGAAGAAAGACTCACGCGCCGTCTCGCCGCAGCCTCCGATTCTCGTGGGGACGCATGATGCTCGATGCGCCCCACGCCCGGAGGAGACGCCGATGTCCCCGCAGCAGCCTCCCGGCCGGAGGAGGATGCGGAAGACCGCCGAGGCGGTTGAGCCGGAAATGCTGTGCCAGCGGAGTACGCCGGCGCATCATCCTAACGCCGCCGCACTCGTCCGGAAGGTCGCTGAATGGATCCTATCCCAGCCTACCGCGGATGGAGTGATTCTCGACGATGACGCGTCACCGAGAAGATAGCGCGAAGGCCAAGCGCCACGCTCGTAGGTGGGGACCAGACGCTGTGGCGCAAACGAGTTCTTCTCCGGCGCGCCACTCGGAAGCGGGAGCGAGGTCCTCTTTGAGATCCATGGAGGCATGTGCGGGAGCCACTCAGGGAGCCGGGCGTTGGTCGGAAAGGTCTTCCGCCACGGTTTCGATTGGCCTACTGCCCTCCTGGATTCCTTCGAGCTGGTGAGAAGATGTGAAGCGTGACAATTTCATGCTAAGCAGATCCACCGACCGGCCCAGGCGCTGCAAACCATTCCGCACTTCTAGCCGTTCGCGGTCCGGGGCCGGATATCTCCGGCCCGCTCGGGCGACCGGGGCTATACGACCGTTTCGCCGTCGACAAGTTTACCAAGTGGGTGGAGGCCTCGCCAGTCCCGGCGATCACGCCCGCCGCGCTATAAAGTTCATGAAAAGCATCTTCGTCCGGTTTGGCGTCATGAAAGGTGATCATCACCGATAACGGCGCCGCCAAAAGTGCGGATTTTCAAGATTGCGCGAAGAGTCTGGCAAGCCGCGCTTCGCCACCGCCGCACATCCGGAAGAGCAATGGGCAAGTGGAGCGGCAAACGCGAAGTACTCAAAGGACTCAAGACGAGGGCGCTCGACCGCCGGAGAAGCGCAAGCGCCGGGTGGAAGAAATTCCCATCGTGTTGTGGGCGCCGGACAACTCCCAACAAAGCCACCGGCGAGACCCTTTCTTCCCGTGTATGGCTCAAGCGGTGTTCCTGCCGGAGCTCACCTTTGGGTCCCCAAGGGTGGCGCGTTCAGCGAAGACGAGACCGACCGCGCCAGATGAAGTGAATCTCCCGAGGAGATCGAGATAGAGCGGCGATCCGCCGCCAGATATCGCAGTGCTCGCGCCGCTATCAAGCAAGACGGGTGTGCGAGAACATCGGCAAGGGCGACACTCGCCCCGCGCAGAGTCCAGCGCAGTGTGGCGCACTAAGCTATCTCCCCGTGGAGGGCCCTTCAAGGTGGTCTCAGATTCCGCCCAGACTCGGGCCAAAGCTCGCTGAGGATGGTCGCGAGTTGGCTAACACTTGAACGCCGAGTACCGAGAAAGTTCTACCCGCAGTAGCTGCTCCAGAGCTTTTTGGCCTTTTTTTGGAGCCGAGCGCGAGGTCTTTTCCTTCCGCCGCCTCGGGGCTACGATGTACAAAGCCATCTGCAATATAAAGATAAGTTCTATCTCTATGACTGTTCGCTTTAAAAGTCCGTTAGAAAACATTCTGCTGAAAGCCGGTAGCAAGAAAGTACTTAAGGCCGATGGCCCTTGTTGCAAAGGCTAACGCTAAAACTTATACTGGCGAGGCGAGGCGACAAGGCTTGTTCTAGCCTCGCGCGCCGCCGGTTCTCGGGCCTCGCGCTAACGACGGCACCGGCGCTAGACCACTTCCGAAGCTATGCTCGCCACGCAACGCTTAAATCGGTTCGCTAAGAGGTCAAGGGTTGAAGTGACCAGATGTCTAAGGAAAAAGCGCTCACTTTCAGCAGAACGTTCTTGACGGCGTGTTCTCCGCCAACCACCGTGGATCACACCCCGATCAGATTTTTAGATCGCTAGCCAACTCGATCAAGCTTGGTTCGACGGAGCGTCGGGCACAACAAGGAGCGACTCACGATTTACCTGTGTTCGGACTCTGGGTAATAGTCCTACTCCCGCCGAGCCTTAGCTCTTTTCTCGATTGTGGTTGAATAGGAATGTGTTTACTGTGGTGCTTGTGAACTGCGGTGTTCAAACCTATGTTTGTGCAACGCATTCTTCCCTCTCTCTCCTCTCCTTTTATACAAGCTTTGGGTCATGAGAGAGCCGAGGGGTAGGCAAGACAAGATTTCAAGATAATCGACACGACACCATGAAGAGACGAAAACGCGCCGCTGCCACGCCTGGGCGCCGCCTCAGGTTTCGCAGTGGCCTTCGACCAAGACAAATACACCGGTGAGTCTGGGTGGGGGCCCGCCGCTTCTCCCGACGTGGGCGGCTCTCAAGCAAACCTTCTCTCACGGCCACTTCTTCGCGCCATTAAAGGATGTACCGCCGACTGCAAGGGTCATCAGAAGCGTAATCATTTCTTCACCGTCTATCCGCTGCGATGTCGTGACAATGCGCTTCGTTCTTCGCAGCAGGGGGAGCTTCGTCCCAAGACTCCTTCGCAACGTTTCCTCGCCGCCGCTGGCCCCACTCGACGGTGGAACCTCGCCTGTTCTTCAGAGGGGGCTCGCCCACGCACCCGCCTGGCGCGCGGGGCCCTCGCCTCGTCTCCAGAGGGGGCTCGCCCACGCACCCGCCCGGCGTGGGGGCCTCGACTGCCTTCGAGGGGTTCGCCACGCACCTGCCGCGCGCTGGGGGCCTCGCCTGCCTCCAGAGGGCTCGCCCACGCGGCTGGGCCCGACGCCCACCCGACGCGGGGCCCTCTTGGCCTCCCGAGGCTCGCCCACGGCCGGGGCCTTGCTCGCCTGGCCGACGCTGGGCCCTTCTTGGCCTTCCGAGGCTCGCGCCCACGCACTGGGCCTTGCTCGCCACCGACGCTGGGGGCCTCTTGGCCTTCTCAGACTCTTTGTACCTCGGTATTTATTACACCGATAGCCTGCCTAAAGCTTTGGGCGGTCTGTTGCCTAGATCTTCTTTTTCATGAAAGCAAGAAATCACGAAAGTTTAATCGAGACTTGTGGCTAAAAAGCAAAAGTTTGCATTGATGTGTTCTATATACAAGAAAAACAAACAAGGAGTCCAACCACCTCGCCATCATCATCTTCGCCGAGCAATACCATCATGGATACGCTGGTCCGGGCGGCGACTTCGACCCGAGATTGTTCGCCCGTCCACCGGGCGTGAAGGTTCCCTGGCGGCGCTAAGGTCGAACGCGGGCGTTTTGGGCAAGGCAGCTGCTCAAGACGAACCGCCGCCGCTTCAAAAGCACCGTGGCGCACCGCTTCGATCGCTCAGGTCCCGATCACCACCGGCAGGTCGCGCAGGGCTCGGCGGCACGCCCACTACGCCGCATATATGCGCCGTTGCTTCGGGCCGGGCGCATGTGGTAACCCCTGGGTACAGACGCCCCGTGGTCGCGTAGGCGGACCGCAAGATGTCGCCAAGCGACCCGGAGGCGCCAGAGTGCGCCGCGCAAGGTTCAGCAGCTTTTGGTGGCCGAGGCGGCAGCGCTTGTGCACCGCAGCTCGCGAAGTCGCTGCTTCTCGCAGCAGTCACGGCCGAGGGTTCGCTGCAACCGCCGACGTTCGCGCGCCGGCAAGAACACTTTCCCGCCGCCCAAGTGTGGGCGAGGGCGCGAAGCGCTTCGAACGAGTGCCCAACATCGGCGGCGATGGCAGAGATGGCATCGGTGCCGACTGAGGCAGCGGCCGAAGGGTCCTCCAGCCTCGGCACCGACGCACTCTCCGCAACTGGAGGAGCCATCTCCGTCGAAGGGGCCGCAGACAAGCTGGGCCGATGGCCGCGCGGCAGAGCTCAAGTCCTGTGATCCGCCTAGTCCCGTAAAAAAGAGAAGGGTTCAGGTATGCGAAAAACGTCTGGCATGCTAACCCTAATGCGAAATGTATATGAATGCAGAGAAAGCTACTCAAGCGACGCCTCAAAGCGGCGAGGAGGGGGCAGCGCAGCCGCTTGGTCGTGAAGCAAAGCCGCCGCCTCCTCCCGCTAGGAGGCAGAGGGGGCGGAGCCACCGCGCCGGGTTGTTGAAGCAACCGCCACCCGGGAGGTGCCGGGCAAGAGAAGCCGGGCGAGACGGCAGTGTGCCGACAGAGGTGCCGGCGCTGAAGAACCGGGCGCAGAGGCGCCCGGTCCCGAGGTCGCTGCCTCGCTTAGCGGGCGGAGCGGCAACTTTATAAAGCAGGCTCCTCACCGGAGGGGGCCGGAGGAGGCGGAAGCTGCTCAGACTCGAGGGCGAGCCCTTTGGGCTCGCCTCCCTCCTCGCCATCATGGTCTTGGGAGAGGATGAGGCGGCGCTCCCGAGAGCGCTGTCGAGTCGGCCGCCACGACAAAGTGAGCGGCGGCCGCAGGAGCTTCGCGGTCGCTGACGGAGGATCGCAGATTTGCAGGGGTCCTCGGACCACCTGGACCGCGGGACCAGAAACCTCCATGGGAGGCAGCGCCCGCAAGTACGGGTTGCGCTCCCGTGGGTCCCAGTCGCAGAGGGGGAGGATGCTCGCAGGCTGAAGGATGTCGCCACCCGGGCGCGACAAGAGTCCCGCGAAGCCATCGCCGAGCACCTCATCCGGCACGTTCCCGGCGGCTGGGTGCAAGAAAAAAGAAGAAGCCGCAAGTTGGCAAGGAGTCGAAAGAAAAGAAAAAGGCGTTCCGAAAAGTCAAGAGACTCAAAAGGATGCAAAAGTACTCACCTCCAGGAGCAATGCGGGTCCCATCTACGTCGCCGTAGTACTGCCAACCGGGGCGTGCCCTCATACGAAGCGGGCAGAGGCGGCGCTGCAAAAAGTCCGCCGCCACGTGGGTTCCGGTGAGCCCATTGCGGCGGAGCTCAGCAATGCGCGACAAAGATCGCTCCATCTCCGCCGAAGTCGCCGGGCCGAGAACTCACCGGCGAGGGATTCCGCAGGACCCTCGGGGAAGGATAGATCGCCGCAGCGCGCCGAATCTTCTACGACATACCATCGCCGCGCCACCCTTCCAGCTGGACTTGGCCGTGATCGATGAAGGCGGCGTCGCGAAGCGTGAAGTAGCAGCTTCCAACCGCCCGCCGAAGCGCGAAGCTAGCATGCAACGTGAAGAGCCGGGCGCCAGAGCGGAGGCTTGGCATCGCCCCACGTAACATTTCGCAGAGGTGGGCGAAGATGGCCAGCATCACGATGGAGTTGGGGGGAAGGTGCGCCGCTCAATCTCGAAGGCGCAGCACCCCTAGGAAGAACTCGGAGTACGGCGGGATGAGCCCCGCCAGCACCGCCCAGGTGAAGGTGATGATCTCCCCGTCGCGGGGACTTGGCGCCATGGTGCCGGCGCGGAAGCGGGCCGCGATAGGCGGCACCAGACGCTGGAGCCGCGCAACCATCTCCTCGTCAGCAACGGAGGCGTGCAAAGCGGCATCAGATGGCGGCGCGGCCGACGTGGCGTCCCCGCGGCGACCCCGGCTGCGCTTAGGAGCCATTGGAAGGGGCGAAGAAACTTGGTGGCAATGGCAAAGAAAAGCAGGTGGCAGCTCAAAGCACTTTGGCGCGCGGAAGGATTCGTCGCGGCGCCAAGGGGCAAAGTATTTATATAAGGGATGAAAAGCGACGGTTTGGATTCCGCCCCACTGCAGCGCTGCGCGCCATCGCGGCGCCAAGGGGCGAAGTATTTATTGGCAAGGGGCGCGAGCACGACGGTTTGGATTCCGTCCCCACTCGCCCGTGCGCGGCGCCATCATTGCCCCGCGCACTTCGGTTTCCCGTGAAAAGTGGTACGGTTCCCTAAGAAAGATCATGCGCAGGGGGAGAATCAGGCGTGCGGCCGCCGCAGGGGGTGGGCCCCCCACGATTCGTCTCCCATCGCGCGAGAAGCAACGAGATGTCGGCGCTACGGTTCGCGTATCATGGTGGACCCGGGGGCTACTGTCGGTACAATAAATACCGGGGTATGAAGAATCCTAAGAAGACCAGCGGCCCCACGCGTCAGCGGGCGACCTGTGCCCCAACAGCGGTGGGCGAGCCCTCGAGCTGCCGGGCGAGGGCCTCACACGTCGAGCGGGCGACTGTGCCCCAGCGTGTGGGCGAAGCCCTTCAGAGCGCCGGGGGCCCCACACGCCAGCGGGCAACCAGTGCCCCCAGCAGGTGGGCGAGCCCTCGGCGCTGTGAGGGCCCCCAGGCTAAGTGGGGCCAGCGTGGCGTGGAGCATCCCGGCGAGTATTCGCGAAGGCTCCCTCGCCGCGAAGGACAGCGCATTAAATGCGACATTACGCGTGGATGGACAGCTTGAAGAGATGATTACCGCCATGCGACCTCTCGCGAGTCGTCCAACTGCCACGCGGGCGCAGCCGGAATTGACCGGCGAGAGAGTTCGCCGCCGATGGCCGCCGTGTCGAGGAGTAAGCCGGGTCCCACTTGTTCTCTCATTGTGTGTTCGCACGAGTCAGAGGCCACTTGCGGAGTTTGCGTGGGCGGCGCCTCTCTGCACAGTAGGAGCACGTTTCGTCTCTCCTGTCCCGTCCCTCACGTCTTATCGCAGTACTCGAGAGTATCAGACGCTTACCCCTCGGCTCTCTCCGCCAGTTCGAGGCTTGTATAAAAGGGGAGGAGAGAGAAGAGAGGGAGAGGTTCGAAACATTCTGTAATCACATTCCACACAACCACAACACGAAAAAGAGCTAAGGCTCGGCAGGAGTAGGACTATTACCCGCAGGGGGGTCCGAACCTGGGTAATCTCTGCGTGTCGCTCCTCGCCGCGTCCGACGCTCGAATCAAACTGAGCCCGAGCTGATCGGCTAGCAAGGTAGAAAATCTGACAGGGGTGTGATTCGCCGTGGTTAAGCGAAGAACACGCCGTCAGTGGCGCGCCAGGTAGGGGGCGCTAGCGTCAGTTCAGGCTCTTCGACATCGACGGCGATGGCGGATGAGCAGTCCGCGATGGACCAGGAAGCAGCCGCTAGAGCCGCGGCCGCGGCGTCGGCCGCGGCAATGGCTGCGGATCAGCCGGGCGGTAGCCGTCCGCCGAGGGTTGGCGCCTTGGCGGAGAGCAGCTGCCCCCGTCTGGCTAAGCGGCGCTGGTTTGGAGGAGTGCACTCCGCACAAAACCTCCATGCGGCAGGCCTGTTGGACAACCCGCCGTTCCGTAATCCGGACTCTCCGGCTGGGGCGTACGGGCCGCCTTGGCCCGCTACATTGAAGCCGCCGCGGTGGTAGTGCAAATTCCGGGGGGCGCGGGAACTGGTGTTTCCGCTTCCTCCCGCTCTTTTGTTTCTCCGCACCCCTCCCGCGGATCTCCTGGCCAAGCTAGTGGCTGACCATATAAGTTACTAGTTTGCCAAAACCTCGTCGCCACCTACACTGGGCAGCAACACTACGGAAGCCATAATTTCTAAACCGCTAGGCCAAATTGTGCATTCTTGGGCTCGTTGGAATGGTAGAAAGATAAGCTACAATTTCCTCAATATGGACGAGCCCTGAATCTTTGCCGAAACACCCTGTTTCCACTAGCCAAGCTACTACACTAACCGGCCACCAACTACCCTTGAAATACAAGTCCAGGATTTGCATCTCTTCCCAATACCTACCCTAAACCAACCCATACAAGAGCTAAATGCAGAAATTCACCTTAGTTTCCCAACATTTTACTAGGGTTTGGATGAAGCCCTAGCTCTCCTCTTCTTCTCCCCTTCTCCTCCTCCTTCCTTCACTTGCCGGCCGCCCCCTCCTCCTTCCTTTACCTTTCCTTCCCTTTCACCCCTTCCTCCTTGCTTCCTTGATGTTCCCCACAAGCAGCCTTAGATGGGCAGCTATAGGGAAGGGGGAATGGGAGAGGACGGTGGCACGAGGAGGCACCAGGCGACGGCTATCGACGGCGGTCAGCGACGGCGACGATGGCCAGCAACGGCGGCGACGGGCGGGAGCAGCCGGGCGAGTCAGAGAGAGATGGGGGTAGGAGAGTTCGAGAAAGAGAGGGACGTGAGGGACAGGAGAGCTGGCTCCTCCTCCCTGCCTTATCCCTCTAGCTAGGGCCGATGGTGGGCTGGGCTTGGTCCCTCGGCCCAATTACCCTTTTTATTTTTGGTATTACACCTTCATTTTCAAAGACCTAGTATCAGTTGTCAGAAAATTCAGATAGCTGTTTAATATTCAAATAATAGTGGATTTTCTTTTATTTCTTTCATCAAAACAGGGGATGCAGACCAAGAGAATAACTAAACTGACACGGACTTAGATGCACCCAACAAGGCTACGCAGTCCAACTTTTCTTGTTTCACTAAATAATCTTCAAACCAGCATCAATCTTCACCTCTCAGACCACAGCTGAACTCAATTTCATAATATGTACTTGACAAATAGCAACAATGATGCTTTACTCCATAACTTGGATTCATGATAATTCAATTGCACAAGGAAGCATGAGTGCTATTCTAATTCACACTAAAATTACAACTCTTTGCACATTGCACACAATTAAGTTGATTCCTTGTATCGTATGGGATGTTAACAATTTTTCAGCAAGCATGGAGGATTTGAAAATTTGAATTGGCCCTAGCCCCCTAAACCATAGTGTATAACCTCCCTACTCCATTGATGGGCCCCACCCTGGAGCATGCGTCATTGGCCATAGGCCAGCTGGCAAGCGGCTGCTCGTTAGTATAAAGAGGGAGGCCGCCGAATCATTCCTCGGTAGGAAAATCGGGTGTATGACACCCAATTCGATGACCCCACTCCACGTGACATTAAATTAGTCTGCCTTTAGGTATATAACACTAAGAGCACGAATTCCTCTCTCATATGACATTTTCTCCATTTCCCAACCATTTCACTCCTTTTTCATTTCTTTTTCACAGTTTTAGGTCGGGAAAAGACCAAAATGCCCCTGGGACACATTGCTTGACCTGTTGAGCTTTATTGGGTTGACCTATTGAGCTCTATACATGCATTGAGTCAATTGGTTGTCGTATTAACAAATATGAGACCATTCCATAAAATTTTAAAAAATTATCAATGAGTCGATTGGCAATTTAAAAAAATTTAAAAATCTAATTTTTAAAAAAATCTTAAAAAATAAAAAAATTTAAAAACCTTTAAAAATAATTTTTTTAAAAATAATACAGTCAATTGGCTTGCTGTGATTTGATTTGCGCAAGGAAATATAAAATACAGTTTGCCACCAATCAGTACTGCATCATGCAATTGTTATTTGATTTGCCCAAGAAAATATATGCACCAAAATACAAAGGTTGCCTCCAATTAGTACTGCATCATGCACATAATGACCTTGCACTAAAAAATAATTGAAACAATCACAGAGATAATGCCATAGTGCAAAGAATCAAGATTACATCCATACAACACTTAGCAAATAGTTTACCACCACATTACATCATAGTTCCACACAGATACATTGTTTTTTCCAACAAGTTCATCAATAAGCAAAAGACATGAACTGCCAAAAGTTCACCATGACATCAACATACAAAAGTTTGTTCTTTTGGAATTCTGACCCCTAGGAGTTTGTTGGCTTTTTTGGAGTGAGCTTTCTTCTTTGGAGTGAGCTTCTTCTTTGGGGTTGACTGGCTTGTTCCTTCTCCAGCAGGCTGGCTCATTGCCAATTGCCTACAACATGCAATTCAGTGATCAACACTAGTCTAAATGGATGCAAATATGTTATTAGAACATCCCCAGCTCCCCCCTTATCAGCCCAACCTTTAAATTACTGTTCATGTGAAAAATTCAAAATTCAGCCGAGAACAAATGGGTGCGTGGGTCGGGCGGGATGAATTCAAAATCTGAGCATGAGTATAGGGGATGAGATGGGGATGCTCTTAGGATTTTACCTCCTTGTGACAGGTCCTAGACTTGCTTCATTTGACATAACCCTTTGCCTCTTGCTAGCCCTTGTTGGGGTTGAATAGGCATGGTTTGTCCCTTCTCCCGCAGTCTGGTTGATTGCCATTTGACTACAGCATGACACAAGTTGACTAGTTATGAGTCGATTGTTTGACATGGAAGACATTATATGAGAAAAGGTTGTTACCTCCTTGTGACAGTCCAGACTTGTCTGCTTGAACCTTCTCCACCAAATTTCTACTCATTGGAACCTTCCTAGCAGACCTTCCTTGGAGTTCTTGGTGTACTAGTGCAATCACTTGGTTTAGGCCCCTTTAGCCCCTTTTCTTGCAAATGTATACATCACCAATCAACACCGTTACAAGAAAAAGAGTTGAAATTATATGCGATCAATAACATGTACCTTTTTTGGTCCCATTTAGGTGACACTTGCTACTTGAGTCCCTCGTGAGCTAATTCACCACATCCCTTGCACTTGACACCGCCATTTTCCCTTGCTCTTGGCTGGCACATAACCTTTCTCTAGACAACCTAGAAACTTGTTCTTCCTCTGTCTCCCTGCTGATCTCTTTGAGAGAGGTGGCAACAACCTAAACCCAAGATCCACAGGTTGGCCACATCGCGACTTGTCACCAAAGGTGGAATGCTTCCTCGCATAAGTCATCCTCAAAGATCTAACCGAGAAGTAAGGGCACATAATCCTCCATTTTGAAGTTCCTAATGGTACATATGAATGCCAATGCATGAGGACAAGGTTTCCTTGAGACTGCCACTCCTGCATGTGCACTCATGCTTGTCAAGATACACAACATGCCTTATCACCTCAAGGTCTTCATTGACCTCACCACTTCAGATTTATTCCTAGCAGATTCCACCCTCATTTTACCCAAACCCCTTGTCATTATGCTCGGTTGTGGTACAATACTGTAGAATGACTCCTTGGAGTTTTTGTGCTAGTCTCCTCCTCCTCTCATACAGATGCATGGTTTTCTTTCTAATTGCATCGACTAGCTAAGCAACCGTAGATCCTTCAACTCCTTCACCCAGCTTGTTCCATGACTCGCCAGATTATTTGTAATGTAGTCGCACTTGGTCTCCCCTGAAAATTTGCTTCTCGTCCAAAGTAAGTTGTGATATCTATGTAACCATGGGCCAACAGTAGTGCAGGCTACATTTATCTTTTCCATGTAGTGGTCAAACCTATCAGTCCTATAAGCCCTGGCAGCAGGATACATATTTCCATAGACTAGGCCTTGAAATTTCTTAATGAAGTTATCCATGAGGTTCCTGAAGCACTCCCTATGCTCTGCCCAAGGATAAACTACCTTCACTGCAGTTTCTAACCCCTTGCATGCATCTGAGCTTATTGCCAACGAAGGTGGACTACCTATGGCTTTCTTCAACTGCTCCATAAACCAAGTCCAATTAGTTGTGGTCTCACCATTAAAGAAGCCAAATGCAACTAGAAACATCCAGTTATGCCATCTATTGCTATGGCTGAAGCAAGATGGCCATTCCATCTGCCATTAAGGGCAGTTGAGTCTATGCTAACATAAGGCCTACAACCATTAAGAAAACCATCTATGCTAGCCTTAAAACAACAGAATAATCTATGGAAATAAATGTCTCCTCCATCCTACTGTACATCTATTTCAACAACACTACCAGGGCTTCTAAGCTCTACCTCAGCCTTAAACCTATAAAGCATCTCAAAGCTATTTTCCCATGAACCAAAAATGATATCCATAGCTTTATTCCTTCCAACCCAAACTATATTATATGTCAAGTCTATAGTGTACTTACTGTCCAACATTGCTTTCAGCTTAGTGGCTCCAATGTTTGGATTTTCCTTCAAAATGGGGACTGTCTTCTCAGCTATCCACTTATATGAAGCCATGCAATTGTGCACCTTCCTAATAGATGGACAAGAATGATTAAACTTATTCAATGTGACCTGCACATACAAAAAAAAGGAGGTTGTTAAAATTTCAGTGCAAACAATTACACAAGACACACTACATTATGCAATGTACAAACAACTACATAAGGCACACTACATTATGCAATGTACCTTAACACTCTTTCAATCAGGTGTCAACCTTGCTACAATAGCCCAAGGACATTTTTTTAATTTGCAAGAACTCCCCGAACCTATCTCGACTCAAATTTTCTCGGCCTTCACCTCAAACTGATTTAAAATTGCATGATGGCTCAACATTATTTTGGATTCAGCCATGCTGCCATAGGTGCTCCCCTCTTCCATCGGAGGATTCTCTTTGTCATAATGCACAGAAGTCTCACCAAGGATAACATCAACAATTTCAACATCATGACCTTGCACATTGTCTCCTTCATCACCTTGCACACCATCTGCACCATGTCCTTGTCCTTGCACACCATCTACACCATGTCCTTGCACATCATCTCCATCAACTCCAATGTTGTAGCCCAGCAACTCAAATATGGCATCTTCCCCCACCACTGGATTTGTTGAGCCTAAGTGATCATCTGGTATGTCCACTATGCATAACTTGTCCCAATCAAATATCAATGTGGAGACACCATCTCCATCTCCATCTCCACCTTGTCGGCTACAGGAACCTCCATCTCCATCTCCACCTTGCCGGCTACAGGAACCTCCTCTGTCGTTGTACTCGGTTTCAGGATCACCCTCAACCAATGCACTATTATCTACTTCCCTCGACTTTGAATTAGTACCACAAACACCAACCGCAGCGCCAGGATCAATCCTAGCAACACATAAAAAGAAGAAAACTGAACAATAAATTTCTGTTAGGTACAATTCTAACAGAACATGGATCCTAACAGAAAATACAGGTGCTTCTTCTTGAGTTCGGATCAGGGCAAAAATTCCCCCTATTTTCTTGGTTTCTTGATCCAATCCTAACAAATCCATATGCTTGTCTCAACTTCTGTCGGTGTAATAAATACCGGGGTACAAAGAGTCCTGAGAAGGCCAAGAGGGCCCCACGCGTCAAAGCGGGCGAGCAAGGCCCCAATGGGGATTTGCAGCCCCTGAGGCCAAGAGGGCCCCACGCTCGGACGGGCGAGCAAGGCCCCAAACACAGTGGCGAGCCCCTCGAGGCCAAGAGGGCCCCACGCGTCAGCGGGCGAGCAAGGCCCAGTGGCGTGGGCGAGCCCCTCTCGAGACGAGGCGAGGGCCCCACGCCAGCGGGTGCGTGGGCGAGCCCTCTCGAGACCAGGCGAGGGCCCCACGCCAGGTGCGTGGGCGAGCCCCCTCTGAAGACCAGGCGAGGGTCCCACACGCCAGGTGGGGCCCGCGCGGCAGGGAACGTTGCAGAAGGAGTCTTCAGGACGAAGGCTCCCCCTGCTGCGAAGGACGAAGCGCATTTAATGCGACATCACGCGCGGATAGACAGCTGAAGAAATGATTACCGCTTCTGAGGACCCTTGCAGTGCGGGAGCGGGCCACCGTGGGCGCAGAAGAATTGACCGCAGAGAGAAGGTTTGCTTGAGGAGGCCGCCCGCCAGAGGAGCAGTGCAGGCCCCACCTACTGCACTCACCGGTGTGGATCGGCGGGTCGAGGCCACTTACGGCACGCGAGGGCGGAGCTGTGGCGCGGGCAGCTGCACGTTTTGCCTCTTCGCATGCGTGTCTTGTCGTGTCGAGTATCGAGAGTATCAGACGCTTACCCCTCGGCTCTCTCCGCCACCCCAAAGCTTGTATAAAAGGAGAGAGAGAGAGGAAGGGGTACGCTGCACAAGCATAGGTTTCAACACACGCAGTTCACAAGCACCTCAGAAACACATTCCTATTCAACCACAATCGAACAGAGCTAAGGCTCAGCAGAGTAGGACTATTACCCGCGAGGGGTCGAACTCGTAAATCTGCTGAGTCGCCTCCTTGTTGTGCCCGACGCCAAATCGAACCGAGCTTGATCGAGTTGGCTAGCGCCTAAAAAATCTGACGGGGTGTGATCCGTAGTGGTTGAGCGGAGAACACGCCGATCGAAGGCGCGTAGTAGGTGCGCTTAGCATCGGTTCAAGCTCTTGACCCTTCTTCAGCGGCGATGGCGAGCAAAGAATCGCGATGGAGCAGAAGCGGCCGCTAGAGCCGCTGCCACGAGTCGGCCGCGGCGATGGCGATGGATCACCCGGCGGTAGCCGCCCGCTTAGGGTCGGAACTCTGGCGAAAGGCCGCCCGGCCAAGTTAGGGCGGGCGCTGGCCTTGGAGGAGTGCACTCCAAGACGTAACCTCCATGCGCTGTGGCCTTGCCGAGAACCCACCGTTCCGGTGACTCGACTCCCGGCGGCACCGTGGTTGGCCAGCTTGGCCGCACACGATGCCGCCTTGTGGCGGTGGTGCAAGTTTCGGGGAGTGGGAACCGGTGTTTCCGCTTCCTCCGTTTTTTGTTGCCCTCGCACTCCTCTCACAGATTTCGTGAGGCGGGCGGGCTAAGACGACAAGAGCGCGACCCCACGGGGCTCGGCTGGCAGCGTAGGCAGTGGTCGTGATCTCCGGTCCCACCTGGAGGACCACCACTTGCTGCATGGAGAAGACTCCGCGGATAAGCGCCCGCAGGGTCGCGACCGAAGGCTTGCGATCACATTGCCGCCGCATGCATGGGACCACAAGAGGGCTCCCGCAGAGCTGCCCCGGCCAGTGAGGGTGGCGCTTCTTCGGCGCCGCCTAGGCGACGGGGGCGGCGGGGCGAGGACCGCGTCCAGGAGCAGGAGGCTCCCGACGTCGGGTGCCGCGCCTTTTCTAAGGAGCTGCGCCGCGTCCAGTGGCCGGAACGGTTTCGTCCGGGCCCCATCGAAAAGTATGACGGCTCCACCAACCCCGATGAGTTTTTGCAGATCTACACGACGGTGATGCAGCCGACAGGAGGGTCGGGAAGGTTCTGGCGAACTACTTTCCCGCTGTCCTCACCGCGCGAGCCCGCCAGGGCTCATGAACCTGCCCCGAGTCCGTGGGGTCATGGAAGGAGTTTCGAGCTCTTCGTCACCAACTTCTGTGGCACCTTCGAGCAGCCCGAGTAGAAGACGACCTCCACAACAGGGAGAAGAAAGGAGAGTCGCCGCGCGACTATATTCGGGCGCTTCGTCAGTCCGCAACACCATCCTCGACATCTCCATCGACGCCGTGGTCACGGCATTCGTGAGAGGCGCCGAGACCCCAAGGTCAAAGAGAAGATGGCCACCCGCAAGATCAAAACGACGAAGGAGCTTTTCACCTTGGCGCACAAGGCGCTTCTTCAGCGAGGTTCAAGATCCGCCCGGCCTGCTGGCGGGACATACCATGGCGGCAAGGCCGGACCTCGAGGAACCCCGCGGCAAGGACAAGAAGAAGCGCAGGCGGCCGAGACCGACAGGTCATGGCCGCCGAAAGCGACGACGACGACGACGACGAGCATGCTACCGCAAGCAATGGGCGCGGGCGGGCGTAAAAGAGGAGGAGGTCGCGGCGCCGGGCGGTACGGTCCTCGTAGGGCGGCCGGGCGGCGGCTATGGCGATCGCCGTGGCCGCGACGGCCCATGGCCGCGATGAGGGCGAGACCGCCGCCTGCGGAGGGGACGGAAGGACTTATCGTCCCATTCACCGCAACAACTCCCACGACTTGGCGATTGCCATGTCGTCGAGAAGATGGTGGACAAGCGAGTCCACGAGCAGCAGCAAAGAAAGCGTCCGGAAGTGGTAAGGGCAAGGAGACGGCTTCGCTTGGTTTTCAGCGGTAGGAGTGCGGTTGCCGCCATCCACGGCGGTTCGCCACCTATCCGCCCCACGCTAGCTTTAAGCGCGCGATGAGGGAAGTGCGCCGCCGCCGTGCCGGCTTTGGGTCAAGCAAGGCGGTGGCGTGGTCGGAGCACCGATCGCGTTGACAAAGCCGATCACCACCAAGATCTGCCCGACCTCGACATCTCCCGATCATGGTTGCGCCCACGGTCCGGAATGTAAAGCTAGGGCGGTGTTGGGAGACGGAGGAGCTCCTCAACCTCTCCGTCCGTCTGGTCGCCACGGCGCCCAGATCCAAGAATGGAGCTTCGCCCAACACTCCGTTCTTCGCATCGCGCCGGGCCGAGTCCGTCCGGCCCAGGCGTCGATCTCCGGTGACGCTTGAGGCTCGACAACTTCCGCACCGAGATGCTCGAGTTCGAGGTGGCGGACTTCGACCTCTCTACAACGCCATACTAGGTCGGCCGGCGCCGACCAAGTTCATGGCGGTTTGCCACTATGCGCATGGTGGTGATGATCCGGGGCCACCGCCCCATCGTTTGAAAGTGGACGCCGGAGGCGCTCACATAACAAGGACGCTCGCTTTGGCGGGGCGACGGTGCCTGAAGGCCGAGGCTTCGACTCTGGGAGCTCCTCCGCGAAGACCCGCGCCTCCCGGTTCGTCTGCTGGAGGTTAAGGCGGTCTCCCCGAGCGAGTCGAGACCGGCGAAGACCTTTCGGGTGGGCGCCTCTCGGCGCCAAATAGGAAGCGCGCTCTTCTCCTTCCTCCGCCTAACGCAGACGTGTTTGCGTGGCAACCGTCCGACATGGCCGGGTCCCTGTGGAGGTGATTGAGCACAATTGGCGACGTTCCCGGCCGCGACCGGTCATGCTGAAGGTCCGGAAGCGATCGGAGCGCTTGAAGTTATCCGCCAGAGGTGGACAAGCTTTAAGGGCGGGGTCGTCCGCATGTTGCCCATCCTGTGGCTCGCGAACCCGCCCTCGCTAAGAAATCAACGGGCGTTGGAGGATGTGCGGACTTCACCGACTCAACAAGGCGTGTCTGGCGATCCAGACCCGCTGCCCGATCGATCTCATCGCCGACTCAATCTGCGGGTGCGAAGCATGTGCTTCGGATGCGTATCGGGTACCACCGCATTAGCTTGGCCGAAGAAGATGAAGACAAGACCGCCTTCGTGACGCCCATGGGCGTCTACTGCTACACAAGGATGGCGTTCGGACTGAAGAATGCAGGCCCAACCTATCAGCGGGCCATGCATATCGCTCACCGCCCCCAAATAGGGCGAAACCTCGAGGTGTATGTCGATGACACGTGGTGAAGTCCAAGAAGGCGAGGAGTTGATTAGCGACCGAAGAAACCTTCACCAACCTGAGGAAGTACTGCATCAAGCTTAATCCAGAGAAATGCGTGTTCGCCGTTCCGTCGGGCAAACTGCTGGGATTCCTCGTCTCCCAGAGGGGGATTGAGGCGAACCCTGACAAGATCGCAGCGATCGAGAACATGAAGCCCCCGACGCGACTTCGGCAGATGCAGTGCTTGGTGGGCTGCTTGACCTCCCTGGGCCGCTTTATAGCTCGTCTGGGGGATAAAAGTCTCCCACTGCTCAAGCTCCTAAAGAAGACCAACCAGTTCGAGTGGACGGTGGAGGCGCAGGAGGCGTTCGACGGTCTGAAGAAGTACCTCACCTCCCCGCCCGTCCTGGTCGCCCCAGACCCGGGCGAGCCGCTGATCCTCTACGTCGCGGCAAACCCCCAGGCGGTCAGCGCGGTGCTGGTGGCGGAAAGAGAAGGCGTTCAGCGCCCCATTTACTACGTCAGCAAGGTCCTCCACGACGCCGAAACAAGGTATTCACAACACCGAAGATGTTTCACGCCGGCCGACGGGCGTCGAAGCTACGCCACTACTTCCGGTGGCGAGAAGTCACGGTGTTGACTAAGTATCCCTTGCGGAGATCCTCTTCAACCGCGAGGCGACGGGTCGACGCAAGTGGGCCATGGTGGCGAATTCGATCTCAAGTTCGCTCCCGAACGGCCATCAAAGGGCAAGCTCGCGGAGTTAAATCGTGAATGGACTCCGTGACACGAAGTGAAGACACCCCAAAGACCTCGCCGTGGACTCTTCTTCGACGGCTCATTCATTTGGAGGAGGAGCTTGGCGTCGTCCTGGTGTCTCCCACCGGCGATGTTGTCCGGCACCTGGTAGTGCTGGACTTCCGCGCCACTAACAACGTCGCGAAATATGAAGGATTGCTCGCCGGG
This sequence comes from Raddia guianensis, assembly GCA_036346415.1. Classification (NCBI taxonomy): domain Eukaryota; kingdom Viridiplantae; phylum Streptophyta; class Magnoliopsida; order Poales; family Poaceae; genus Raddia; species Raddia guianensis. The sequence continues at coordinate 47,354,452 of CM070534.1, read as the reverse complement.
CTCAGGGTGGCTTCGACCCTTGCCATCCGGCGGCTACAAGTAAAAGGCGACTCTCTCCTGGTCATCAACCAGGCGAGGTAGGATTTCTCCTGCTTGGATCCTGTCATGGCGGCCTACCTGGCGGAGGTGCGCCGGTTGGAGCGGCACTTTGAGGGCTTGGGCTTCGTGCACGTCCCTCGCCGCGACAACTACATGGCGGATGAACTGTCCCAGATTGCCTCGTCAAGGGCACCTGTTCCGGCTGGGGTCTTTGAAGAAAGACTTACACGACCGTCCGTCGTAGCCCCCAATTCTGGCAGGGACGACGCTTTCCCTGACGCAGCTCCCACCTCTGGAGGAGACGCCACCGATCTCGCCGCAGCCCCTGCTGGAGGAGGAGGCGGAAGAACCGCCGAGGCGGTTGAGGCGGAAACACCTGTGCCAGCGGAGTACGCCGGCGACAATGTACGTAACGCCGCCACACTCGTCCGGGAAGGTCGGTGGATGGATCCGATCCTAGCCTACTGCTGGATGGAGGATCTCGACGATGACGCGTTTACCGAGAAGATAGCGCGAAGGCCAAGCGCCACATACGGTAGGTGGGGACCAGATCACCAGGCGCAAACGGAGTTCTCATGAAGTGCGTCACCGGAAGCGGGAGTGAAATTCTCTCGAGATCCATGGAGGCATGTGCGGAGCCATTCAGAGAGCCGGGCGTTGGTCGGGAAAGCTTTCGCGACGGCTTTATTGGCCTATCGCCTCCGTGATGCCTTCGAGCCGGTGAGGAGATGCGGCGTGCCAATTTCAAGCTAAGCAGATCCACCGACCGTCCAGCGCAGAAACCATTCCGCTCTCCGCCGCTCGCGGTCCGGTCCGGGGCCGACATTCAGGCCCGCTCTCGCGGGCGAACGGAGGGTACACACATCTGCTCGCCGCCATCGACAAGTTCACTAAGTGGGTTGAAGCCTCGCCGGTCCCGGCGATCACATCCGCAGCGGCTATCAAGTTTATGAAGAGCATCTTCGTCCGGTTCGGTGTCGCCAATAGAATCATCACCGACAACGGCGCTCAGTTCAAAAGCGCTGATTTTCAAGACTGGTGCAAAGAGTTGGGTACCAAGCTGTGCTTCGCCTCCGTTGCACATCCGAAGAGCAATGGGCAAGTGGAGCGGGCGAACGCGGAAGTACTCAAAGGGCTCAAGACAAGGGCGTTCGATCGCCTGGAAAAGCTTGGCAAGCGCTGGGCTGAAGAAGTCCCCACTGTGTTGTGGGCGCTGCGAACAACTTCCAACAGAGCCACCGGCGAGACCCCCTTCATCCTGGTGTATGGCTCTGAGGCGGTGCTCCCATCAGAGCTCGCCTTTGGGTCCCCAAGGGTGGCGGCGTTCAGCGAAGACAAAGACCCTGACCGGCGTCAGGACGAAGTGAATCTCCTGGAGGAGATCCGAGGCAGGCGGCGATCCGGCCGCTAAGTATCAACAGCGCTGCGCCGCTATCAAGCAAGGCGGGTGTGTGAGAACACCGGGCAAGGCGACCTGCTCTCACAGAAAATCCAAGCGCAGCGGGCGCAATAAATCGCCACGGAGGGCCCCTTCAAGGTGGTCTCGCCTCCCGCCCGAGCTCGGCCAAAGCTCAGATTCGAGGATGGTCAATTGGCTAACACTTGAACGCCGAGCAGCTCAGAAGTTCTACCCAGAGGTAGCAGTTCCTGCTTTTTTGGTTTTCCTTTGGAGCCGAGCGCGAGGTCTTCTTCCTTCACCGCCGCCTCGGGGCTGCATTGTACAAAGCCATCTTCAATAAGAGATAAGTTACATCTCCTTGTGGGCATCTGCTTTTTTTCGCCTCAAGTCCGTTAGAAAGCATTCTGCTGAAAGTCGGTAGCGAAAAAAAGTACTTAAGGCGATGGCCCCTTAGTTGCAAGGACTAACGCCACGACTTGCGGTTGGGCGAGGCGGGACGGAAGGCGGGTTCTAGCCCGGTGTGTCGGCTCGGTTCAGGCAATGCGCCAACAACAAGCACCGCGACTAGACCACTTAGGAAGCTAAGTGTTTCGCCACGACGCCTAGGGTCGGTTCAAAAGAGGCCATAAGGGTTGAAGTAACCAGATGCCCGAGGAAAAGCGCCACTTTCAATGTAAAGCTCATCTAAAACTTTTTGGCGATCGGTGGCTTAGCCTTAAAAGGTCTGTTAGAAAACATTCGCCAAAAGTCGGTAGCGAAAGTACTTAAGGTCGATGGCCCCTTAGTTGCAAAGGCAAACACTTATAACTTACGCTGGTGCGAGGCGGCGGACGGAAGGCGGGTTCTAGCCGGTGTGTCGGCTCGGTTCAGGCAATGCGCCGACAATGCACCGGCGACTAGACCACTTCCGAAGCTAAGCGCCGCCACGTAATGTTTAAGTCGGGTTGCGAGAGGCCATAAGGATTGAAGTAACCAGATGCCTAAGGAAGCAGCGCCACTTGCGCGTAACGCTCATCTAAAGCCTTTGGCGGTCGTGCCCAGTTCAATTCCGCAAGTTAAAGCAGCGAAGTTCAAGTGAGACTCACAACAAAAGAGCAAAAGTTTGTTTGCATTGATAGGCAACGCTATAAGGCAAAATAGACAGGGAGTTTCGCCACTCCTCCTCGTCTTCGTCTTCCGCCGAGCGGCGCCGCCCATCATGGATACGTGGCGGCGGCGGTGTCAACCCGCTACCGCTCAATCCGTCCAGCCGGGCGCCAAGGCTCTCGTGGCGGCGTTGAGATCAAACGCGCGTCTCGAGCAAGACAGCTTGCTCAAGATGAACTGCGCCGCTTCAAGAGCGCCTTGGCGACCGCTTCGACGCTTCGCGTCCGCAACGCCACCGGAAGATCGCGAGGCTTCGGGCGGCTCGTCCCCACGGCGCCCGGTAGCATCGCGCACATATCTCTCCGCTGGGAATACAAGGTAACACCCTGGATGCAGCGCCCCGAATCCGTGGTAGCGGCGCGCAGCATGTCGGGCGAGGGTTCGAGGCGCCAAGTGTTCCAAAGTGAGGTCTTTGATCTCGCTTATGCCGAGGCAGCGGCGGCTTGGGCGGCCGCACCTGCTGGTCATCGCCTCCTTCGCGGCGGTTTCTTGGCCAAGGGCCCGCTGCAGCTCGCCGGCGGATCGCTCCTCCAAAGCAAGGGCTTCCTCCCGCATTGCCCAGGTGCGGGAGAGGGTGCGAAGCGCCTCGAAGGAGCGCCCTACGTCGGCGGTCACGGCCGAGATGGCGGTGGCGCCAGCAGACGCGGTGGCCAAAGGGTTCTCCGGCTGCGGCGCCGGCGAACTCTCCGCCGCCTTGAAGCAGACCTCCGCGAAGGAGCGCGGGCGGTGTCGGGCTTGTAAGTCGCGCGGAGCGGAGCTCGACGCCTAACGTCCGCCTGTTCCAAGAAGGACAAACAGGTTCAGTATGCAAAAACGTAGCATGCTAACCCTAACGCGAAATATGCGTAAGCGCAGGAAAGCCAACCTGAAGTGGCGCTACCAAAGCGAAGTCTGAGGGGAGCGCCAAGTCGCTGATTGGCGGCGGCAAAGGGCGTGGTCGTGGTCACCGCTGTCGGGCAGCATGGCCTGGCGCGAGTGGTGCCGGTGCAGAAGCACCAATGGCAACGGAGGCCGGCAGCAGTCGGCAAGCGCCCAGCAGAAGCGCCGGCGTAGAAGGAGCGGAAGAAACCGCGCAGCGGCACCAGCTCGAAGAGTCGCCGCGCTCGCCGGTGGCGAGCGGCGGCGGTAAAAAGAGGCCTCGCCGGAGGGGGGCAGCGTGGCGGCGAAGCTCAGATTGGAGGGGCGAGCCCTCTTTGACTCGCCGCCTCCTCTTCGCCGCCGCCCACGGCGAGGATGAGGCGGCGCTTCCGAAGCGCTGTCGAGTCGGCCGCCACGGCAGAGGTAGCGGCGTCGCATGAGGTTTGGGCGGTCGCCGAGGCGGATCGCGGATCCAGTAGTGGCCCGCGCCACTTGGACCGCATGACCAGAGACCTCCATAGGGGCAGCGCCACGCAGTGTTGGTTGCGCCCCGTGATCCCAGCCGCAGAGGGGAGGATACTCGCAGCGGCGAAGTGTCGCTGATTGGTGGGGCGAGAGCCCCGCCACCCGGCCCCGGAGCATGTCGTTCGCACGTTCCTACGGGGCGAGCAAGAAAGGAAGCCGTAAGGTCGGCAAGTTTAAAAGATTCCAAGAAAGACAGAGACCCAAAAGACAAAAAGAGCACTCACCGCCGAGGGCGACGCGACTCCATCGTTGTCGCCATAGTACATCACGCTGGGCGAGTCCTCGCGCGGAGCGGCGTAGTCGGCGCCGCAAAAAATCCGCCGTGACAAGGGTTCCGTGAGCCAGCGGCGGCGAAGATCGACGATGCGTGCAAGATCAACCCCAGCTCCGGCTGAATCGTCGGGCGAAGCCCCGGTTAGCGGTGGGCTCCAAGGACCCTCAGAAGAGAAAGATCGTCGCAGCTACCGGAGTCCTCCACGCATGACCATTGTCGGTGCCGATCCTTCCAGCTTGGACTTGGACGCGACAGGATGAAGGTGGCGGTTTCATGAGCGTGAAGTAGCAGCCCCGAAGGCCCGACGGGCGCTGCCTCGCGGCAAGACGAAGAGCCGGCGCCAGAGTGGGAGGCTTGGCATCGCCCCCACGAACATCTCGCAGAGGTGGACGAAGATGGCAGCCGAATGATGGAATTGGGGAAGGTGCACCGCCTAGATCTCGAGAAGGCGAGCACCCCAAGAAAAATTCAGAGTATGGCGGGATGAGCCCCGCCAAAGACCGCCGCACGAAGGTGATAATCTCCCGTCGCGAGGGCTCGGCGCCATGGTGCTGTGGCGGAACGGGGCGGTTGGCGGCACGAACACTTGAAGCCGCCTCACCGAGTCTTCGTCGGCGGCGGAGGTGGGAAAACTGGCCCAGCGACGGCGCTTCACGGCGATCCTTGCTGCGTTTAGGCGCCATTGGAAAGCGTGGAGAAGTTGGCGAAGTGAAAGAAGGCTCTGTGGTGGCGCCAAGGAGGCAATTGGCAATTTAGAAGACTTAGCGTGCGGAAGGATTGGCCGCATCGCTGAGAGAAGTATTTATAGGCGTGGAAGCGCGAGCACGACGGTTTGATTCCGCCGCACGCTGGCGGGCGCCATCATTACCCCGCGTTTTGGTTTCCCGCCAAAAGCGCGAGTTCCCAAGGAAGATCGTGGTGCGAGATGGAAAATCAGCGACGGTCGCGCAGTGGTGGGTCCCCCACGATTCGTCTCCCACCGCACAAGAAACGGAAAAGTGTCTGCGCGACGGTTTGTGTATCATGGTGGACCCGGGGGCTATTGTCGGTGTAATAAATACCGGGGTACAAAGAGTCCTGAGAAGGCCAAGAGGGCCCCACGCGTCAGGCGGGCGAGGAAGGCCCCAGCGCGTGGGCAGGAGCCCCTCGGGAGGCCAAGAGGGCCCCACGGTCAGGCGGGCGAGCAAGGCCCTCAGCCGCTGGGCGAGCCCCTCGAGGCCAAGAGGGCCCCACGCGTGCCGTGGGCGATCAGCCCCAGCCGTGGGCGAGCCCCTCGAGACGAGGCGAGGGCCCCACGCGCCAGGCGGAGTGCGCGGCCGAGCCCCTCTCAAGACGAGGCGAGGGCCCCACGCCGCCAGCGGGCGCGCTGGGCGAGCCCTCTCAAGACCAGGCAGGGTCCCACACGTCCGTGGGGCCCAGTGGAACGCTGCGTATGAGTCTTTCGGACGAAGGCCCCGCCGCGAAGGACGAAGCGATTTAATGCGACATCACGCCGGATAGATAGTTGAAGAAATGATTACCGCTGATGACCCTTGCGTGTCCGAAGGCCATCCATGGGCGAGAAGAATTGACCGCAGAGAGAAGGTTTGCTTGAGGAGGCCGCCTGCCAGAGGAGCAGGCAGGCCCCACCCGCAGACTCACCGGTGGATCAGGCGGGTCGAGGCCACTTATGGCATCGCACGCGAGGGCCCAGCTGGCGTAAGCAGCTGCACGCTGCCTCTTCTCGTCGGTCGTCGGTCAATGTATCGAGAGTATCAGATCGCCTTACCCCTCGGCTCTCTCCGCCACCCAAAGCTTGTATAAAAGGAGAGAGAGAGAGAGGAAGGGGGTACGCTGCACAAGCATAGGTTTCAACACACGCAGTTCACAAGCACCTCAGTAAACACATTCCTATTCAACCACAATCGAAAAGAGTTAAGGCTCGGCAGAGAGTAGGACTATTACCCGCGAGGGGTCCGAACTCAGGTAAATCTATGAAGTCGCTCCTTGTTGTGCCCGACGCCAAATCGAACCGAGCTTGATCGAGTTGGCTAGCGCCTAAAAATCTGACCGGGGTGTGATCCACGGTGGTTGAGCGGAGAACACGCCGTCAAGTTGATGTTGCAAAACTCGCCTAGGAGCTCAACTCAAGAAGCGCTGCTACATTCATTCACCAATAATGCAATTCCAACCCTAAACATCAAATCGAGCAAGGGAATCAAGCTTTACCTAGGAGGATCGGGTCTGGATTCATTGCGACAGTGCCGCTCGCTGGTCGCTCGATGCCGCCGCCGCCACAGATCCTGTGTTGTTGCCGCCACCACGGACCTGAAACCGCCGGTCGCCTGTGACCCCTCCCGCCGCTCGTCGCCATCGGGATCCTCCTCCCGCCGCTTCGTCGCCATGCCCTCTCCCGTCGCTGATCGCCGCGGGATCCCCTCCCGCCGCTCGACACCGCCGGACCTCGCCAGAGTTCGACGCCGCGCCCTCCCTGCCGCTCGGTCGCTGCCGGGATCCCCCCCGCCGCTCGACGCCACTGGCCCTCGACGCCGCTTGACGCCGCTGACCCTCCTCGCCGTCCGGAGCCCTAGTCGAGTTCTGGAGGAAGGGACGGGCTGGGATGGAAACATGGTTTGGTTCAACCCAATAAAGCTCAACAGGTCAAGCAATGTGTTCCAGGGGCATTTTGGTCTTTTCCCGACATAAAACTGTGAAAAAGAAATGAAAAAGGAGTGAAATGGTTGGGAAATGGAGAAAATGTCATATGAGAGAGGAATTCGTGCTCTTACTATTATATACCTAAAGGCAGACTAATTTAATGTCACATGGAGTGGGGTCATCGAATTGGGTGCCATACACCCGATTTTCCCTTCCTCGATTCCATTTCACGCGACAAAGCTCTTCCTCCTCCTCCTCTCGCCCTCGCACACCAAGCTCTTCCTCCTCCTCTCGCCCTCGTACACCATGGGTCTCATATTCGATTCCGGTCCGTCATCCAAGGCGGCGGCGGCGGCGGCGCAGTGGTACATCCTGGCTGTGGTTCCGGAGGTAGTGGCCGACGAGAGCATGCCTCTGGACACCGTCGACTTCACGCTGCGTTTGGAGGATCCGGACCTTCTCCCCGGCTTGAGCAGCCTCAGGGTGGCGAAGCGCATGGCTCCGCGCACCAGCGATATCAACGGGTTCGTGTTCGCCACTGGCGTGCACTCGTCAGCATTGTTCCTCTTCAGCGCATCTCTACGGGACATCACCAGGGACTGCCTCATCTGCGACGCCCACACCGGCAAGTCTACTCTGCTCCCGATCGATAGCACGGCTGGCCGCAACGACCGCAACTTCGCCATCATTGAGGTCCCCCGCGGCAGCCGCTTCCTGGTGGCCGTGTTCAAAGACGACGATATGCAGCAGGAGTGGATGGAATCCACTTACTTCGAGTCGCAGACGAGGATGTGTACCGTACGTGAGGTGAAGCAACTCGCCCCCTCTATGCTGCCACAGTGCCACACCACTGTCCCTGGGCACGAGCGGCGACGGCGTGATGTCGCACGCAGGCAGGTTCTGGTGGGTTGATCATGAACATGGCATCCTCACCTGTGACCCATTCCTCGACCAGCCCCACCTACGATTCATCCCCTTCCCCGAGTGGAATAGCGTCGCCGTGCTCGTCGGCGACGTCGGCCGCGGCCCTCTGTTCGCCCCCCGCTACCAAGCAACAAACCACCGATGCTTGAAGGTGAGCGAGGGGAAGCTCCGGTACGTGGAAATTCACGGGGTAGCAGGCGACGAGAAGGTGACGCTCTGGACGATCGCAGTGGATCTGGAGGTTGGTGATGCGGCGGGACGGGGAGGCAGGCCACCATGGGATATCACATTCGAGGTGCGTATTCACGACATCTGGAACGACGTGAGGCTGCTGGGCGTCGACGTGGTATACAGGGTGTCGACGGTTGGGATATCGGTCCCAAGTCAACTAAGGTTCTTGAGAAAAGAGAGATAGAAGACCTGTCGAGCAAGGCAAACAGCGATCAACGACGAACATGGAGACACAGGGTTTTTATCCTGCTTCAGGCCTCTCGAAGGAGATAATAGCCTTATGTTCAGCCTTTCTTTATATCAAAGAGAAATACAAGGTAGAACTCGACGAGACGAACAGGTCTCGGCGAGACTATGGGAATACAAGATGTGTTATGCAACAATGCAATGTTTCTTGGCCGTAAACTCGTGCCCTCTACATGCCGTAGGGCTTTGTTTATATAGTGTTGAGCAAACCGACCTACCGAGGGATAATCGGACCGGGCGGCCGGGCTAACTACGAGATCGTAACGAACTCATACATGCCAAATATATCTCGAAGTAGATAAGGTATGCTCCGATTCTTGGGGATCACGACATCTGCTCCAATCCGGGAAACCACGTCCGGGTCTTCACGTAGCCGTGCAGAACTCTTGTTCGAGTCGGACTCAAACACGAATCCTAGGCCATTACGCACCGTGCCAGCCAGGAGGCTGTTCGGCAGGATACACATGGGCCTGATAGAACCTTCTAGGGAGCTGGGCCCTAGTAGGCTGTTCGATTGGGCCATCAGGAAGTGGGCCATGGTAATGGGCCGTGATTGTATCCCCGACAGCTAGCCCCCGAGACTCAAGTGGAAGGACTCACTAGAGTGGGGTCTTCCTCTTGAGACTCCAAGTCACGAAGAGGAAAATTCGCTGCTACAAAGACGTGCAACAAACGACCGAGTAGGTTAAGGTTGAACCGAACAAGACTTGCTCGGGACCGAACAAAACCGACCAGTACCGAGCAACTCTGTTGCGTCGAACAGGGAAACACGTCTGTCCGAGCAGAGCACTCAGCCATCAGTGTAGACACTGGAAAAAATAGCCGTTGGCAGATCTCAACGGTAACATACGCTGCGCAGTGAAAACAGGCGACCGTTTTTACATAGCCATTGCAGCAAAAAACTAGCCGTTTTGTGGCGAAAATCCGCCGCCCGCGGCTTGCCACTTCTGCTCTCACGCACCTTTCCTTCTCGAGCCCTTTTCCAATCGCGCAAGCATCAACAGCCACAACCCCACCTCCAAAGCTGCTCGTCCAAACATAGGGATCGCTATGGCCAAGTTCTCAGGCTCTAGCATGACCGAGGAGGATTTGAGGACTTTAGAGGAGGAAGGACACATCGACGCCGACAGCTGGAGGCTGCCCGGGGAGGAGGAATCATCGGAGCCGCTCGAGGACGAGTTCGTCAACTTCGAGCAGTTCGCGATGTTTGGCCTTTGGACTCCCGAAAGCGATTTCATGGAGGCCTTCCTGAACATCAGCGGATTGGAGGTTGCGAACCTCTACCCTAACTCTTTCCTGCAGATGGCCGTCTTCGCACACCTGTGCGAGGGCTATCTGGGAGTAGATCCGTCGGTGGGGCTGCTCCTCCACTACTACACCGTGACGAGGAGCAGCTTCGTCGCTTCGGCGCTTGGGTGCTACTACCTCAAGCTCTGGGCCACCGCCGACGACGCGCCCTATCCTCGTCCGCCACTGCTCGACTCGATGGGGCCGTGGTGGATGAGGTGGTTCTACACCAAGAGGAGCGGCGACAGCAAGCTCGTCTTCACCGGAAAGACATCGGTGAAGGGAACTCCAATGCCGCGGTCGGAGCCAAGCGGCGGGGAGTGGTATTTCACCCGGAAGATCGCCTCTCTCGTGGGCCTCGGGCTCACTGGCAGGGAGATAATCCGGGACTTCGTGGCAAACAAGATCTGTCCGCTGCGGAAGTGGTCCTACCCCATCTACAAGATAGAAAGCTAGGAGGACATCACCAGGGAGAGCACGGGTAAGCTCCTCAAACACTTAACCGTTCTTTGGTGATTCATCCGAACAGGAACTAACAACTTCTTCTGCTCGGACAGTGAAGCCAACCGACGCATGGGTGACCGAGCAGGTCGACGCCATGCTGAAGGCTGCTAGGAAGGATAGCGAGGTCACCGGCGAGGTGGCCTACACCTGCCCCAGGAACGTGCTCGTCCGCTTACCAGAGGTACCTATAACAGATCTCCACAGACTTGCTAGACTTGCACGACAACTGCATACTTGCATTCGCTTCACAATGTGCAGGAGGACCAGCTCATCATCGGCGGGATCGTCGAAGAGCTCTCTGGGTCAGAGAAGGAGGAAGCGAGGAAGGGCAATGCCAAGGTGGCCGCGAAGCTCAAAGTGGCCGCCGAGCCGACGCGGAGCTCGCCGCGCCATAGTGGCCGCCAGCCCTCAAAGAAGCCCTCTGCGGTAACGAAGCGTGCTGAGCAAACCAAGCGCGCGCTACCAGCCAAGTGTGAAACGCCCAAGCCCCATCCTCCTTACCGAGCAAAGCGACGAGGAGGTACGGAACCTGACCCTATGGCTTAGGCGCTATACGCAGGCTCACCCGGGCCATTTGGAACGGCTGCAATAGGTCGCCGAGCAGAGGAGGCTCGAAGAGGAAGTCGCGCGCAAGGAAAAACTTCTTGCGTTGCGCAAAAAGAGCACTCAGCTCAGCAAGGAGCTGACCTTGTCGCCATAAGCATCTGGAGGCCAAGGCGAGGAAGCCAAGGAGCCACCGAGCAAGAAGCGCAAGCTCCGTCAAGGAGCGAAGAAGAAGGTTAGGTTCCCTGCGGCAGGTACGTAATGGTAAAGCTGTTCCCTTTACATTATACCGAACCGTGCAGGCTTTAACTCACTTCGTTTTCATCAGCTGCCCAGGAAGAGGCCGCCACAGACGATGTGGACGCGGCGATCGAGCAGTCTTTGATGCCCGAGCACCTGCAAGGTGCTTCGTGAGCAACGAGACTGCTCGCTCTCAACAGCGTGGTCAGCGCTTCCGCCGAGCTCCAGTGACCAAGTCGACGCCCTGAAGGGCGCGATCAACCGGCTGGAAGCAGAAGAAGCGGGGCGCGTCGCCACGGAAAGCGAAGCCAAGGTATTGGCTCTGCCGGCTGCCCAAGGCGGGACCAAGCAGGTGGTCCTGCCAAGCACTTCGTCGCAGGGGCAAATCGTCCCTGTGGCGACGATAACCCCCGGAGAGCATGGAGAAGTCCTTGCCACCGGAGACCAAGATGAAGGTAGCGAACAGGTGGATCAAACCGCCCTGTCCATAACCCCACCGACGTCTCCGGCCAGAGAGGCGCCGGTCTTGCCCGAGGCTGCCCGGGCAGAGGAAGAGGTGGAGCAGAGCCCAAGAATGATTTAGGGCGACGCCCGACCCTCCAGGACTGAGGGTCCAAGGGAGAGAAGACGAGCCCCTATGCGGGCGCACACTGGCAGAAGAAGCCGCAGCGCAGAGAACGTCCCGCTGCGGCCGCTCCGAGCAGCCGAGGGTTTGCGACCCAAGGCCTCGGGGAGCGCCTTCGCCACAACTTGAAGAAAAGGCTCGAAGAGGTAAATCCGAAACCGAAATTCGTCCTCTTAGGTTACAAGCATCTCAACTTGACGGAATTGTCCTTCTCTCACTCAGGTCTTGTGGTCGACTATGGACGACCTCGAAGAAGGCGTCGTCCTTGAGCGCGGTGCCATCTTAGGAGCCCTTCGGCAGCGGCGACGATCCAAAAGCCGGAGCTGACTGAAGGCGAAGGTGAGGAAGCTCAAGGCCCAGTTGACCGAGGAGAGGCAAACTTCCGCGGCGCTCCAGGAGAAGATCTCCACCCTGTGGGTATCATAGGAGGAGGCCGAGGAGATGCGCGGGCTTGCCGTAAGGGCGAGCACCGCGGAAAGAATGGTCAAGGAGCTGGCCGAGCAGCTTAAGCCCGCCGAGCAGTGCGCTAGTCAGAGTGAGGATCTGACCGAGCAGCTGTGCGCCAAGACCAGAGAGGTCGAGGTCCTTCGTGCGGAGGCCGAGTAGCAGGTCAAGCACAAGACAATCAGCAAGGAGGAAGCCAAACGTCTCCGAGCTGAAGTTAGAGAAGGAATCAAAGCCCAGGGTGAAGTCGCGTACCTCAAGTTAGAAATTGAGGAGCTAAAAGAGCAGCTTGCTTCTAAGTAGCAGTAGGGTTGTACCCTGAAAGGGCCTTGTACCTGCGAACTTTTGTTAGTGTGAATAAAGAGACTTACCTTTTCCCTGCAAAACAGAGCAGCAAAAGACACAGGAAACTGAGAGCAAGGCGAAACAGCGCTAAAAAGTTTTAGAAAAAACGGTAGAACGCCCACTTAACTCCCGGCCCACAGTGCATCGCTCGAAAACACGAAGTTTGCGAACTCGAACAGGTGCACAAGAGAAAGAGCGACACCCTAACCTCCGGTACGGACGATGCTTGAAGACCTAAGTTTGCGAAATCAAGCACGTGCGTAGAGAGATAGAGCGACACCCGCACCCTGATCAGCTCATTCCATGAACTGCTCGTCGACGTAAGTTAGGCGATTCAGAGGGTAACAGAACAAGGAAAGTGCCTCTGTCGAGGGGGTTTACGAGAGCGGATTTTGCCAAGTGGTTGTGCCGTATGCGGTAAGTGCCTCTGCCGCGGAGGGCTTACGAGAGCAGACTTAACCGCTAGGCGAAACGCCGTGTTGCGCAACACTGAGTGTAGGAACTTGCTGAAACTAGATACGAGCAGGGAAACCCTGAAGATTGCGGAGTCAAGAGTTCGCAAGACCGGGTAGCCATCAAGTGTTACCAGAGAGAAGATAGTATGAGAAGACAAGAAGTGAAAAAGGGCCGCAGGGGGCCGCGAACATTCACTGTTTATTGGATTGAACTTTACATGGCAGCCCGAGAGACTTGGACGAACTAAGACGCGAAGTTTGACAAAAAGCGCGGAGCTAAGAAAACACACGAAAGACCTACACAAAGAACTTACGAAGCTAGTCGATGTTCCAAGTCTTTGGTCGACTCTCCCATCCTCCATTGCGGCGAACATCCCGGACGAAAGCAAAGAGAAACGACCGTGAACGGGCCCTCCCAACGGGGAGTTAACTTGTTGGCATTGGACAGGTTCTAGACGCGGCGCAGAACGAGGTCGCCCACCTTCAAAACCCTTGGTCGAATAGATTTGGCAGCGTGCCGGCGAAGATCTTGCTGGTAGCGTGCCATTCTAACTTGTGCCCGGTCGCGTGTGCCTTCGAGGAGATCGAGTTCGAGCAAGCGCTCTTGCTCTGAGTCAACCAAGTTGACCGAGCTTGTGAGAGGCGAGCCGAGTACAATTTCGGCGGGCAAGCACGTGATCAGGTTTCGACAGAATTGATTCCGACGAGATTGATCACCGATTAATTAGCGGCAGCTTTGATCATTGATCAGGCTAATCTAATTGCTTTGAGTATTAGCGCAAAAAACGAACTGCTTGTTGCCGGCCGGCTCGATGGCCAAAAACGACGGGATTTCATTGCTTTATATAGCGAAACAAAATACAAGTCATATACTAGTCCTAGTTCTACTAGACATACTACTCCTAATTCAAGTCCGATTGTACTACCGACTTGGAATCTAACTCTTATTCAACTAGATTAACTTACAGGACCGCACGCCCGAGAAGCTCGCCGTGCTGCCGAAGAGCATATCCGTCTGCTCGAACGGCTACCTCAAGACCGAGGTCTGTGTGAGTTTTTGGGAGAAACGATCGCACCACTTCCGTGCGTCTTCTGCGTGTTATATATGGCAGCAATAGCCCCATGCCGTGGCAGTACATACACTCCTAGAGATAAGCCATAACCAGCACAATCTCAGGAAAGATTTACATGATATATATGACAACAACCATTCAACTAACTAATAGATAAGAAACTCTTATCTCTATTCTTGAAGTCCGGTATTATCACATGTGGAAAACCGAGTCTATCATCTAACAGTCTGCCGCATGGTGCTCGCCAGCGACGTGTGCCCCTATGACCACCGCTGCCACTTCCGCCACTCGCTCACACCTGCCGAACGCCTCCTCCGCCGCCGCCCTTAACGCAGTGCTGCCAGTGCATGCCCATGCACCCCATCGTTTCTGCATCCCGTGGAACAGTTTCTTTCCTTTCCTTTCCCTTTAATTTGCGAGAAAAGAGATAGCTTTGTTGATTACTTTAGATAGATGAAATACGATCCTGAGCAATCAAAAGCTCGAAGCATACAGGGGGACTGCGTCCTCGACACAGAGCAGAGCAGTATCATGTGTGGGGCTGTGAGCTCAAGAGCTGATTTTGCTCTCCCTCCCTTCCCATGATCAATGGTTGACGAAGGCCGGAAGCTGCTGCGCCGTCACCAATGCCTCCTGCAAATGAACCACATTCAAGCAGTCAGACTCCTGGACGGCCGGCCTGCTAATTCAATCATGGAACCGTTTTTTTACCGTCTCATGTGAAGTACATAGACACGAAAATGTACAGAAACTATTACGAGTATGTAAATAAGATGCAGGTAATTGTAAGAACATAAAAGGAAACTGAATGGTAGAGTGAGCCAGTGGCCAGGGTAATCGGAATCTGAATGTTAATATACAGGATTAGCCGTCCCGTCAACTGTGGGTTCCCATGGACCTCCAGTTTCAACACGTCAAATAATTGTTCATACCTCTCTTCAATGGATTTGGAGGAAATGACTGCGGCCGTGATACCAATACAATAAGGTAGCAGGTTACTGCAAAAAAAGGGTTCGAAATTTCGACCGCCGCGAATTGTCTCAATGGCCATCGAGAGACACCTGCCATGGTCCATCCACTTGGGCCGGCCCAATAAAAAAATATTCTCGACGGCTGTGCACCATCAAAATTGAGTCGTTACCTTTCGTAGGGTAGCTCCTAGTCCAAAACTCATTTCTCTCGAATGCTTGACACGGTGATCATTTCTCGATGGTTAACCGTCAAGAATTGTCTCTGTCAATGGTTGTAAAGTTGTCTCGATGATTTTAGCATCGAAAAAGGTGTGTCCCCCGCAGTGTTTGTAGTCTTATATATTGGGA
The DNA here is from genome assembly GCA_036346415.1 of Raddia guianensis. Taxonomy (NCBI): domain Eukaryota; kingdom Viridiplantae; phylum Streptophyta; class Magnoliopsida; order Poales; family Poaceae; genus Raddia; species Raddia guianensis. The sequence continues at coordinate 47,339,338 of CM070534.1, read as the reverse complement.
GTCTTACCTATTGGAAGGTACATACAAAAATATGAGTAAATTTCAGAAAACCCCATGTTTAGAGGCTAATGTAACACAAAACACATATTTAAATTATTTTATCACATAACAACATACATGTCTCTAATCCAATTAACGCAATACCACAGGTTTTAGAGATGAAAGTAACACATCAGCGTATGACATGGCTTATTATATCACATAACCACGTGTCTCCAATCCAATTAATAAAATACCACAGGTTTTAAAGACGAAAGTGACACCTCAGTGTATGGCATGGCAACACTGCTCTACCTCACCTGGACCTACTGTCAGATCATGACGGGATTAGTAGGGAGCATCATGCTCCTCCTATTATCGTGCCCACGCGCCTCCTCGTCCTTCTTGCACACCACCTCGATGTTTGTAAGACGGGACGCAAGAAGGACTAGGAGGCGCAGGTGCGGCAACAGGATCGGGGCATGCCCTATTAATCTCTACGTGAACTGGCAATGGGTCTGAGTGAGATGTAGTTGTGTTGCCATGTCATACACTGATGTGTCATATTTACTCTAAATCTATGGTATTGTGTTAATTTGATTGGAGACATATGGTTATGTGATAAAATAATTTAAACCTGTGGTTTTGTGTTATATTGGTCTTTAAACATGGGGTTTTCTAAAATTTACTCAAAAAATATAGGTGACATTCGACCGGATTGTTGCTTCTATTTAATGCAAGGCGCTGCATCTGCAACTTACGGGTGTGAGAGGACGAATATGATGTCCGTGTCCGTGCCTCATGGCGGTGAGGGGATGAATATTATGTGGTGGATGATTTCTATTGAGCCTCAAGGGGGTTTATATATAGATACAAACAATCGTAGAGTTAAAGATAGAATTAGATTACAATCAATCAATCGTAATATATCCTATATTACCATAATAGCTGGATCCTTTCATATCATACCATATACTCTAGCATCCCTACGGTCATAGCGAGATCACCGTCCAAACAATATTAGAGAGAAATTCGACAAAAGAAAGCCAACATCCCCCACAATCATGGAAGAAGTATCATGCACAGTCAGTCCGCAGTAGAAACCAACGAACTTGCTAACATTGATGAAAGTCAAATTGATGCTGATGGTGAGGTGCCCAAGAGTAATGTGCCCATGGTTGTAGCCATGTCGAGATAGCCGATGTCAAGATATCCACGCATGGATACAAATATAAGCATAACCGCACAAGCCCTCAAGAGAGATTCGTCGTGCAAATCATGAACCAACCTGTCGACGGTTGGGATATCGACCCAAGTCAACCAAGGTTCTTCAAAGAGGAGATAGGAGACACGCCGAACAACCACGAACAGCAACGAACAGGAGACAGGGATTTTTATCCTGGTTCAGGCCTCTCGGGAGAGATAATAGCCCTACGTCCAGCCTTTCTTATATATCAGAGATGAATACAAGAGGTGGCTCGGCGAGACGAACAAGTCTCGGCGAGATTATGCGAGTACAAGTGCGCGATAAGCTATAAGATGATGTCTACGAGGTGCTAAGATGCAAAAGCTCTTGGCCAGGGTCCCCTCTAAATGCCGTAGGGGCCCTGTTTATATAGTGCGGAGCAAACCGACCTACCGAGGAATATCGGGCCGGGCTAACTACGAGATCGTAATGAACTCAGTACATGCCCAATATAACCTATGGCAGATAAGGTAATCTCCTAATCTTGGGGATCACGACTCCTAATCCAATCCGGGAAACCACGTCCGGGTCTTCGTAGTCAGCACAGTAACTCGCTCGAGCCGACTCAAACAGAAGTTTTGGCCGTTCACGATCTCGCCACCAGAAGCTGTTCGGCAAGATGCATATGGGTCAGATAGAACCTTTCAGGGAGCTGGGCCCTCGTAGGTCGCTCGATTGGGCCGTCAGGGAGTGGGCCATGGCAATGGGCCATAATTTAATCCCCGACAGCTAGCCCCCGAGACTCAAATGGAAGGACTCACTAGAGGGGTCTTCCTCTTGAGACTCTAAGTCACGAAGAGGGTATTTTCCTGCTACAAAAGCGTGTAACAAGCTTAATCAACAGGTTATGGTTCAACCGAACAGACTTGTCCGGACCGAATAAACCCGATCAAGGCCGAGCAACTCCGTCGCGTCGAACAGGAAAGACATCTATCCGAAAGCAGAGCACTCACCTTCAGTCGCGGACATCGAAAAAATAGCCGTTGGCGATTCCAACAGTAACTTCGTCATCATCGCAAGTTGAAAACAAAGCACCGCTTTACCTAGCTGCTGCAAAGTAAAAACTAGCCGCTTTGGGACTAAACCGCTGCAGAGTCGCTTATACGGGACTATAAAGCACCTAAGCCGCCCCTGCCACCCCACTTCGTTTCACGCCTTTCCTCTCTAAGCCCTAGTTCCAACCTTGACGCCAAGATCAAGTACCCAAACTCCACCACTAACCTCTTCGTCCGATCCCTGGAACCGCTATGGCCAAGTTCACCAAAGACTAGCCCGACCGAGGAGGACCTGAAAGTCTGGGAGGAGGAAGGCCACATTGACGCCAGAATGGAGGTCGCCCGGAGAGGAGGATACTCCGAGCGGCTGGAGGGAGAGTTCGTTAACTTCGAGCGCTTCGACCGCTCGGGTTGCGATCCTCAAAGCGACTTCGCTGAGGCCTTCTTAAACATTAGCGGATTGAGGCGGCGAACCTCAATTGAACAAAGATCCTCCAGATGGCCGTCTTCGCACACTGTGCAAAGGCTATCTGGAATTGATCCACGGTGGGCTGTTCCTCCACTATTATCTGATGACGAGGAGCAGCCCGCGCGCCGCGCGCTGGGTGCTACTACCTCAAGCTCCGCCACCGCTGCCGCCGTCGGCCAGACCCTCGCCCACCTCTGCTCGACTCAATGGGCGCGTGGTGGGTGAGGTGGTTCTACAGCAAGCGGAGTGGCGACAGCAAGCTCATCTTCACCGGAAAGGCGCCGGCGAAGGGGACGCCAATGCCTCGGCCGGAGATGAGTGCCGAGGACTGGTACGCGACAAGGAAGATCGCCTCCCTCGTGAGCCTTGGGCTCACGGGTAGGGAGATCATCCGGGACTTCACAGCGAACAGAATCTGCCCGCTGCGGAGAAGGTCCTATCCCTTCTACAAGATAGAAGGATGGGAAGACATCACAAGGGAGAGCACGGGTAAGTGCCTTTAAGACTCAACCTCTTCATTGATCGTTTTCTCCGAACAGGAATTTAACGATTCCATCTGCTCGGGCAGAGATGCCAACCGATGCATGGGTGACCGAGCGGGTTGACGCCATGCTGAAGGCGGCGAAGAAGGACAGCGAGGTCACCGGCGAGGTGGCCTACACTTGTCCGAGAAACGTGCTCATCCGCACAGACGAGGTAAATCACTTATACCCAGCCCGTGCTGCTAGATTTACACTGTTGGTTTTAATGCTGACGTTCGCTTCTCAAAATGCGTAGGAGGACCAGCTAATCCTCGGAGGGATTGTCGAGGATCTCTCTGGGTCTAAGAAGGAGAAGCCGAAGAAGGGCAAGGCCAAGGCGGCCACAAAGCCCAAGGTGGCGGCTGAGCCGACGCGGAGCTTCGCCGCGCCATGGCGGCCGCCAGATTGAAGAGACCACCAAGGGCGACGGAGCGCACCGAAAGCAGACTAAGCGGGCGCATGGTCACCCCCAATGAAGAGACTAAGCCCTTCCCTCCTCACCGAAAGCAGAGCGACGAAGAGGTAGGACCATGGCCCTCGGCTTAGGCGTTACACGCAAGCTCACCTGGCCATATGGCGCGGGCTACAACAGTCGCCGAGCAAAGGAGACTCGAGGAGGAGGTCGCAGAAGGAGAAACTCCTTGCTTTATGCTGAGAGGAGCGCCACCACCAGAGAGCCGAGCTCATCATCATGAACGCCCAAGGGCCAAAACGGAGAAGCCGTCAAGGAGCCCTCGAGGAAAAGGCGGAAAGTTCTGGCGAGGAAGATCAGGACCAAGCCCTCCACGGCAGGTATGTAGAAATCGATCTTTTGATCTTTCCACCTTCTGACCGCATTAGACTTTAACGATCAACTCTCGTTCATCAGCTGCCCAAGAAGAGACCGCCACGGACGACGCCGAGGAGGCGGTTGAGCGGTCACTGCTGCCCGAGCATCTGCACGGCGCGTCACCGGCAGTGAGGCTGGCGAGCCTCAAGGACAAGCTGGCGGCGTGGAGCCTGCTGCCGCCGGGCTCCAGCGAGCAGATCGACGCGCTCAAAGACGCGGTGAAGCGGCTGGAGGCAAAAGTAACGGCGGGTGGCGCCACGGACTTCGGGGCCAAGGCGATGGCTCCGGAAGCTGCCCAGGGCGGGACCGAGCAGCCGGTCCTACCTGGCACTTCGTCGCAGGGGCAGCTCACCCCTGTGGCGACGGGATTCTCCGGCGAGCAGGGCGAGATCCCCGCCGCCAGGGAGCAAGAAGAAGCCCCCGAGCAGGTCGAGCAAGTTGTCCTGCCGGTGGAAACAACGGCGCCACCGAGCGGAGTGGCTCCGGCCTCGCCCGAAGACGTTCGGGCGGAAGAGGAAAAGGAAGAAGAGAAGGAGCGCGGAGACGAAAGCGCTTCGCCCGTCGCTCCCGCTCCCGAGCAGATGCGCTCCCGCAAGAAGAATGAGCGAACAAGGCGGCATCGGCAAGAACGCGCCCGCCTCATCCCGCGACGAAGCGGGCTTGGACGACGGCCTCGAGGACCGCTGCGTCGCGGATCAAGCGCCGACTTGGCAAGGTAAACACCAAGGCCAAATTTTGTTCAATTTTAGCCACGCCATCGCAACGTAGTTAACTTGTTCTTCCTCTCGTGTCTACAGGACACCATGGCGGAACTCGAGGATGGGGTCACCATCGAACGGGCCGCCGTGCTGGCATCCCTCCGGGAGCATCTTCAGGCCGGGGATCCCGGGGCAGAGCGCTCATGCTGCCCAAAGCCGAGCCGGCTGAAGGCGAAAGCGAAGAAGCTCAAGGCCAAAGTCGACCAAGGAGAGGCATTCTCCGAGGCTCTCCTAAGGGAAGCCGAGGAGCTTCGCGTGCAAGCCGTGAAGGTGAGCACCGCGGAGGAGATGCCGGGCCGCACGAAGTGGCTTGAAGAGCGCTTTGTCGACGCGGCCCCACCGGCGGAACCAGCCATGGAGGAAGCCAAGAAGCTCAGAGCCCACCGCCAAGGAGGAGCAGACATCCGCGGGACTCTGTGCTAAGATCTCAACCCCTGGGCTTCACAGAGGAGATTGAGGAGATCTTGCTGGATGGCGGTGAGGGCGATCACCGGAGAAGAAGGTCGAGGAGCTGGACGAGCAGCTCAAGACCGCCGAGCAGGCTGAAGTTAGCAGAGCGAGGCTCGACCGACCACCAAGGGCCAAGACCGAAGAAGTCGAGGCTCTCCGTGCGAAGGCGACGGAGCAGCCAGAGCAGCAAGGAGGAAGCCGATCGCCTCCAGTGAGGCTGTGGAGGGGTTCAAAGCCCAAGGGAAGTCTGCGCTTTAAGGAAGTGATCGAGGAGCTCAAGGAGCAACTCGCTTGTGGTAGCCAGAGGGTCAGAAACCGAGATGGACTTTTGTACCGCAAATTTTGTTAATAAAGGCTTACCCTTTTCCCCGCAAAGAGAGAGCAAGAAAAAAGACAAGAACGAAGCGAAACTAAGAGAAAAGCGAACAAGCGCTAGGGAGTTTTAAGAAACCGTAGAGCGCTCGCTTACCTCCCAGCCTGTTGTGCATCGCTCGAAACCTCGAGTTTGCGAACCCGAACAGTGCACAAGAGAAAGAGCGACACCCTAGCCCGGTGACAGACGATGCTCGAGAACCTAAGCTTTAACTCGAGCACGTGCGTATGGAGAAAGAGCGACACCCGCATTTTGCTCGATTCGTTCCGTAGTCCGCTTTCGCTGATGTGTTAGGCGCCCGAGAGTAACCGAACAAGGAAAGTGCCTCTGCCGCGGGGCTTACGAGAGCGAGCTTTACCGAGTGGTCGCACGAGCAAGAAGTGCCTCCGCCATGAGGGTTTACGAGAGCGGACTTAGCCGCAAGGTGGAAAGGCCGTGTTACGCAACCCCGAAGTTTAGGAACTTGTCGAAACCAGACACGGTAGGGAAAAATCCTTGAGATTATGGAGCCAAGAGTTCGCAAGACCGGCGACCATCAAGTGTTACCAGAGAGAAAGTAGTCTCGAGAAGACGACGGTGAAAAGGGCACAGAGGCGCGAGGATTCATCAAGAATTGGATTGAACTTTACATGGTGCCCGAGAGACTTGGACGAACTAAGGCGCGAGGTTTACAAAAAGCGCAAAGCTAAGAAAACACGGAAAAGACCTACACAAAGAACTTACGGTCGGGTCGATGTTCCAAGTCTTTGGTCACTCTCTCCGCCTTCCATAGCAGCGAACAATTTCGGCGGCGAAGAAACGACCGTGAACGGGCCTCCCAACGAGGAGTTAACTTGTTGGCATTGGACAAGTTCTGGACACGGCGCAGAAGCAGGTCGCCCGCCTTCAAAGCCCTAGGTCGAATCGACTTGGCGCGTGCGGCGGCCAAGATCTTCTGCCGGTAGCGCGCCATTCGACTTGTGCCCGGTCGCGTGTGCCTTCGAGGAGATCGAGATCGAGGAGGTTCTTGCTCTTCGTCAACTAAGTTGACCGAGCTCGGCGAGGCGAACCGAGTATGATTTCGGCGGCGTGATGGCTTCGCACCATAGACCGCTTGAAAGGAGTTTCCCGCCGCCCGCCGTCAGAAAGCGAATCGCCTGAGGACGGAAGGAACCGTCAACCGAGCCTTCTTGTGCTCGCCGAGAGCAGCAAATACCCGCCGCTTAATACCGGACTATCGTCTGTTAGCTCGCCGATCGCTTCCATTGCTCGTGGATGTGCCACGAGGCGAACAGACCTTGGTACCCGGTGCTCGCAGATTCTCGAATAGCTCGCCGAATCGGTACCGTTATCCGTGATCGCCTTATGGGGAATCCCAAAGCGCGTGACCACGTTGCTTTTGAAAAGCTTAACACCGTTTTGGCGTGAAGAGACGACACGGCTCGGCCAATCCACTTTGTAAAAGTGTCTATGGCGACGAAAGCGGTGTGTATAGCCCTTGTACCCCTTAGGGAATGGGCCGAGCGGATCCGCACCCCATGTGAAAAAGGCCAAGATGGGGGATTGTTTGGAGCTCTTGGGCGGGCTTGTGTGCCTTCCGCGGCGTGAAATTGGCAAGCCTTGCACTTAGTCACGATGTCCCGAAGCATCTTGTAACGATGGGCCAATAATAGCCCATGCGTAAACGCTTGCCGACGAGAGTTCAAGGAGGCGTGGTTGCCTGAGCACCCTCGTATGTCCCTAAGAAGGAACACACCCTCTGCTGCGAGATGCACTTGGAAAGAACTCCCGAGCACCTTGACGGTAAAGGATGCCGCCCACAAGCTTGTATGGAGCAAAGACGCCTTGTAAGCCGGAACGCTCGGCCGTCGTCGGCGTGGTCCCATCTGCAAGGTACCGGACAAATGGCGTTGTCCAAATTCGCGCACTGCCGATAACGGAGACAAAGACCACTGCCTTCGTTGCCTCGTCCGGAGACGTGATTGAGGGCTTGTGAAGGTGCTCGACGAGCACCCGCCGAGCAGATTCTCGTGAGGATCCATACTTGGATAGCTGGTCGGCCAGAAGTTGTCCTTCGGGCACGAAGAGCACTTCAAAAATCGAAAATACCGCTCCAACTTCCTTACTTCAACCGTATCGCGCCATTGAGTCATCGCAAAGACCGATACTCCTTGTTAACTCGATTGATAACCACCGTGAATCTCCTTCACGGTCGGCCGTTGGACACCAAGCGACTTGCACGCCTTAGTCCCGCGAGGAGGGCCTCGACTCTGCAGGCGTTGTTAGTCGCCGCAAAGTGTAGTTGGATAGAATATCGAGTTGCTCTCCTTGAGGGGAGATGAGAACAAAACCGCACCGAAGTTTCGGGCGCGAGCCATCGAAAAACATGGTCCAAGAGGGTTCATCGGGTTGCTCGGGAGCTCCTCGATTTGGGCGGCAAGTCCATTCGGCGACAAAGTCTGCTAGGACTGTGGACTTAATAGCGATTCGGCAAACAAATAACAGATCAAACTCGCTAGTTCCATTGCCCACTTAGCTATACGTCCGCTAGATTCCTTGTTCCGAGGATTTCTCCCGAGAGGAACGTGGTCGGGACCAGATTTGATGCGCGCTCGAAGTAGTGGCGAAGCTTCACGGAGGACATGAGCAAGGCGAGAGTAGCTTCGACCTCGTGGTAACGCCTTTGATCCGTGAAGTACCTCGCCACGTAATAGATTGGTCGCCGAGGCCTTCCCTTTCGACCGTCAAGATCGCGCCACCGCTTGTGGCGTGCAACCTAGGTACAATAGGAGCCGCCGCCATGCCGCTGGGTAGTCAAGACGGAGGATTGGACAGTATCGCTTCAGATCTGGAAGGATCTATCGGCTTCTTCGCCCACTCGAAACCATTGTACTTGGCGCAGAGCCTTAAGGAAGGGCAGCCCGCGTTCGCTTTGACGGAAATAAACTCGCTTAAAGCGACCATCCGTCAAAGGAGGCTTTGTACCTCCTTTATGGTAGTTGGAGCCTCATATTTTCAATGGCCTCGATTTTTTAGGGTTGGCGTAAATACCTTGCGAGCCAATGACATAACTGAGAGCAACATTCCGGATCGAACACCAAAGGTACACTTCTCTGGATTTAATTTTATTTGATGCTGTTGAGATTATGAAAAGTCTCGCTGTGTCTTTTACATGATCTGGAGCATACTTGCTTTTTACAACTATGTCGCCGACATAGACCTCCGTGTTTTTCCACATTGCTCGGGAAGGTCTTTCCATTGCTACTGAACGTTGCACCAAAGATTGCGCAGACCGAAAGACATGGTCGATTATAGCGAAAGTGCGAAAGGGGTGATGAAGCGGTCTTCTCTTCATCTCTGGGAGATGCTTATTTGGTGGTAACCGAGTAAGCATCTAAAAACTCGAAGATGGGCGTCATGATCAGATCGACCACCGGTCAATACGAGGCGCTGGAAATTGTCCTTAGGACAAGCAATGCTCAGATCTGTGTGATCGACACACATCCTCCACTTGCCGCCTTTCTTCTTTACAATGACAGGTTGGCTAACCACTCGGTGTGATCAACCTCGCGGATGAACCCAAAGAGCGCTTGCTGTCGATCTTTGATGATCCCTCGCTTGAATTCAGCGACAAGCTTGGCGAACGAGCTTTTGTCCGCCGACAGACCCGGTTTGTGCTCGACACCTCCTTGGGACTCCGGGCATGTCGATGGCTCCTGTGCGAATACATCCGCATTAGCTCGGAGGAAGGCAATGAGCTCGCTTTCTATTTGGGGTCCAGATTGGCCCCAAGTGAACTGCCTTGAAAGTATCGCTGTTTAGCGGCGAACTTCCTTGGTTTCTCCTTTGGTCAAGGTAGACCCTAGGGCGCAGATTTGGTGCGGAACTTCAGATCACTGTGGCGGAAGCCGGTCGACAGGGCAAGGGATCGCCGTCGCAATCCAAAGTCTGACTTTGTAGTTGCCCTTGACCGTGATCACGCCGTTAGACCGGTATCTTCACGCAATGGTAAGCGTGGTGGGACACGGCCATAAACTTACCGAGATGGCTCCCAAGATTGCGCTTGTAAGCGGACGGAAGTCGACCACGCCGAAAGTGATGAACTCGTCCGAAGTTGCTTGGGTTCAAGGTGACAGAAGGACAACTCGCCTAACGGCTTGACATGCTTTTCCGAAACAATTCCGTAGAAGGGCATTGCGATTTCCTTGACTTGGAACGAGGAATTTGCATCTCGCCCAAGACTTTAGCGTAAAGCAAGTCCAAAGCGCCTCCCGCCGTCCACTAAGACACGGCCAACTCTCGCGTTGTCGATGGTCGGGCGACCACCGCTGGGAGCCGCCGAGGCTTGGTCATCCCAATGGGGCAATCCTCCCGAGAGAAGGAGATGGAGACCTCACCACTTCATCGATTCAGCCGAGGTTTTGCCTTTTCGACGCTATGGACCTCCCGAGCGGCTTCCTTGAGGTCTGCGCGAGAGGTGTAAGCCGAGGAGCCCGAAAATGACGGCGATATGGTTCACTGCTCTTGATATTCATCATCATCTTCCCGATCACCATCGTCGGTTTGGCGCTTATTCTTACCGGCATCACCATGTTAAGGCGGGGTGGGCATTGGGCCCTTGCCGTTGTAGAAATCTTGAGCTTTGCGCCCAAGTTCTACAAAGGGCGTATATCATGCCCGTAGTCTTTGGTGGAACTTGCAAAATCGGTCGATCGGACCTTTCTTGCCTTGCCCGCCTCCCTGAGTAGACTTTTTGCCCTTGTAATTATTGTTGGGCTTCTTCTGCCCATCCTTGGGAGGAGGTGCGCGATCCATACCGCGACGGTATTGTTCGCATCACCTTTGTTCTTCTTCTTCGGGACTTCTTGTCACGTGAACATTGTTCTTCTCTTCTTCTTCTCATCCACACCAGTCGGGCGGCTCGCCCTTGTCGAACGCCTTTTGTATTGAACGCTCTGCGGCGTTGGCATAGCGGTCACCGCCTTGAACAGTCGTTGGCGGTCCAGTCTCGTTGATCTCGAGATCTGGGTGAGACGCTTCGTCGCGGACTCCGCTTTTGAAGGCGCGGACAACAGATTCATCCGAGATGTTTGGGATCGTGTTGCGGATCTTAATGAAACGCTTCACGGTTGCGGAGGGTCTCCCGCTCATCCGGATCATCCGTGCAGATCATCCTCCTTGCCAGACGCACGTAATGCCTCGGAAATTAGCAATCGAGCGCCACAAAGCTGGTTCCATGAGTGATGGAGCCTCTTGCCGATTGAACGACCACGTCCCGAGCAAAGACCCTCAAGGACGATCGGGAGGTAATTAGCCATAACGAAGCTCGTCACCCCGCCGCCATGATGGCCGAAGCGAGATGGAAAGGAATTTCTCCGGTTACGAGTCCCATTGTACCTCTCCATGTGACCGGCTTGAATTTTGAGGGCCACGGACGGCCAAGCTCGTCGGAGAAAGCCCAGAGCCTGAGCATATGACCGCCACCTTCCCTGCAGTAACCTAGTATTGAGAAGACGTTGGTCTGTTGCGGAGGAACTCTCGCTGAACAGGAGGACTCTACCGAGAAACTCTCTCCGGACAATCCACCACGCCCTTCCTCGTGGTGGCGACGACGCGCCTCACGAGGGGACCGTCTGTGATCATCTCGCGCGCGCTTGCCCTCGTGGTCGCGATGACTACGAGGACTTGGCGAGCGACGGCGACCACGGTAGCTCGCTCATGGATGATGATCCTTCGATGGTGACGGGTCACGCGATCGATCGAGCTGTCCGAATCATTCCGGCAGTTTGGCTGCAGGCCGCTCGAGGAGTTGTTGACTTCTCCTAGAGACTTTAGGCCTTCACCGCCGCTCTAAGTTAGTCGCAAAGACGCCCATGCGGCGAGATCGGCTTGATTGGTGGACCTAAGGACCGTTGCTATAGCTTCGAGCCGTTCCGACTTTGATCTATGGGTCACGGGATCTCGAACCATCCGCGCTCGCCTGACCGAGTCCGGCCACGCGGGAATTGACCGAACGGGAAGCTTCGCCGGAGACTTAGCGCCGCGCCATGAGGTGGGTCGCGACGCTGCCGCTTGCACCGGTCGCGAAACCGTGCTAAGGTCTCGATTGATGGAATCGCCGAGGTCGCGGCGAATGACGTTTTGCTAGCGGCGACTGCAAGGACCTCGTCTTGATGCCGAGCGAGTTAATGCCCGACCTCGACCGCCAGCCGCCACGGCCGTCGGCAGATCCTCGGAGGTTCCTACATCGCCATGTTAATGCTGCGGGGGCCATGCGAAGGTATGCTAGACGGTGTCATCATTGTGTTCCACGGTGGAATCTACCGACATAGCCTTGGAGTCGACAAATCTAAACCGTCGTAAAGATCATCGGCTCAGTAGTCGCTGCCGATGACGGAGGCGATCTCGAGGCTATCTCGACCATGTAAGCGGAGACATCCGCCTCGGATGCGGAAAGTGTTCGAGACCGAACAGATCGTCTGAATCGGCGGGGATGAGACATCCATCTTCCGAGTCGTAGCCCTCGTGAAGTATCTCTCAGATTCGACGGAGTTCGACATGCTCGTCTGCGTGTCCCCACGGACGGCGCCGGTTGCCGACGGTTGGGATATCGACCCAAGTCAACCAAGGTTCTTCAAAGAGGAGATAGGAGACACGCCGAACAACCACGAACAAAGAACGAATGAAGACATGGATTTTATCTGGTTCAGCCTCTCGAGAGATAATAGCCCCACGCCCGGCCTTTCTTATATATCGAGATGAATACAAGAGGTGGCTCGGCGAGACGAACAAGTCTCGGCGAGATTATCTGTACAAGTCTTGCGATAAGCTATAAGATGATGTCTACGAGGTGCTAAGATGCAAAGCTTTTGGCCGTGGTCCCTCTAAATGCCGTAGGGGCCCTGTTTATATAGTCTTGAGCAAACCGACCTACCGAGGAATATCGGGCGGGCTAACTACGAGATCAAATTGAACTCAAGACATGCCCAATATAACCTATGGCGATAAGGTAATCTCCTAATCTTGGGGATCACGACTCCTAATCCAATCAGGAAACCACGTCCCGGTCTTCTTCGTAGTGCGAGAACTCGTTCGAGCCGGACTCAAACAGAAGTTTAGTTATTACGCATCTCGCCAGTCAGGAAGCTGTTCGGCAAGATGCATATGGGCCAGATAGAACCTTTCAGGGAGCTGGGCCCTGGTAGGCTGTTTGATTGGGCCGTCAGGGAGTGGGCCATGGCAATGGGCCATAATTTAATCCCCGACACAACCGAATATCAAGAAGCATTATGTTACGATAACCTGTCAAAGGAGTATGTATTTTTTTTTTATAAATAAGTATGGTTAGCATCATAAATGGGATGTCTGACGAGAAGATTCTCATCGGATGCATGATGTCATCATGGACCTTCGAAAATTAACTGCGAAATCTTGATAAATATGCCGATGAACCTCAACGGATATACATATAAAACATGATGAAGTCTGTTGAACCTTGGAGAAGAACGACTTAAGATTGGAAAAACTACTGATTAACCTTAAGAAAAAGACCAATGAAACATCGATATATTTGTGCTGATAAACCTTGAAAGTGCAATAAAACTTGATTACCTTACTAATGAAATCTGGAAAAAAGTACAGGTGAAACTTGCAAAATGACTGATTAACCCCATAAATGTACGCGAAACTTGGTTTTTCTGAGGTTCCATGCAAAAATGGGGATGGATCTTTCAACGCAAATAAGAAAGTTCCACAAGAACAAAGACAAAATTCAGTACAAAACCACGAAGTTTTACATGCATATTTCTAAAGTTCTATGCGAAATTGGGGAACAACCTCCTCCCCCACGCAAGTAAGGAAGTTTCACAAGAACAAACACAAAGTTCCCGGAGACAACACACACGTATATTTTCTTAAATTCCATACGAATATGGGGTGTGGACCTCCTTTATGCCCTCGTTTTCTTCAAATCCGACGAGCCCCCACATCGTCCTTGTCGGATCCGACAACAAAAGCTCGCTGAAGATTGGGGAATAGAGATAGTTACTCCCTTCGTTCCAAATTGTAGTCCACTGTTGACTTTTGCATATTCCATTTGACCATTTGTCTTATTCAAGAAATATAAGTAAATATTATTTTTTTTATTGTGATTTGTTTTATTATTAAACATACTTTAAGCATGACTTATATTTTTACATGTTTGCATTAATTTTTTGAATAAAACTAATGGTTAAAATGCGTGACCAAAAGTCAACAGTGAACTACAATTTGAAACGGAGGGAGTATAAGACAAGAACAGATAGGGCTAGATAGATGGGAAAAGAGAACAAACAGGAAAAGCGGAGGGCGGAGCCATTGCCGCGGCTGGCGAGCGGCGGTGGTGCGCTGACGGCGGTGAGCAGAAACTCGAGTCTAGATATTCTCATGTGACATCAGCACTCGGCAGCATGCACATTATGAAAAATAGGGGTGCAACGATCTCCCGCATGGGTCCTGGCACATGCACATGGTAGACTTAAAGTAGGCCTGATCAAACCTCTCGGGCCGGGCCGGGTTTCGAGCCGGGCTTGGAAAAGCTTGGTCCTGTGGGACCAAGCCTAAGCCCGGCCCGAAACCCAAAAGTTCCTCCCAACCACGTCTCATTGCATAGCTTCCTTGGGCCAAGCCTACCCAGGCTAGCGACCAGACTTCAAATCAAGGCCCGAGCCTAGCTTGATGCAATGGTCGGGTCGGGCTGGACCGCCCCATGAGAGCAGGTCTAGAATTAAAGCATTCCTCCGTATTTGACAAAAGATGTATATACAAAAAAATTAAAAAGAAATTTGTATTTGTAATACGAAGAAGGCTATGCCCATATGGCTGGATTGAAAAATTTATCAAATTTTACACGGTAGACTATGATACCTGAAGCAATACCATCATTCTAAATTTGTAATGCCCAGGATTGGTGGATCGAAGCCTGGTGGATTAGCAGGTGCCTTTCTCCTGCATGCCGAAAGGTACCGGCTGGAGAAACGAGAGAAGATATCCCCCAAACGTTTAACCATACCTGGACGCTAAACTACTATTTTGCTTGTGACCCTCAAGAAAAGCTTGGAATAATTAACGAGTTAAGCACACACCAACATAGGGCACATGCGGTGACACCTGCATATATAAAGGTTTGCGGCAAGGTCCCTCTCCGTCCATCAATCACACGCACAGACCACACGTACGAGAGTTTCCAGCCGTTTGATCGTGCTCTCCATGGCGAGCTGGCCGCAGTCATCGGCGAGAGCCACGGCGGCCGGGCAGCACCGTGACATCGACCGGGACCCGGAGCTCAAGTGGCAAGACAGCGCCCACAGCTATCTCCTTCGCTTGGAACTCCCAGGTATCGACGGTGTAATAACTGGCCGATTTTTGAAGCACATGTATGATGTATCTGATTTGAATGAATTTTGGTTAAATTTTGTTTTAAAAAATGGTTGACATTTGCTGATATTTTTGGCTGATTATTTTCGATTATTGGCCAACTTTTATTTGAATTCAAATGATTGTTTGAAAATACCGACCGATTAAACCAATAAAATCCTTTTTTTGTATTTGGCCTTATCGCCACGCCCTAGGTCTGTAATCCCTGTTACCGTAACCTTGATCTACATTTATGTATGCATAGTTGGTGGGATTAGAATATGACGTTTTCGACCTGAGCCTCTGACGATGAACCTCTGATTGAGATCGATGGACAAAATGGAATATGTTTATGCTTCAACTTCTACCATTCTTGGTTAATTGAGGGATTCAACAAGGAGCAGTTCCGGGTGAACGTGGACCGCTCCGGAAGGCTGACCATCCGGGGCGCGCCGCTTGGCACGTCTTGGGGTGAACAAGGAGTTCAATGCTTCACGGCCGACCTTGGTCGGATCGCCGCCCGATTTGACGGCAACGTTCTCCACCTCACGGTGCCGAAGCTGCCAGTCGGCGCGGCGGAAACGGTGAGTGCGAGGATGGCGGAGGGGAAAGCACTGGCGTGGGGTGAGATGGAGATGGAGAAGGAACCGTCTAGATGGGAGAAGGGGGACCTCATCGCTGCCGCCGCCGCCGTCTTTGCGCTCGGCGCCATTGTCACTTGCAAACTTTTTTCCACCAAAAATAATTAATGGAAGCCATTGCAAATCAGATGTCCGATTTGATGAAAAAAATTAGACGTTTGTTTCAAATATTGTTAACTTGCTGTATAAAGTATGCTCCTGAAATATACATATCGAGTGATACATTTGTTCGAATATGTTGAAACATAGTATTGTTCTAATAGAACATGGAACATGAGATCATCGAAAAAGTTAAAAAAAAAATGCTGAACATGCTAATAAAATTGTTGAAACGTTCCAAAAAATGATGAAACACAATAAAATAACCGTTAAAACATTCTCTACCCGTGTTAAAACATGATAAAAAATATTAGAACATGTCAAAATAATTGGTGAAACATGAAAAAAGCCGACAAACACATGTTTCATGGTGGTTCATCCATCCTATACAAAACAAGATGCATGTTCCGTGCTGATAAAAGTGATGTTTTGACGAACAACCCACAATGTTCGGTACGTGCAAGCACAATGTTTCCAAGAACAAAAATGATGATGCATCTTCTCCTAATTTCCTTCTTTCTCAAATCCGATGAGCCTGTAGCATCTAGCGTTCCCCAATTTTTATTAATTAAAGGAATAAGTCCATTTTAGGTACACAAACTATCACCAAGGTCCAACAAACCCCATAAACTATGATTTGGTCTACTTTTCCCCCTGAACTTTCAAAACCGGCTCAAAACACATCGCAATCTGGTTTTGCTCGGCGGTTTTGCTGATGTGGCGCCACGTAAGTGTGGTTTCGCTGATTTGGCGGCCACGTAAAAATGGTTTCGCTGATTTGGCGGCCATATATTTCTTTTCTTTTATTTCTTTTTTCTTTTCCCTTTTCTTTTATCTCTCCTCTCACTCTCTCCATTCTCTCTCCCAACTGATTCTTCTTCCTCTCCTCTCTCTCTCTTGCCGGCGCGGAGGATGGGGATGCGGCGGCATGGCCAGGCCCGGCGGCGCCCTCGGCTCCTCCGGCGCGGGATGGGAATGGGGCGGCGCCGGCGGGATAGGGATGGGGGTGGCACGGCCAGGCCCGGCGGCGCCCTCGGCTCCTCCACGCGCGGGATGGGGATGGGGCGGCGCCGGCGGCACGACGGCATGGGGATGGGGATGGGGCGGTACGGCCAGGCCCGGCGGGATGGGGATGAGGCGGCGGGGCCGGGCCCGGCGAGATGGGGATGGGGGCGGCGCGGCCAGGCCCGGCGGCGCCCTCGGCTCCTCCGGCGCGGGATGGGGATGGGGCGGCGCGGCCAGGCCCGGCAGCGCCCTCGGCTCCTTCGGCGCGGGATGGGGATGCGGCGGCGCCGGCGGGATGGTGATGGGGGCTGCGCGGGACGCAAGATGGGGATGCGCGGCCGCTGCCGGGGAGCCGCCTCCGGCCACCTCCCTCGCTGTGTGGCGCGTGGAGGAGGAAAGAGAGAGAGAATGGAGAGAGAGAGGAGAGATAAAAGAAAAGAAATATGTGGCCGCCAAATCAGCGAAATCATTTTTACGTGGCCGCCAAATCAGCAAAACCACGCTTACGTGGTGCCACATCAGCAAATCACGAAGAAACCGGATCATGCGATGTGTTTGAAATTTCGCTTTTAAAATCGTAGAGAAAAGTAGACCAAATCATAGTTTAGAGGTTTGTTTGACCCAGCGATAATAATGCAGATATAAAATGGACTTATATTATTGAAAGGGTTTTGGTGATGATGACCTCAAGAATCTTAATTGAACTCACTTCAGAGCAACTATACTCATTTTGTAAACTTCTCCTTAGTAATGCGGCATCAAGCTTAAAGAGAAGACTAAGAACATTTTTTTTAGTCGAGGCTTGGGAGTTGATTCAAGCCTGTAGCTAAGTTTCATTGTTCTTTGCCATACTATTAAGTAGGGTTTCATTTTATTACTCTCTAAGATAATATATCTCTCAATCTTATAAAAATTACTTGAAGCAACCAAATCCTAGAAACTCACCCATATTTTTTTGCAAGGGTTAATTTCATGGGTGCCATTATTTTTTTTGAGAAAGAGCCCAGTTCATTCCTGAAGCTTCAAGCAACATACAAACAGCCCTTGTGAAAAAAGAAAATTACAATCAAGTCCTTCAGGGGCTCTAGCGCTAAGCAACTGTAGAAGCTTGCCCTTCTCACCACGCCAGTGCTGGAGACGACGAACAGCAGAGTCGACGGCACCACTAGCCTACACACTACAGGAAAGCGAAGTTTTTTCGTCGGCCAACCATAATTTCATCGGTCCGAAAGAACCGACGAAAATAAGTCTATAATTTCGTCGGTTTTGTAAAACCGACGAAAATAAAATGTTAATTTCGTCGGTTTGGACCTGGCCAACGAAATATATTGTAATTTCGTCGGTTCAGACCGACGAAATTATGGTGCCGATGCTTCGCGGACGGTCTGGATGACGTGGCCGTATTTTCGTCGGTTTTAGCCGACGAAATTACAGTGTGCCAGGACGACGTGTCCTGATTAATTAGTACGGAGTTCGACGTGGCAGTAGTTTGACCGACGAAATTGCCGCCCACTTTGATTAAACCAGGCCGGCCCATTACTGCTCTCTCTTTGACCTAGCCGCCGCGCCTTGCTCCACGCCGCGCCGCCGCTCGCCAGCTGCCGCACGCCGCCGCCTTGCTCCCTGCTCCCCCACGCCGACGCACGAGTCGCCGCTCGCTCGCCCGCTCACCCACGCCTCCTCTCTCGTCGCCGTTCGCCAGGTGCCCCACGCCGCCGCCTTGCTCCCTGCTCCCCCACCCCGCCGCTCACGCCGCCGCCCGCTCACTCGCTCCGCCACGCCACCGGTCTAGCCGCACTCTGCGCCGCCGCGTCCCACCGCTACCCCTGCGCCGCCTTCCCCTTCCCGCCCTCCTGGTCCGCCTTCGCTGCTCTCCTCCCCGACGCCGCCCGCCCGTCGTTTGGGGACGCCGAGGTCGATCCGCGCTGTTCCCGTCGCTCCGCAGCGTCAGGCGCGTCGCCCCCGCGCGCATCAGCGCCGCCTTCCTGGCCGCATCAGCGCCCTACTCGACGCCTCGCCGCTCCAGTCCGAGGTGAGTCGCTTCCTGCTGCATCGCTTCCTCGCTAATCAACATCTGTGGGCTGTGGTGAGAACGTGAGATCTCGTTGCTAACACACACACACAAAATGCTCTATTTGCTAAGACATTCTTTCCTTTTGCAGCTGTGGGCAGCTGTTCTCCCTGCCCTGGGCGGTGGATCCGTGGGGAAAAAAAATGGCATGCAGCAAGTGATGAAAGTTAATTTTGATTACTGTTTTATGCTTCACTTCTTCAGTTTTTTAATTTGTGGTAGTGACCACTGACCACAGCAGAAACTGCAGTTTTGTTGAGTTATTAGCTTCAAGTTCTATCAGCTTTATTGCAGTTGAGCCGTATCTATATGAAGTCAGATTAGTATTGTAGCTGCTAAGTGCAAGCTAGTATTTGTTAATTAAACTCCTGTCAGTGCTAATGTTACCTCCTGCTACAAGACTAGTACAACCTTCCAAAATCAACCAATCAAAATCAATCAATCCGGCAGGAGGTAGCCTAGCTTGCTGCTTGCATGAGAATCTTTGTACTGATGCTTAAACAGTCCGGATATTACGTCCTTGGTAGCATTAGTCAAAGTCTGTTCATGGCAGAGGAATCCAACTGGCAATATGATGCAATGAAACTTTGGATTCTAGAGGGTACAAGTGTTGCTCTAAATCTGTTTATTTTTCTGAAATAGGTGGTGCCTGAATTGTTGAGGTCTTATTTATTCACACATTTTAGATATGCCTTCCTTATTTTGTTTCTAGGCTAGGAGCAAGTGTCTCATATCAATGCAGCAGGAAGAAGCAAAGAAGCATGAACAGATGCTTGGATCTTGTGAGTTCAATCCTAACATGCGTAGTTCTTGATAGAGGCATGAACAGATGCTTGAACAGATGCTTGGATCTTGTGTTCTCTCAATTTCTCATTGATTTGCTTCTTCGATTTGTTTGTGCATATTGGTCAGGGTTTCACATCAACAAAGAAGGTTGTTGTCCAAGGTTGGAACAAAGAGATATCAAGGAGACAATCTCACTTTTTCTGCAATCAGGTACTAATTTTCTATCAGGGATTCTTTGTTTGCATAATTTTGTCAAAGCTTATATACTTTCATACCTTAAGTATTACATCCACGTTGTGAATGCCTAATTTGGAGCAACCGCATTGGCATTATCTGGTAGTTTTAGCTCTCTTATTCATTGGAAAACTGCCTTTTTTGAATTTATTCATATGAATATCACTATATAGTAAACACATAGTTTGGCACAAATGGTGTGAGGCTATCAATGTAGAGTCTTTTGAACTTATTGACTTGTACAGTGGAATGACTTGAATCAATTCTAACTGTCTTGATTCGGCTACAATTCAAGGTACACGGTAGTGCAGTTTACCTCACATCATTTGTGCTTTTTCCTTTTCCTAAGGGAATATAAAACTTGGATTTGTCAACCTTTTCTTTCACCACTGTTATGCAGTTTATGAGTAAACAACTGGGCTGGTGGTTAATGATTCAGTGATGAGAACAAGAAAGGTGTAATGGTTGTTGGTTTCTATGCGCATTTTGTAAATATTTTTCCCCAGCACGACTACCTATTTTCATGCAGGCCTTTTTTAGTTGAATTTGGACCTGACATACTTGGAAACATTTTTTGATGAATCCAGGTGATATAAATGTGGCGAACACACATGTATTAGGCTTTACTAAGAGAATTTATATGTTCACATAAGTTGGCTGGATTTTCTTCGTTTTAAAAAATTCTGAAATTCAAATGCCCTCGCAGTACCACCTTCATACCTAGATTATGACAGTCTAGATCAACTTCTACATTCCTGTCTTGCAAATTCAAACATTAATATTTATCTTGAATGCTAACTTTATTTTCGGTTATTCCTATCTGCTCCTGCTTCGACCTACTTGATCCATTGATCTATATCTATTTCTGAGTGCTTCATTTTACCTGTTTTCTTTTCTTCCTTTCAGCTATAAGAGATTGAAGGTCCATTCATTGAAAACTTTGACCAGCGAAACATAGCAAAGGCAATTTTTACTCAGGTGAGACCTCAGCAACTCTTTTATTATATTTAATTTAGCATGGTTAGGCTTATTAGGTGAGTTGCTGCTTACACCTTAAGAAGAAAGTCAGCTTCATCCCAAGTTAGTCAAAGGAAAGATTTAGATTTCACATAACATGTTTTCATATCTTTTATTTGACGTGCAACATTTTAGGTTGGTGCATGGTTAGAACATGGAGAGAAGACCGGTGGCTTTTATGCTTGCAATCGCTATGAATCTGCAAAGAAGGAAGGAATTGTATGTGTTTTTAGACATTGCTGTTTTTATATTGGTTGAGGAAATGCTACTTTTGTTTATGGACACAATGTTTTGTTTTGTCTATGGTATATTTGTTTCAGAGATCTGCTGTTGTTGGCATCTAATCAGAAAGTATGTTCATGATACTTTTCCTGTGTTTCTCTTTTTCTGTAATACCACATTTGATCTGCATCATTCTCACTCTCATAAGTAACATTTATGTCTTTCTAACCTTTCTTGTTCATCTGTGCAAGTAATGTGTTGGGTATATTTTTTGACATCGACTATAGTGTGTTGGTAATACATACAAGAATATTGAATTAATTGAATCTGTTTTCCTATTAGCTGTAACCAAATTCGGTGTGGCTTTATTTGAGATCCATGAAATATTTCCCCAATGTGCTCTTATGCATCATGTGATGTTGGTTACAAGTTTGTGATGGTATGAATATCTATGAATTTTCTGTGAATTTTCTGAATTTTATATGATTTTCTGTGATTTTTTCTGACTTTTCTGTGAATAATAAAGCAACCTGTTTTTTTTAAATGTTTTTTTTTTGTAATTTCGTCGGCCAAAACCGACGAAATTAATGGTTTTGGCCGACGAAATTAATGGCACGTCGTCCAGAGCAAACCGAAATACGATTTTTTTTTTTTTCGATGTGGCGGATAATTTAAATCGCCGAGACCGACGAAAATAAGCGCCACGTCAGCTTTCCGTCGCCCGCGCTATGCATTGGTTTTTAATTTAAATCGGCTTAAAAACCGATTTAAATTATAGTATTTTTTAAATCGACATTTAAAAGGCATTTAATTTCGTCTAGCATATTTTGTCGGCTTAATTTTTTTAACAAACCGAGCGAAAATACGTTAATTTCGTCGGTTTTCCCTAATTTCGTCGGTTTTGGTCGATTTAAATTATCAAGGCTTTCTGTAGTGACACCACTCCTCTTGCCAAGCCCAACAGGGGAGGCGAACCAATAGGTCAAATCCACAAATAATCGAGAAAGCACACGAACTCGCCTTGGCCAAGTAAGGAGACAGACAAGCACAGTACCGCCAACAACCACCGCCTTCCCCACTCAAAGATTGCCGACGGAGTTCCATCCCACATCCACTAACCTCTTCCTCGATAAAGCTCTCCTCCGCAAGACGGGAGTCCAAGAACCGCACGGCCAGAGTTGAAGACGACGCATGGCCGCCGCATTGAAAAACTTCATGGGAGTTTGGCCTCCCGCCATCAAGAACTCCCTACCGTCCCAAGCTCCTTATTAGCAAACCTGAAAACTCATTGCTAAACAAACCTCTGGACATGCCCAGACTCAGATCCCATCTCCCCACCCTGAAGCAGTTCTGAGGTCACGGAGGCGAGGAGACTACGGATCGGGCGGGCCACTCACACTATACATGCTGAGGCTGAGCACCAAACCTTCTCCAGCCATGGCGTAGATCCAAAAAGCCAGACCACAAAGAAGAAGAAGAGGAACTCTACAGCCACCAAAAGTTAGGCTATACCCCTCTCGAAAATCCCTCACCAACTCCTACCTTGCTTTGGCCACAAAGTGGCCACGGAGGCAAAGGAGCCGACGGCATTTTGGAGGGGCGAGCGAATCACCTGGAAGTCGCCGCTCTCTTCTGTAGCAGGGGAAAGGTACCGCTCAGCTTGATTTGTTCATTTTCATGGGTGCCATTATTAAACAGGCCGGAACCACGGTTGCCATTTTTCGATCGCCTCAAGCAGAGATGCCATTTTAACATATATTCTCTCTCAAACATGCCATTATGAGCACTTACGGGGAGAATACAAGGCAAATACGCTGAGAAATACGGGCTGTCAGCCCCTCCACCTCCTTCTTCCTCCTCTCCTCTCCTCTCTCTCTCTCTCTCGAGCCCTTGCCACGCTGCCAGACCAAGACTGCCATCGAGCCCACCGCCGCCCATGAGAGCCCTACCACCGCCGCCAAGAGAGCCCCACTGTCGGAGCCTCTGCCCGCCTCGCCTAAGCACCGTCAGCTGAGTCTGCCCTCCACGCCGCCAAGACGACTTCACATCCAGAGCTCGCCTGTCTCCCAATACCTCCCTCGAGACGAACTCATCGGAGAAGCACCGTGAGCCCAGTCTCCGTTTTTCCCAATTCCGCCACCATGGCGAAATCCCAAATTGAGCTTGCATGAATCAAATTGATCCATTAGGCGCGCGCCCTAAAGCTAACTTTAGGTTTCCCTCACCTTCCTCGGCGTCTCGTCGGCCAATTTGGCCTTCGCCCACCACCGCCATGAGCGCGCCGCCACCTCCTCCGTGCGCAGCCCTGACTCGCCGCCGGACGTCTTCTTCTGGACGCCCTCCCTAGCTTCCTGGCCGTCTCCTTCTGGAGAGAGGGCGGCGTGTAGGTGGCGGCGATCGAGCTTCGCCCGTGGGCAGGCATGGAGGTGGAACTCCATGAGGGAGGCGGCCATTGGCGGGCGGGGTTTCAGTGAAGGAGTACTGGGTGGGCGGCGGGGCTCGGTGTGAGGTGGTGCAGGTGGTGGCGGGGCTCGAGCAGAGAGAGAGAGGGAGGGAAGAAGAAGGTGGAGGGTCGACATGTGGGACCCACTGTGAGTCCAGATTTCAACAGACGGTTTTGTATTCTTCCCGTAAGTGCTCATAATGGCACGTTTGAGAGAGAATATCTGTTAAAATGGCATCTCTGCTTGCGACGATCGAAAAATGGCAATCATGGTTCCGGGCTGTTTAATAATGGCACCCATGAAATTAACCCTTTTTTCAAAGATATTATGATTAACGCTGGACAAGTCATTAAACCCTCTTTTTCGTTCTGTGTTACACTAGAAAAATATAAGTTCAGGATGGACAAGCCTCGCCTTGATATTATTCTTGAGTCCGGTGCTTCTCCAGAGAAATTCCAATTCACGTCGGACAGTCTGTCGTGAACTAGTTTTCTTTATTTTTTCATGCAGACAAAACCTTATGTACGCAGGATAGTCCGCCGCAAAATAAACTTCCTTGGCATAGCGCGCAGACAAATCTCAATTCATGCCGGACAGTCCGCCATGTGAAGGTTTTTCACTTAAATTCGTTTTATGACCGTTAAAATCCGTCTATTGCTAAAGCAACTTTAACAGTGCTTTTGCAAAAGTAATTTGTATTCTTATTAACGAATAGGATTGCACTCAAATGACTATTATCTATGTATTAGCATATAAAAGGACGCATAACCTTCATTCCAAAGTGAGGTTTGGCCTTACAATACTATCCTCACACTTATTAGCCAGTTCTTGAGGCTTGTTTTTCAGTTGATATACATCTTCACTAAAAAGGCCCAAAATTCCACCACTCCAAATGTATTCAAATATGATTAATAGTGTGTTATGTCCTTGGGTTATGATATGAAGCTTATTACTCTTGGTCCCCCCGACGCCGTCCGCGTCTCCATTGTCGCCAGCGTCTCCCCGGCGTCGTCCGCCACCCCACCGGCTTGATCCGCTTGCGCCGTCGCCGCCGAGGTCCGTCGCCACTCCGCTGTTCGCCACCGCTTGCTTGCGCCGAGGTCCGTCCACCGCCGCCCCTGCGCCGAGGTCTTCCATGGCCGGGAGGGCTCCACAAATTAAGCCTCTGTTTATGTGCAACACCATGACCTGAATTGAGCATCACAGTATCTGAATTTTTAAAGAGCTTCACAAATTGTTTTCATATATGATGTATAATGTAATTCTAATAAGATTAATAGTCCACTGTTGTAGGAAATTTTGTACAATGATGCCATACAAGCTCTATGTTTTGTTGCTCTTGTATCTTTGTTCTATTCGAGTTTCTAAATCAATCCACCTTTGGTAGTTGTTTAAATTCAGCAGGTGGTTGAGATATATTTTTTTATCTTTGATTTATCTTTGTTTAAATCCGCTAAGTATCCGATGTCCGTATTGTACCCGTCCGTATTATATCCGAAAACCGTTTTCTACCAGTCCGTAAATACCCGTATCCGTACCCGTACCCTACCTGATTTTTAACTACCCGTATCCGTACCCGTATCCGAAGAAAAATAAATAGGGTAGGGTACGGAAAGACTCCTACCCGACCCGTACCCTACCCGTTTTCACCCCTACTCTTGGATTACCAATTTTAGACGGCTTGGTAGTGCTGCTCTTAAGAGCTTGCCATGGTGGTTGTGCGAACATTCAAGATGATTTGTGAAGGCTAGATGCTTGTCTACCGGAGTTGTGAAAAGCAATCTTGAGTGAAAAGAGGTTGCGAGCTCGAGCGGTAGCCGGTACTTGGTGAAGGCTTGCCTCAACGGGGAGTAGGAGGAAGACTCCAAAGCTCGGTTAAAAAAATCGATGTGTCCCTCTCTTACTTCTTACATTTGATTTCATCGATTTACTTTCAGCGCTTGTCTTTAATTTTTTTCGCTTCCGCTATGTTTATTGTATTTTGCTTAGTGTAGGACCTGCCAGTTAGATTGGGTAACAAATTGCTAAAAGACTTAAACTTTGACTTAAATTTTTAAAAGTTGTCTATTCATTCTCTCTAAAGACTAACTAGATCATTTCAGAGCCTCCGTCGTGCTCACCGTATCTGTACACCTAGCTCTCGTTTCCATCCATTCTCTTCCCTAAATGCTGTTGTACACTGGTTAGAATGATCTGGGCGTCATCTTGGCCGCTAGCTCCGGGATGCGCTTGCTTACCACAACAATCATCAGCGTCACTTCACGCATGCTCGCTGCAGGTCGCTATTTATTGCCTCCAGTGATGGGAGCTCGATGTGGCACTGTCTGTGTTTGGTGGTCGTAAGGGGAGGGGGGAGGGGTTTGTCATAAACAAATCATAAATATTCTATAATCAATGTCAGGTCCCACATATATTTTATTCGGATCAACATGACCAATATTCATTTTTGTAAACGTTTTTTAAATAATAACCTAAATTATAAATGTTTTATATCAATGTAAAAATATATGTGGGACCTGACATTGATTAGAGAATATTTATGATTTTTTGATTTTTTTTTGAATTTTTTTACATGGCGAAACAAAAATAACAAAAGTTTATCAATATCTAACGCTGGCCGTCGGATCGAGATCCAACGGCCAGCGCGGGCGTCGGTCGAGAGACGCGTCCGACGGGCGTCGGACCGCCCCCGCGTCCTTGTCAGACAACAATCTGTTGGAGATATGTGCCAGTTGGACCTCGAGGTAAAGGCTATGTTCTTTTGAGCAGATCTTAACAGCTGAACAGCTGAAATGACTAAATTTTAAATGCTTCTCGAGGTAGTCTCGAGATTCGGATCCATTTTGTTTGACTTGTTTTTTAAAGCGTTAGGACTCACCTTCAAAACAGCAAAAAAACGGATTAAAAAAACTCAAAACATATGTATTTTTAAAACGTAGATAAATCGTTAAGCTTTTAAGCCATTAATCTGTTAAGCTGAAAAGAACTGAGCTTAAAGAAGGTCAGAAATGGAGAAGACGATAGCCTGAACGGAAACATGTAGGCTCAAATAAGGCTGCAACTATAGAGGCAGGAGAGAGCCAATGGTGAATTCGTTACAGAAGGAGGCCACTGCGCTGTGCTCCCATAATAACGCCCCCTACCACCATTAACACAACATGCCATGCTTCTGCAATGCTTCTAACTTTGTCACTGCTCATTGCCTACACCACGTGGACGCCGCCATCCGATGCCAAATCAAAGTGGATCTCCGCCTGCCACCATCAGATCCTCGCCACCACAGACAAAAGGGGGAGATATTGATCGAGATAGAGAGGGAGGAAGAGAGAGAGATAGAGATTAGATATAGTGGGGTTTGCAAGTGGACATAGACATGCATCCTAAGCAAAAACCGCCATGCCATGTTACATAAAACCACCCAAATTAAAGTTACTTTGTTGAATGATTGTCGTTGGTATAAGCTAGACAACAAATTTTTAAGGAGCTGCCGCGTGGAGGCGAGGCTCGCGGAGCAACTCAGGGAGCGAAGCAAAGGCAAAGTAGTTAGACGGAATTTGTTTCTCTTGAATGGATCCCCCTCCAAGGGCCATGGTGGCATGTTTATATGGGGTGAAGGCAAATGGAAAATCCCCTCCTTGCCTCTGTACCCTAGATGTCCAGCGGACATTCTTGTACATTTGTCACTTACATGATGGGCCATGAGCCTTTCTATACATGTGGCCTATTCGATTCCAGCCCATTGCTTCGGGCTATCCAAAAGATGGGGTATTCCTACCCTATGTTACAACAATGATCAAGTGGACAATTTTGACCTACATTTCATAATTTATTGTCTAGGCTAACCCGATTTTGCTATTCCTAGGCTAATATGGGTCGAGAGAAATAGTTGAAACACCAAATCTGTTTTGTTTTTTAAAAGGTGGGCATATCAAATTGGGTGTCCGATGGAAAGATTTCCATCCGACTCGTGACGCTAGCATAACGTTGACATGGAACCATGAAAAAATAACTATGGAACCTTGGAAAGAAAACAATTGCAGAACCTTGGCACATACATATATGAAGCATAGACAAAAACCTAATTAAACCTTGAAAAATAGTGGCTGAAACCTAAGAAAGGTACTAGTGAAACTTACAAAATATACTAATGAAACTTGATAAACGAACCAATGAAAGTTGGTTAGCTAGTGATGAAACTTTAAGAACGATAAGAAGTTCCCTTGAAGAAAGGTAATTGGTTTTGTTGTGTTCCTATTAAAAAAATGTAACCACGACTAGACCTGATCAACGGTCGGACCGGGCTTGAAAAAGTCTATCTCGCGGGGCCAAGCCCGAGCTTGGCCTGGCCCGATGCTTCGGGCCTCAGCTTTGGGCCTCCTCTCCGGGCCCGAGCCCGGCCCGAAGCCCGATAGATCGACCCGGAAGCCCGACCTGACCATGGCTTAACGCACTTTTTTGCCGAGCCCGACCCCGGCCCATCCTGGTGACTGGTCGGGTCAGGCCGGATCGAGCTTTTTCGGACCGGATCGGGCCGGGCTACCCATGAATAGGTCTAACCACGACCTCTCCTTTGCACTCAATCTTAACATATAATTTCCCTCCGAAGGGACATGCGATCTCACAAGCAAAACAATTGTTGGAGGGTTATATGCTTAATTTCTTCAATTATTGGGGACTACGGCATAGCCCCACACACACATATATACAGTGTTTACGAATTTTCCATTGAAACGGATCGGAGAGATTAATCAGAACTTAGAAGCAATGAAAGGAACAGTACCGATCCAAGGCTGTGTTGCTAAGTATAACCACTAACTTGCGGCCAACGACTTTTACTTGGTGGCGCGTGCGAGGCGTGCATGCATGCTATCGCGCCCTTGATGCTTGGAGCATGCCCGTCAGGTCCCTCGACGCGAGGACGGACTTGTACATCTCGATGACGAGCCTCTGCCCCAGCTCCTCGGGCTTCTGCCGCACCTGCGCCTGGCTGCGCGACCGCCGCACGGGCACCCGCTTCTGCCACAGCGCTTCCGTCGTCGTCGCGCTCCTCCGCAGCGGCAGCGCCGCCGCCGGCTGCTTCTTGGCCGCGCCGAGCATCATGTCCACGTACGCGTCGCGTATCCGCCCCAGCACGCGCGCCGGCGCCGCGGCCGCGGTGGCCGGGGCCGGGGCCTTGACGCGCACGCGGAACATGCCGCCGAGCCGCATCGCCCACGGCCTGCCGCCGCCGCCGCCGCCTCCGCCGCCATCGCCGAGGCGCACCAGGTGGCTCGCCCCGCGCCCCGGCGCCGCGCCGCCGTCCACGCGCTGGTACTTGCGCCGGCGCCAGTAGGACCGTATGCCTCTCGTGAAACGAATCGGGAAGGCTCCCGCCTCCATCGTCGTCCGCGTTAAGCCGGGCTGGGTTGGTGGTGCTTGGTCACGAGAGCCAGTCAGCCAGAGGAGGATCGTTGGCCTGCTAGCTGAATGCTCACTCCAGCTCTAGCTCTTCCTTTTTATACACGGTTCCTCGAGAGCTGAAGCCGTCAGGTCAGGCGTCAGGGGCCCCCAGAAAAAAAATGGATTCGTTCAGTTCGTGGAACGTTCGCCTCTGCGCGGACATGGACGAAGCTGGTAGGTTAGCGCGCCTCGTGGTGTTTTCTAATGTCAAAGTTACGGTGAACCTAGCGTCGACGTTGCAGCAGCAAATAATTTTTAAACTAGCTCGTCAGGGTCACACTGTGGCTGCACGACATGGTCAAGAGCTCAGGGGCTCGGTATAGAAATATTTGAGTTAATAAGTCTGTTCGACTTAACACGATGAGCCAAGGAGATTGGGATGATGTGGTTAGTAAGGACTTAATTGACCAGGCGAGGTGAGGCTATCAGGTCCACGAAAATGTCTGCTACGCGTGTACACACACGTGCTTGACGGTCGTTATCTTTTTTTGAGCTAAAGGGGCAGGTGCTCTGCCATTTCATTAAGTAGAAGAAAACAGCTATGTACAAAAGAGAAGAGAAATAGAGGGGGGGAGGAGAGGGGAGGGGGCGACCAACACCGCCAACAACGCCAGGGATGCGAGGCTACGAACAACACAACATTGCCAACAACAGGGCAGACGCCCAAACACGACAATGCCGCGAACGCCACCGCCGAACGACATGCGCGGACGAAGACTCCCGCCACCACTGCATGGCAAGCGCGGACAAGAACCGCCACCGCCGAGAAGGATGCACGGAAGAAGACTGCCGCCACCACCGGACAGGATGCATGACCGCAGCGAGTCACCAAAAGGCGCCTGCACCAAGACAGACGAAGGGGAGACGCAGCCGCCACCACCAAGCGAGGCCACCCAAGACACCACCTCCGCTGAGCCAAGCCTGCTGAAGCCTTGAAGACGAAGCCTTCAACAAGGGAACGACGCGAAGCACGCCGCCATCGCCTGATAAGAAGAATCGGGTTTGCACCCCAAGGCTTCAACAGGAAGGGGGACGCACACGACGATGCCTCCAACGAGGGGAGCGGCACCAAGAACGGTGTCGCCATCGCCGGCCCAAACGGGCTAGGTTTTCACCTGGCGAGCCTCCCGAAGACACTCAGACAAGAGGTAAGTGCGCAGGCGAAGACGAGGCACCAACTAAACCAAACCCCCACGAAGCCCGCGCCGAGCACCAAGGGCCACCACAGCCGCAAGGGCAACGGGTGACGAATCAGCCGCGCCAAAGCAACACGCCGCCGCCGAAAACCCCAGACGCCAAGCCGACGAAGAAGGCCGACGTGTTCCAGCCAACACCACCCAGGCAAGCCTCCTCAACGCCACGCCGGTTTCACAAGAAGAGAGGGGAAACGCACGGCCTGGGGAGGAAGACCTGTAAGGGCAGGGGGGCCGAAGCAGCGCCGAGCAGCACACCGACGGCACGACGACCGCCAAGAGCCTACGACAACACCCACACCGCCGAAGGACCCGCGCCCCTAGCCCGCAAACCGGCCGAGCCACCAACGCCAGGGACCCGCCTCCCCCGGGCAAGCTGGACACCCATCAGCTGCCGCAAGGAGACCGATCCCGACCGCAACCTCTCCAGCAGAGAGGGGAGAGGCGAGGGGGGGAGGCTCAGCCGGACGCCACTGCACCGGCAAGGGGAGGGCCGGAAGAGAGTGACGGCGAGGAGAAAGGGGCGCCCCAAACCGGACCGCATCACTCACCTCAGAGGGAGAGGAGAGGGGGCACACGGTCCGAGCCGCAACTCGCCAGGAGAAGGGAGCAGCAGGGGCAGCGGAAAGGCTGCCGACGAGGAGAACCAGGCAGAGGGAAGGGAGGGGACGGAGACCTGAAGGAAGACCGGCAGGGGGGGAGGCCCATGCCGACGCGAACTGACGGCCACCGCCGACGAAGCAGGCGAACTGACGACCCACTGCCGACGGCCACAGCGGGGACGACGAAGCAGGAGACCCGCAGCCGACGAAGCGCCGCCACCAGATCCAGACGGAACTCCGCCAGATCTGGCCAGAAAGCAAAGACGGGCCCCAGACCGCCACTGCGCTAAGCCCGCCCACCAGAGTGCGGACGCCGGATCCGCCGCCGGCGCCGAGCCGAGCAGGCCACGCCTGACCAAGCCGCGCCCACCGAGGCGCGCCGCCACACGCCGCCCTAGCCACGCTGGCCGGGCCGCGCCGCTGCAAGGCTGCCC
Source organism: Raddia guianensis (assembly GCA_036346415.1). Lineage (NCBI taxonomy): Eukaryota > Viridiplantae > Streptophyta > Magnoliopsida > Poales > Poaceae > Raddia > Raddia guianensis. The sequence goes on along the minus strand of CM070534.1, from coordinate 47,308,159 downwards.
CGGACGCTGCGCGCGCGCGGCTGGCAGACGCACGCGGGCAAAGCCAACTCAAGCGCTGTCAAGGAAGTCGCCCACCGTGCCGCCGGAGGAAGGGGGCAGCACAGGGGACAATACGACGGAAAAACAGGGCTTGGCGGCGAGGCGGGGGGGACGAGACGCCGCCGCCGCCGCCGCCGCCACCGACCGCCACCATCGGATGCCGCCATGGCCGCCGCGACGAAGAGGAGAAGCAGAAAAGAAAAGAGAAAAGCCTCGCCTCTTGCCTCCACCCCAGTGGAGATGGCGCCGACGGGGAGGAAGGCGCCGAGGTCGCCGGCGGCAGCAGCAGGCTGGTGGCGCGCGCCGCCGCCGCCGGGGGCGGCTAGGGTTGCGGTTTGGTGGAGTCGCGGGAGCCGGGTCGCAGGAGTCGAAGCTGCGACGTCTCGTCTCAGTCATGAACTTGACGGTCGTTATCAGTTTTAGGTTTTATTACTGTCCAAGAAGTTCACTTTTCCTCTACGTTGCTGCGCAAGGTTGTTGACATTGCAGGTAAATAATCATAATTAAGTGACGTGGAAAGAAGAGGCACGAGGAAAGCTAGCGAGCACGGTTCATCTCTAGAGGAAAACAAAATCGGTCAAATGGCATGTCGATCTCTTATCTACTGTGTACGCTGAGTCGCTGATCGAGGTACTTCTGGATGTGGTGAGTATTTCTTTCTTCCTACTACGGTCTACGAATGATGGATATATCCGCACATGTGGCGGCTGTGTGCTGTGGTGGTGTGGGGTGAGGTGGACATTAAGGAAGCACTAGAAATGTAGGCGCGCCCATGACGCGCCACTTGGTAGCTCCCGACAAAAAAGAATTAGTCTAAAGAATAACTAACATTTTTATTCTAATGAGGTTCGAACCGATAACCCATTAAAGCGTAGAGGATAAAATTTTGAAATTTTTCAGTAAAAAGCCAACATATAAAGTGATGTAATAAAGCATTTGTTAATTTGTTTTTTTTAATAATTTTTAAAATTACAAATTAATTTGTTTTTAACACCTTTTTAAAATTTCAAAATGACTTTGTCGGGGATTAGATTACGGCCCATTGCCTTGGCCCGCTCCCTGACGGCCCAATCGAGCAGCCTACTAGGGCCCAGCTCCCTGGAAAGCTCCATCAGGCCCATATGCATCCTGCCGAACAGCCTCCTGGCTGGCACGGTGCGTAACGGCCTAGGATTCGTGTTTGAGTCTGACTCGAACAAGGGTTCTGTACGGCTACGTGAAGACCCGGACGTGGTTTCCCGGATTGAATTAGGAGTCGTGATCCCCAAGATTAGGAGCTTGCCTTATCTGCCTCGGGATATATTTGGCATGTACTGAGTTCGTTGCGATCTCATAGTTAGCCCGGTCCGATATTCCCTCGGTAGGTCGGTTTGCTCTGCACTATATAAACAAGGCCCCTACGGCGTGTAGAGGGAGGACTTAGACGATCCGCATCCGAGATTACTTTGTCGCATACTCTTCGCCAGTACACATATAATCTCGCCGAGACACATTCGCCTCGCCGAGCCACCTCTTGTATTCATCTCTCGATATATAAGAAAGGCCGACGAGGGCTATTATCTCCCGAGAGGCCCGAACCGTGATAAAACTCGCCTCCCTGCTCGCCGTTGTTCGTGGTTGTTTGGCGGTTCCTATCTCAATCTTAAAGAACCTTAGCGACTTGAGATCGATATTCAACCGCCGATACCGGCGCCGTCGTGGGGACACGCAGACGAGCATGTCGAACTCCGTCGGCCGATGCGTAGATACTTCCCGAGGGCTACGACTCGGCGATGTGATGTCTCGCCCCTCGCCGGGCTCAGACGATCTGTTCGGTCTCGAATGCTTTCCGTGATCCGAGGCGATGTCTCCGCTATATGGCGTAGATAGCCTCAGATCGCACTCGCTATCGACGACGACGACACGGAACTCGATGATCTTTACGACGGTTTAGATTTATCGATTCCAAGGCTATGTCGGTAGATTCCACCGTGGAGACACAGCGATGACACCGCCTAGCATATCTTCGCATGGCCCCGCAAAGATCAACATGGCCGATGTAGGAACCTCCGAGGATCCCGCACGGCCGTGGGCGGCCGGGCGAGGTCGGGCAGATTAACTCGCCGCATCAAGACGAGGTCGCACAGTCGCCGCGAAAGCAAGACGCCATTCACCGCAGCCTCGACGATTCCATCAATCAAACCTTAGCACGGTTTCGCGACCGGTAAGCGACGACGCCGCGACCACCTCGCGTTTGCCGCTTAAGTCTCCCGGCAGAAGCTTCCCCGCTCGGGACAATTTCCGCGGACCGACTCATCGGGCGTAACGCTGGATGGTTCAGTGGATCCCGTGACCCATAGATCAAAGTCGGAACGGCTCAAGCTATAGCAACGGTCCTTAGATCCACCAATCGTTGATCTCGCCCGCATGGGCGGCGCTGCTGCGACTAACCTAGAGCGACCGGGCCGAGGGCCTAAAGTCTCTAGGAGAAGTCAACAACTCCTCAGCGGCAAGCAGCCAAGCTGCCGGAATGATTCGGACACTCGATCGATCGCGTGACCCCGCCACCATCGGCGATCACCGCCCATGAGCAGCTACCCGTGGTCGCCGCCGCCGCTAAGTCCTCGTAGTCATCGCGACCACAGGGGCAAGCGCGATGATCACGGACGGTCCACTCGTGAGGAGTGGTCGCCGCCACCACGAGGAAGGAGCGTGGTGGATTATCCCGAGAGAGTTTCTCCAGCCGAGTCCTCCTGCTCAGCAGAGTTCCTCCGCGAACAGACCAACGCCTTCTCAAGACTAGGTTCTCGCGGGAAGGTGGCCGTCATATGCTCTGGTCTGCAGGGCTTTCTCCGACGAAGCACGGCTGTCCGGTGGCCCTCAAAATTCAAGCCCGGCCACATGGAGAGGTACAATGGGACTCGTAACCCAGAGGAATTCCTTTCCATCTACGCCACGCCATCATGGCGGCCGGGTGACGAGCTCGTTATGGCTAATTACCTCCCGACCGTCCTTGAGGGTGCCGCTCGGACGCGGGTCGTTCAATCGGCAAGAGGGTTCCATCACCATGGAACCAGCTTTGTGACGCCTCGATTGCTAATTTCCGTAGTCGCTACGCATCCGGCAAGGAGGATGATCTCGCACCAGATGATCCAGATGAACGGGAAACCTCCGCAATTTCGTGAAGCGTTTCATTAAGATCCGCAACACGATCCCAAATACCTTGATGAATCTGTTGTCCGCGCCTTCAAAAACGGAGTCCGCGACGAGCTGCTCACCCAGATCTCGAGATCAATGAGACCTGACCGCCAACGACTGTTCAAGGCGGCCGATCATATGCTAACGCTGCAGAGCGTGCTCAAGACAAAAAGGCGTTCGACAAAGGCGAAGCCGCCTACTGACTGGTGTGGATGAGAAGAAGAAGAGCAAAGAAGAACGCTCCCGTGACAAGAAATCCCGTAAGAAGAAGAACAAAGGTGATGCGAACAATACCGTCGCAGTATGGATCGCAAGACTCCTCCCAAGGACGGGCGTAAGAAGCCCAACAATAATTACAAGGGCAAAAACCCGCTCAGGAGGCGGACAAGGCAAGAAAGGTCCGAGCGACCGATTTTGTAAGTTCCACCAAAGACTACGGGCATGATATACGCCATCAGAGAACTTGGGCTGCAAAGCTCAAGATTTCTACAACGGCAAGGGCCCAATGCCCACCCCGCCCGAACATGGTGATGCCGTAAGGCTAAGCGCCAAACCGACGATGGTGATCGGGAAGATGATGACGAATATCAAGAGCCCGTGGAACCATATCGCCCATTTTCGGGCGGCTCCTCGGCTTACACCTCTCTGGCGCAGCCTCAAGGAAGTCGCTCGAGGTCCACAACGCCGAAAAGGCAAAACCTCACTGAATCGATGAAGTGGACCGAGGTCTCCATCTCCTTCTAAGGAGGATTGCCCCATCGATGACCAAGCCTCACGGCTTCCATCGGTGGTCGCCCACCATCGCGAACGCGAGAGTTGGCCGTGTCTTAGTAGACGGCGGAGCGCTTTTGGACTTGCTTTCGCTAAAGTCTTGGACGAGATGCAAATTCTCGCCCAAGTCAAGGAAGTCGCAATGCCCTTCTACGGAATTGTTCCGGAGAAGCCGCTGCCGCTGGGGTGTTGTCCCGCCTGTCACCTTCGCAACCCAAACAACTTCCGGACAGAGTTGATCACTTTCGACGTGGTCGACTTCCGTCGGCAGATAACGCAATCTTGGGCAGCCATCTCTCGGTAAGTTCATGGTCGTGTCCCACCACGCCTACCATTGCGTGAAGATACCGGTCCTAACGGCGTGATCACGGCCAAGGGCAACTACAAAGTCAGACCGATTGCGACGAAAGCGCCCTTGCCTCGTCGACCAGCTTCCGCCGCGGTCCGTAAGTTCCATGCACTCAAGTCTCAGACGCTCTAGGGTCTCCCTTCACCGGAGGAGAAACCAAGGAAGTTCATTGCCGCTGACGATACTTTCAAGATAGGTTTACTTGGGGGCGGTACCGACCCCAAATAGGAAAGCGAAGCGATTGCCTTCCTCCGAAGCTAATGCAGATGTATTCGCCGGGAGCCATCTCGACATGCCCGAGTCCCAAGGAGGTAATCGAGCACAAATTGGTCGTCCGCCGACAAGAAGCCTGCTCGCCGTAAGCTTCGCCGCTGAATTCAAACAGGGATCATCAAAGATCGACTTGGCAAACCGTCATTGGTTCATCCGCGAGGTTGATCACACCGAGTGGTTAGCCAACCCTGCATTGTAAAGAAGAAAGGCGGCAAGTGGAGGATGTGTCGATCACACAGATCTGAACGCCGCTTGTCCTAAGGACAATTTTCCGCCGTCAGATTGACCAAACCGGTCGATGCGATCATGACGCCCACTTTCGAGTTTTTAGATGCTTACTCGGCTACCACCAAATAAGCATCTCCCGAGGATGAAGAGAAGATCGCCTTCATCACCCCTTTCGCACTTTTCGCTATAATGACCATGTCTTTCGGTCTGCAAGAATGTCGGTGCCACGCTCCAAATACTTAATGGAGAAGACCTTTCCGTAACAGCTGAAAAAACTCGAGGTCTATGTCGATTTACATAGTTGTAAAGAGCAAGTATGCTCCAGATCATGTAAAAGACCGCAGAGACTTTTCATAATCTCACCAGCATCGAATAAAATTAAATCCAGAGAAGTGTACCTTTGGTGTTCGATCCGAATGTTGCTCGGTTATGTCATTGGCTCGCAAGGTATTTTCGCCAACCCCGAAAAAATCGAGGCCATTGAAAATATGCAGCTCCAACTACCATAAAGGAAGTACAAAGCCTCATCGACGGATGGTCGCTCTAAGGTGTTTATTTCCGTCAAGGCTAACGCTGGCTGCCCTTCTTAAGGCCCCGCAAGCACCATGGTTTCGAATGGACGGAAGAAGCCGATAGATCCTTCCAGATCCGGCGATACCGTTCAATCCTCCCGCCTTGACTACCCCGCTGCATGGCGAAAGCAGCTCCCATCAGACCTAGGTTGCACGCCACAAGCGGTGAGCGCAGCCTTGACGGTCGAAAGGGAAGGCCTACAATGACCAATCTATTACGTGAGCGAGGTACTTCACGGATCAAAGGAGCGCACCGAGGTCCGTGGTTACTCACGCCATGCTCATGTCCTCCGTGAAGCTTCGCCACTACTTCCAAGCGATCAACATCGGGTCCCGACCACGTTCTCACCGGGAGAAATCTTACTAACAAGGAATCTAGCGGACGATAGCCAAGTGGGCAATGGAACTAGCGAGTTTGATCTCGTTATTTGTCGCCCGAACCGCTATCAAGTCACGTGTCCTAGCTGACTTTGTCGCTGAATGAACTTGCCCGCCCAAATCCCGTGGAGCTCCCGAGCAACCCGATGAACCCCTTGACCATGTTTTCGATGGCTCACAGACCGGAAACTCGGGGCTGGTTTTGTTCTCATCTCCTCAAGGAGAGCAACTCCAAAGATTCTATCCAACTACACTTTGCGGCGACTAACAACGCCGCAGAGTACGAGGCCCTCCTCTCACGGACTAAGAGCGCAAGTCGCTTGGTGTCCAACGGCTAACCGTGGAAGGAGATTCACAACTGGTCATCAATCAGTTAACAAGGAGTATTAGTGCCGCGATAACTCAATGGCGCGACACCGTTGAAGTGAGGAAGTTGAGCGCATTTTCGATTTTTCGAAGTGCTCTTCGTGCCTGTGAAGGACAACTTCCGGCCGACCAGCTATCCAAGTATGGATCCTCACGCTAACTCGCTCGGCAGGGTGCTCGCCGAGCACCTTCACAAGCCCTCAATCACGCCTCCGGACGAGGCAACAGAGATGTGGTGCTGTCTCCACTATCGAGCAGTGTCGCGGATCGACAACGCCATTTGTCCGGTACCTTTGCGATGGGACCTCGCCGACGACGAAGCCGAGCGTTCCTGGCCATAAGGCGGTTGCTCCATACAAGCTTGTGGACGGCATCCTTTACCGCCAAGGTGCTCGGGAGTTCTTCCAAGTGCATCTCGCAACAGAGGGTGTGTTCTTCTTAGGGACATACACGAGGGTGCTCAGGCAACCACGCCCTTCGTAACTCGTCGGCAAAGCGCTTCGCATGGGCTATTATTGGCCCATCACTACAAGATGCCCGGACATCGTGACTAAGTGCAAGGCTTGCCAATTTCACGCCCGAAGGCACACAAGCCCGCCCAAGAGCTCCAAACAATCCCCATCTTGGCCTTTCTCCACATGGGGTCTGGATCCGCCGCCCATTCCCTAAGGGGTACAAGGGCTATACACACCGCTCGTTGTTATAGACACTTTTACAAAGTGGATTGAGGCGAGCTCGTGTCGCCTCTTCACGCCAAAACGGCCGTTCGCTTTTTCAAAAGCAACGTGGTCACGCCGCTCGATTCCCCATAAGTCGATCACGGATAACTGCACCAGCCCGGCGAGCTATTCCAGAATATCGCGCATACCGGGTACTAAGGTTCGCTTTACCGTGGCACATCCACGAGCAATGGAGCAATGAGCGAGCTAACGGACAGATAGTTCGTGGTATCAAACGGCGGTATTTATCGCTCTCGCCGAGCACAACAAGGCTCGGGTTGACGGTTCTTCCGTCCTCCGGCGCTTCAGACTACGGCCACCGGGCGACCGGGAAACTCCTTTCCAACCGGTCTATGGTGCGAAGCTTATCCGCTCACGAATCGACTCGGTTCGCTTTCAAGACGAGCTCGGTCAACTTAGTTGACGACGAGCAAGAGCGCCTCGATCTCGATCTCCTCAAGGCACACGCGACCGGGCACAAGTCGAATGGCGCGCTACCAAAGAAGATCTTCGCCGCACGCCGCCAAGTCATTCGACCTAGGGCTTTGAAGGCGGGCGACCTCGTTTCTACGCCGTGTCCAAAACTTGTCCAATGCCAACAAGTTAACCCTCGTTGAAGGGCCCGCTCACGGTCGCTTCTTCCGCCGCTCGGGCCGTTTCGCGCCGGCTATGGAGGACGGAGAGAGTGACCAAAGACTTGGAACATCGACCTACCAGAAGTTCTTTGTGTAGGTCCTCGCTTGTTTGCTTAGCTTTGCGCTTTTTGTAAACTTCGCGCCTCGGTTCGTCCAAGTCTTTCGCACCATGTAAAGTTCAATCCAATTCTTCGTGAACTCGTGGCCTCGTGTTCTTTTCACCGCTCGCCTTCTCGCACTACTTCTCTCTCGTAACACTTGATGGCTGCCCGGTCTTGCGAACTCTTGGCTCAAGAATCTTAAGGATTGTTCTCACCCAGATCTGGTTTCGACAAGTTCCTAAACTCGTGGTTGCGTAACACGGCCTTTCCACCTTGCGGCTAAGTCGCGCTCGTAAGCCCTCCGCGGCAGAGGCACTTATCGCCGGGCGCGACCACTTGGTAAAGCTCGCTCGAAGCCCCCGCCGCGCAGGCACTTTCCTTGTTCGGTTACATTTCGAATCGCCTAACTTACGCCAACGAAAGCGTATCACGGAACGAATCGAGCAAGGTACGGTGTCGCTTTTCTTCTACGCGACGTGCTCGAGTTCGCAGTTTAGGTTCTCGAGCATCGTCTGCACGGGGCTAGGTGTCGCTCTTTCTCTTGTGCACTGCTCGGGTTCGCAAACTCGTGTTTTCGAGCGATGCACAACGGGCCGGAGTTAGGCGTAGCGCTCACCGTTTTCTTAAACTTCCTAGCGCTGCTCGCTTTTTCTTAGTTTCGCTCGTTTTGTCTTTTTTGCTCTCTCTTTGCAGGAAAAGGGTAAGTCTTTATTAACAAAATTTACAGTACAAAAGTCCATCTCGGTTACGATTTCTACAGCCTACCTAGAAGCGAAGTTGTTCCTTGAGCTCCTCGATCACTTCCTTAAGGCGCAGGACTTCGCTTTGGGCTTTGAACCCTCTCTCGCCTCTCAAATGAGACGATCGGCTTCCTCCTTGCTCGCTCTCGCCCGCCTCCGCTTTCAGACGGAGAGCCTCGACCTCTTCGGTCTAGGCCCGCAGCTGGTCGGTCAGAGCCTCGCTCTGACTAACTCACTGCTCGGCGGTCTTGAGCCATGGTGTCCCCATCCTCGAGCTCGATGGTGACCCCATCCTCGAGTTCCGCCATGGTGTCCCTGAAGACCTGGGAGGGAAGAACAAGTTAATTATGTTGCGATGACGTGGCTAAGCTGAATGAGATTCGGCCTTGGTGTTTACCTTGCCAAGTCGGGCGCTTCACCGCGACGCAGCGGTCCTCGAGGCCATCGGCCACGGCCCCGCCAGGCGGGATGAGGCGGGCGCTCTTGTTGCCGCCGCTTTGTTCGCTCCTTCTTCTTGCGGAGCGATTCGCCGGAGCCGGAGCGACGGGCGAAGCGCTTGCCTCCGCCCTTCTCCTCTTCCTTTTCCTCTTCCGCCTCAACGCCTTTCGGCGAGGCCGAGCCGCCCGCCGGCGGGCGCTGTTGTTTCCACCGGCAGACGACTTTCGGCCCGCCGGGGCTTCTTCTTGTTCCCGGCAGCCGGGTCCCACCTTGCTCGGCGGAGAATCCCGCCGCTCGTGGGTAAGCTGCCCTGCCGAGTGTTCGGCAAGATCGCTGCTCGGTCTCGCCTGGTAGCCTCCGAGCCATCGCTTTGGCTCAAGTCCGTGGCGCCACCCGCCATTACTTTTGCCTCCACCGCTTCACGCGTCTTTGAGCGCGTCGACCGTCATTGGAGTTCCCGGCGGCAAGAAGTTCCACGCCGCCAGCTTTGTCCTGAGGCTCGCCACCATCGCTCGGACGCGCTGCAGTGTGCTCGGGCAACAGAGATCGCTTCAACCGCCTCCTCGGCCGTCGTCCGAGGCGGTCTCTTCTTGGGCAGCTGATGAACGAGAGTTGATCGTTAAGTCTAATGCGGTCAGAAGGTGGAAAGATCAAAAGATCGATTTCTACATACCTGCCGTGGAGGGCTTAGTCCTGATCTTCTTCGCCAGAACTTTCCGCCTTTTCCTCGGGGGCTCCTTGGCGGGTTCTCCGCTTTGGCCCTTGGGCGTTCGCGGCGATGAGCTCAGCTCTCTGGTGAGCTGAGCACTCCTCTCGCGCAACGCAAGGAGTTTCTCCTTGCGCGCAACCTCCTCCTCGAGTCTCCTTTGCTCGGCGACTGCTGAAGCCGCGCCATATGGCTCCGGTGAGCTTGGTAACGCCTAAGCCGAGGGCTATGGTCTTTACTCTTCGCCGCGCCGGGCGAGGAGGGAGGGGCTTGGTCTCTTCTCATTTGGGCTGACCGCGCCCGCTTGGTCCGCCTGGGCGCCTGTCGCAGCACTGGTTTCTTGATCGGTGGCGGCCGCCATGGCGCTGGCGAGTCAAGGCCGGCTCACCGCCACCTTGGGCTTTGTGGCCGCTTTGGCCTTGCCCTTCTTCGCTTCTCCTTCTCGGACCAGAGAGATCCTCGACGATCCCTCCGAGGATCACCGTCCTCCCACGCCGCTTTTTGAGAAGCTTAACGTCAAGATTAAAACCAACAAGGTAAATCTAGCAACACGGGCTGGGTGTAAGTGATTTACCTCGTCTGCAGGCGGATGAGCACATTCCTCTGACAAGTGTAGGCCACCTCGCCGGTGACCTCGCTGTCCTTCTTCGCCGCCTTCAAGATGGCGCCAACCCGCCGGTCACCCATGCGTCGGTCGGCATCTCCGCCGAGCAGATGGAATCGTTAAATTCCTGTCGAGAAAACGATCAATGAAGAGGTTGAGTCTTAAAGGCACTTACTGTGTGTTTCCCTTGTGATGTCTTCCCATCCTCTATCTTGTAGAAGGGATAGGACCTTCTCCGCACGGGCAAACTCGTCATTGTGAAGTCCCTTGATGATCTTCGCCTGTGAGCCCAAGGCTCACGAGGGAGGCGATCCTCCTTGTCGCAGCATCAGCCCCTCGCACTCATCTCCGCCGAGGCATTGGCGCTCCTTCACGGGCGCCTTTCCGTGAAGATGAGTTTGTTGCCGCCGCCCGCTTGTCAGAGAACCACCTCACCCACCATGCGCCCATTGAGTCGAAAGCAGAGGTGGGCGAGGGTACGCTGCGTCGGCGGTGGCCCGAGCTTGAGGTAGTAGCACCCAGCTGAAGCGGCGGAGCTCGCTCGTCATCAGATAATAGTGGAGGAACAATTTCACCGGTGGATCGATTCTCAGATAGCCTTCGCAGGTGTGCGAAGACGGCCATCCGGAGGATGCTGTTCGGATTGAGGTTCGCCGCCCAATCCGCTAATGTTTAAGAAGGCTCAACGAAGTCGCTGGAGATCGCAACCCAACAGAGCGAATCGCTCGGGTTAACGAACTCTCCCTCCGCCGCCCGGAGTATCCTCCTCTCCGGCAGCCTCCAGCCACCGGTGTCGATGTGGCCCTCCTCCTCCCAGATCCTAAGGTCCTCCTCAAAGCTAGTGCCGTGAACTTGGCCATAGCGGTTCCCGTGGATCGACGAGGTGGTTGGTGGTGGAGTTTGGGTGCTTGATGTCAACGCGCTGTTGGATCAAAGGCTTAGAGAGGAAAGGCGGTGAACAGAGTGGCTGGCATGGGCGGCTTGGGTGCTTTATAGTCCCGTATAAGCAGCTCGCAACGGTTCACCCCAAAACGGCTAGTTTTTACCGCAACGGCTAGGTAAAACGGTCGCTCGCTTTTCATCAAGGCAATGACAGAAGTTACCGTTGGAATCGCTAACGGCTATTTTTTTTCCAAAGGTTCGTGACCAAGGCCGAGTGCTCGCTGGACAGATGTCGCTCCTCGCTCGACGCGACGGAGTTGCTAAGATCGATCGGTTTGTTCGGTCTCAACAAGTCTTGTTCGGCTGAACCATAACCTGCTCGGCCGCTTGTTACACGCTTTGTAGCAGGAAAATACCTCTTCAGGACTTATAGTCTCAAGAGGAAGACCCCACTCTAGTGAGTCCTTCCACTTGAGTCTCGGGGGCTAGCCGTCGGGATTAGATTACGGCCCATTGCCATGGCCCCCGCCTCGACGGCCCAATCGAAAGCAGACCTACTAGGGCCCGGCCCCCGAAGGCTCCATCAGCCCATATGCATCCCGCCAACAGCCTCCTGGCCGCACGGCATGTGAACGGCCTAGGATTCGTGTTTGAGTCTGACTCAACAAGGGTTCTCAGACGGCTACGTGAAGACCCTGACATGGTTTCCGGATTGAATTAGGAGTCGTGATCCCCAAGATTAGAGCTTGCCTTATCGCCTTCGGATATATTTGGCATGTAATCGAGTTCGCTGCGATCTCATAGTTAGCCCGCCCGATATTCCCTCAGAGGTCGGTTTGCTCAGACTATATAAACAAGGCCCTACGGCGGTAGAGGGAGGACTTAGACGATCCGCATCCGAGATTACTTTGTCGATACTCTTCGCCTTGTACATTCATAATCTCGCCGAGACTGCTTTAGTCTCGCCGAGCCACCTCTTGTATTCATCTCGATATATAAGAAAGGCCGGACGAGGGCTATTATCTCCCGAGAGGCCCGAACCAGATAAAACTCATCTCCTCTGCTCACGTTGTTCGTGGTTGTTTACGGTCTCCTATCTCAATCTTAAAGAACCTTAGCGACTTGAGATCGATATCTCAACCGTCGACAGACTAATTTTTTTAGACTCCTACAGCAAAAATTCTTACAACAAAAAAAGTATTAGGAAATAAAATAAACGGGGAGAAATAAAACAAATGCAGCAGTAGGGAGGGGGCTGGGATTCGAACCGAGCCCCTAGGGCTACGCGAGCGCGGTGTCTGCCATCTGAGCCGCGGCTCGTTAGTGATGGGCTTGGGGAAAGCCGAAAGAAAAGAAGAGACAGGAGACAGTACTAGAATTTCAGGAAATCGCGAGGGCCGGAAAATAAACGCGAGGGCAGAAAATAGCCCTCGTTTTAAATATAAATACACGAGGGTCTATTCTAGCCCTCGTAATAAACAACTTACTCACGAGGGCTAATATAAGACCCTCGTCATTAACAACTTACTCACTAGGGCTGGAACAAGGCCCTCGCAATAAATCGCAGCAGACACATACTCGCGAGGGCTACGATCGCCCTCGTTAATAATGACCACAATAATTGCTCAACCCGCATCCCATGCAAGACGTGGCATATGTTTTACCGAGGGCCCACAAGTGAGCCCTCGCGATTATAATCCACAGTCAAACTTTTTACCCTCCCAACCCCACGGTCATAGAGTAATTTTGTTACCTCATATCAAGATAATTGTGACGCCTAATTTTCTTCAAACTAGACTCATCAATCATGATACGTAGGTGATCGGACGTTATCGCTATCTCATACAATGGTGAGGCGTCGCCCGATTATCGACGTGAAGCCTTTGTTTTTATGGAGCTCGTCTCGGGAGAAACGCCAAGATCATCTTCATGCAACGGAGAATACCGATTTTATGTGTAATGTGTATTAGTGTGTAACGTGGAATCGCATTTATATATGAATACATAAATCATATATGATATATGATGAAATGTGAAGATTTCAAACATTTACTCACACTAACACTATATCGATAAGGCATATAGCTAGTTGTGAAGGGTATGATATTGCATGTGTCCGATTTGGTATAAAATATTTTTGCATGGACAAGAATGTTACATAAATCATTCCTAGTGCTTGAAAGTAATTTTAAAATAACATTTGGAATTTTTAAAAAATATTTGAAAGTTGGAGGAATAGGAGAAATTATATTAGTAACGAGGGTTTATCTGGAAACCCTCGGATATATATATTATACACGAGGGTCAGCACGGCCCTAGTGTATATTGGCCCTTTTTCACGAGGGCTATTTACACAGCCCTAGTATTTACCGTTTCGCGAGGGCTACATAGCCCTCGGGCATAATGGATGAAACCGTGCAGCCACGAGTTCACGCGGTGGGACCCGCCAGCCATTGAGACGTCAGGTTATTCGCGAGGGCTACCTAGCCCTCATGCATAAGTGTCGGCATCTCCCATTTATACGCGAGGGCCACCTGGCCCTCGGGAGTAATCGGCCCAATGGCCACTCCTTCGCTGCGGCCCCACATGCAGTGTCTCGCGCGTAGTCATGAATAATCCCAATATAGATTGGCGCTTCGGACTTGGGCACTTTTTCGCCCAAGTCCGAAGCGCCGCCACCGCCGCCGCCACGCCGCAGCTGCCGCTGCCGTCGCCGCCGCAGCGCCGCCGCCGCCGCCGCTCGCGCTGTCGCCACCGCCGCCGCCGCCCGCCACCGCCCGTCGCCACCGCCCGCCGCCGCGCCGCCCGCCGGTCGTCACCACCACCGCCGTTGTGGCGCCGCTGTTTCGCTTCCCTAGCCACCCGCCGCCCTTCACCTAACGCCCTCGCGCCCTCGCCGCCCGTCGCCACCGCCGCCGCCGCCACGCCACTCGCGCAGCCGCCACGCCGCCGCCCTCGCCTCCTCCTGCCGGCCCCTTTTGTTTACCCCGCCCGCCGCCGCCACGATCGCTGCCTGCCGAGCGTGAGGAAAGGGAGGAGGAGGAGTCCGCCGCTGTCGTTGGAGCACGTGGAGGAGCAGCAGCAGGAAGACGATCGTGGTGAGCAATTTTTGCGCCTTTGTATGTTTGAATGTTTTCCACGAGGGCTATGCATGCACGTATATCGGTTTAATCATGAGGGCTTTGTGTTCAGTGAGATGTTACTCACGAGGGCTATTGTTAGGTTATTAGATTATGCATGAGGGTTACCGTTAGCTTATGTATTAAATTATTCGTGAAGGTATGGACGACAATAGACGATGGATGTATGATGGTTGGGTGTCGAGCGGGCGACACACAGATGCCTGGTTTGAGGGAACGCGTCAGTTTGTGTCACGGGCTTTTCAGACGGCTGGAGGGGTTGTCCGTTGCCCTTGTGCGGAATGTGGTAACTGTCGGAAAAGAACACGTGATGAAATGGAGACACATCTAGTAAAAAATGGCTTTAAGGTCGGTTACCAACGGTGGGTATATCATGGGGAGAGTACTCGTGCCGAGGTTGCACCAGCTGGACCTCCCGAAGGTTTTGATGAAGTAGATCGGATGGAGGACATGGTTGCTAATATTGGTCACGATTATGATGGTGATGACCAGGACTCACAGCCAGGCATGGCCGATTTCTTTAGACTTTTAGAGTCAGCCAAAAAGCCTTTACATGATGCAACGTCAGTGACTGTCCTATCTCAGGTGACACGTATGATGGCTATGAAGTCTAAGTTCAACATGTCCATCGCTTGTTTTGATGAGATGTTGGCTATTTGGTGTGATGCCCTCCCTGAAGGTCATAAGATGCCCAAGACGTGGTATGAATGTACAAGGCTTCTATCGGGTTTAGGAATGCCATACAAGAAGATAGATTACTGCGAGAACCTCCGCATGTTGTATTACAAAGATGATGAGGGGAAGGCCTGGTGTGATCATTGTGGAAAGTCACGGTATTTCGAATTCTGAAAAAGTAAACTTAATATATTAGTCTCTTTGTAAATGCTTAACTCTTTTCCTTTTTTTATAGGAACATGGCTACGGTCGACACGAGCATCACGAAGCAGCCTGCTTCTGTACTGTCAGGGCTAATCAGGATGCACTACCCTGGGATGGTGGAAGAGGACGGCCGCACTCGTCCAGCAATCACCTAGGAAGACTATAAGCTTCAACAAGAAGAAGGTCAGGACTCGGCTGCCGCGGAGTGCGTCGACGAATTCTGGGTAAGCTTCTCAACACCTGCAATTACTCTAATCTTTTCTCACGCTAATAGGATGCTTGTTTCATTCCTTTTTAGAAACATTATCGACCTCGTGAAGGCCTCGCTCTTTCAGACTTCCATGAAGTGATTGATAACAAAGCGAAGAATCTTTTCTGGGACCACCTGCGGCGTTCGCGTGTCGAGGCAACCAAGCAGTGGTACAAGTAAGTTTATCCACAAATATTTTTTACAATGCTAATAATGTTGATTAATAGAAACATTAAAATGTGGTGTAGGAGAGAGCATAACGAGGAGCTTACTGACACCGAGGCTTCAGACAAGTACTTGTCCCTCAAGAAGATATTCCAAAAGGCCCGGACTAGGTTGAAAACTGTCCGGAAGCTTGGGAGGGACTTGGGCATTATTGGAACAGTTCAGAGTTCAGGACTAAGTCACAACAGTACAAGCTGAACCGGGCGGCGCTAGGAGTCGTCAAGTACATTGGAAAGTGGTCCCTGCCATTCTTCAGAAAGAAAGAGGTAAAAATTTTTATTTTCATTTCACTCATTAACTCTTTTCTAAATTTCTCACATTGCGATGCAGTCCGAGAAGGATGGGGAAGACATAGGTGCCTTAGAAGCATACAGGAGGGCAATGACACCGAAAGCACAACGACAAGCTCCCGAGCCAGCCATGGCGCCACACGCACAAAGAAAGATTGTAAGTGCAACTTACATCATTCCTATATTATTTATCCCTACTTAACATTCTAATATCATTCGGCTTGAATGTAGGAACAGTGCGTGGAAGCGCATAAGGAGACGCATGGTCCCGAGTAGTGACCCAGATGCGGAGAAGGAGCTAGACCCTGAGGTCATCTACACCCACATGGGGCTTAAGTCTCGCGGTCGCTACGGGATGGGCTCGGATCACATCAGGTGATCGACTTTGCTCTTTATTTGTTCCATGTCTTCGATCGTCACGTTACCCAACTCCTCCAGACTAATCATACTTTTCTCATTGGTGTCCGGTGGATTAATGCTGCGATGCAAGGTCCCGCCGTGCCGCTAGGGAAAGGGTTGTTGAGAGGAGCCGCAGAGGGAGAGGGAGAGGCGAGCAAAGGAAAAGGAGATAGAGGAGCGACACAGAGAAAGCTCCAAGATTTAAGGATCTGAGATGGAAATGACCCAAAGAGCGGCTCAGAACGGTGGGAAAGAGATCAAATGCAAAGGTGGATTGAGTTTACAAGCCGCCATTCAGTGGCGCAGCAGGTATTCCTAAACACAATTCATATCCTCGCTTATTTGCATTAACACTATATTGCTCATGAATATGTAGGGTGGGTCGAAAGGGCATGTTGTTGAAGGTGGCGTTGGTTACACACCTTATGTGGTACCTGACCTAATGTTCAACCTCAAGATGCGTAAGAGTTGGTGTTTTATCATTAACTTAGGTAAAGTGTATTTTGGATCAAAAGTTATATTCTAAGTGATTGCAGGGCTCTGCTCCTTCAAGTCAAGCTCATGGAGTCGACCAGGACGCTCAGCGTGAGTGGGCGGATGCAGGGACCGACGGGTTTCTAAACCTACTCACTACCACCTCTTCGCTCTTCCCTGCACCGGACAGCGTTCCTTCGACCTTCCCTCCAACTAATGGTACTCCTTCGATCTTTCCTGACCCACATAGAGCTCCGTGACGGACGGATGGATGAATGTCTACGTATGTCGATGTGGATGTATATGTTTAATACTTGTGAGATATGGAACGTGTTTGTGCAATATGGAACGTGTTTGTGCGTTATGTATGTGCTATGTGATGTGCGATGTGTTATATGAATGTGGGATGTGGATCTGAATGTGGATATATATATGTGTTTTCTGTTTTCAGAAATTGTGGAAACTGGAATTTTAAATGTTTTTTTTTCTGAATTAAATATATCCCGAGGGGTCAGAGGCCTCGCAAAAACTGAATCAGTCCAACTATTCCCGAGGGCTAGATAGCCTCGCATAATAATCAGAGCGCCAATTATTCACGAGGGCTCCGTAGCCCTAGCGATTAAGCTGCCGCCCCGCGCCTGCGCCATGGCCCACCTGTTATTCACGAGGGCTCTGTAGCCCTCGCGATTAAGCTGCCGCCCCGCGCCTACGCATGTGGGCCCACCTGTTATTCACGAGGGCAGCTTGGCCCTCATCATAAAGTCCCGCCTGCTGTTATACGCGAGGGCTTGACTTTAGCCCTCGCTTTTACTTATTAACGAGGGCCCAGCCCTCGTGTTTCTTTGTTATTTGCGGGCCTACAGATGCGAGCAACTTTTTGCGAGGGCTAGCCCTTGTGAAAAGTTAATCTCGAGGGTTCCTCCCTTTGTTCCGAGGGTTTTGAGCTCTCGGGATAATTGGAGATTCCTGTAGTGAGAGGAAAGCGAAAAATAGAAAAAAAAAAAGCATTGCGGCTGGGATTCGAACCGTGGGCTGCGACACGAAAGATTGTGCTGGCGACCAAGTGAGCAACCATCCTGCCTTGCTCATTTTTTTTTGCGAATAAAATTGTTTTATATGTAAAGCAAAAACGGAAGGTCGGATCTCGCCATCGCTAGCAATCGGACGGCTGTAATGCTCGGCACTGTAGCAGGCAGACACGTGTCGCGCGGAGGTTACAACGCTAGTGCATTGTATAAGAGAATAGATGTTTGTTCAAGTATATACATTACGCAAAAATTGTCTATACAATAGTAGCACATGTTCTCAATAATAGTTTCCTTCGTATTTCCTTTCGGAGAGCTGAGCATCCACACCAGCTACTCTATTCTCACTCTCTATTTCACTATTAGCTACTCCCTCTATCCATCCCTCTAAATTTTCTTCATATTTTACACTGCACTCTAAAAGATTCCTTTCCTCCATTAAACACTCTATCCAAAGCTACAGTATTTTATAGTCCCTGCTACTAATGCTAGTGGGCCAACATCTAATTAATTTAAATACATTAGTTGTGACATCATCATCATCATAATCATAGTAGTAGTGGTACTATTAGTATTTTAATTAAAGTACTCCCACGTTTATAGCCCGCCACGTGTCCTCCCCCATCTTCTCCACCGCTCCCACGCAAAGGGACTTCGGCACATATTATAGTAAATGTGTGTACTGATTATAGAAAAACTACACAGAAAAATAGTAAATACGAACCAAATTTGATATCCACAGACTATGTGGTGGTGGATGACGCTAGCAATTTAATTTAGTTTTTTCGCTATAATTTTTAATTGAAAGATCTAATTGATAAACCGTTTCCACTTTTGTATTCGTTACATTTTTTGAATAAAACTAGACCGGTCTCACTTTTTTAATTTTTTTTTACTATAATAGTGAACAAGTGTCGTGACCCCAGTACTTGTAATGGGAATCCAGCATCACGAGTCGATACTAATCCTAGTTTAGTATCTCGTGATGGACAAAGCGGTGGAATCATCACAGTGTATTTAATTAAAGTGAAATACAGTTAAACAATAGTATTTTATTACAAAAGCCAACTGGCATACCAGTTGATAGTCCAATACAGGATTAAACATCAAGCAGAAATCATCAGAGTAATCCAATTAAATATCTATGATAAATTCCAAGGTGCCGACCCGAACACCTTAGCTAGTCTTGCGCTCCCTCGTCAGGGCCTTCCTGGTCCTGACCGTAATCTGAATAAAAATATGTCCGCAAGCAATTTAATGAGTACGTGGCTACCCAGCAAGCAGTCCTTAAACATTAATGCAGGGTCAAAGGTGGGGTTATGGTTATTTTACCCAAATTCTACTTCTAGTCATATTTTAGTTGATCAAGTTCAGTTTTATTAGAGTGAATGCATGATCATCAATAATAACTCCTCAAGTTCAACAAAAGGTGCATCTCGCACCAGGCCAAACCCGGCCTAATCTAGTCAAGTTTATTATGGAAAAGGGTGCATCTACGAGAGCGCAAACCTTCCAACCCGTCCATAACCGTGGACACGGCTATCATGATAGTTTTAACTCTGCAGAGTGTGTACAAGTTTCCCCACAAGCCCCGTCTCATCCACTAGGAGAAACGGTACAAGACTTTTCCAGCCTACTACACCCACCACTTCCCCAGCCCTCTCTTAAGGTTTCCCCGGCCCCGCCGGTGCCCGCCACAGTAGGGCGCCTACTACGTCTAGGCACCACCCGTGGGTCGTTCCCCATTTAAGCCATTCGGTCTCAGGAACGCACCTACCCCTCAGAGGAGGTTGCAAGCCTCCTCCTAGGGCAGCAAAGGATTTAAACGTGAACCGGCCAAAC
This sequence comes from Raddia guianensis, assembly GCA_036346415.1. Lineage (NCBI taxonomy): Eukaryota > Viridiplantae > Streptophyta > Magnoliopsida > Poales > Poaceae > Raddia > Raddia guianensis. The sequence continues at coordinate 47,288,657 of CM070534.1, read as the reverse complement.
CCCACGAGCCAAGAGTTAGTGGGTTTCGTAGTGTACTAAGCCAGGGCCAAAGGCACAAGTGGCTGCACGGTATTGGTTGGACCTGTAATACACAAGCTTGGGTCCTTATTAGAGGAGACCGTCTCATCCCCACCACAATCCAGAAAACATCACTGCCGGGTCTCCCCTAAATCAACTACAACTTTTAGTTGTTTAGGTTTTTACCACAAATACTACGTGAAGCATACGCCTCACCCAATCTCATTTTATAGTGAATCCCAACTGCAACCTACACATCTAGTCAAGGATAGGCTAGGAAGATACAACGGGTTCACAAAGATGGCTAAAGCATATTAATAGATGATTAACATGTCTAGGAACTCACGCCTAAATACATGCATGCAAATAATTCAGAAAGATGAACAACAGTAAATTATATTGTAAAACTAGGATGGAGTATGTAACTAAGCTTGCCTTCGAAAAACTCTGAGCTTTGAGAATCCCACACCGGTTCTGGGCAACAATCCACGCAACAATCGCACCCACCGTCTAAGCAGAATAACAACAAACAAATAAACAGCAACATCAATACAGAGAAAATAATTATTAAATATACAGAAAAATTCTAGGATTTAAATGTGATTTTAGGCTCCAAAATCATCCAATTTGGAGTTACGGAGCTCCCTAAACAATTTGGAGAAGTTTCGGGCTAAATAGAAAAATCTAGGAAAAAGAAAACCCAAATAAACCCTAAACTGCCGAACCGATTTAACTGCCCATCTTCTCCGCAGCAAGGCTCGGCCCAAGAAGGCGGTCCGGCCGTGGCGGCGGCAAACAAACAGGTGGGGCCCATCGGGCGATGGCGCCCGGTGGCGAAACAGACCCACCAGACAGAGGCGACGGGGCGCTGCTGGCGTGGCAGTGACGCGGCGTGACGTGGCAACGACGTGGTGACAGGTGGCCGTGACGTGGCATGCCACGTGGACCTCAGGGCCGGTGTGGTGCTGACATGGCGTGACACGTGGCTGCTGACGTGTCATGCCACGTGGCAGTGGTGTACTGGTCTGGGGGTGACGTGGCATGACACGTGTCATGCCCCGTGGCTCTCGGGCTAACGCGGCGCGGGCAGGCCCGCCGATCAGTGACCGTGGCGTGATTCATGCGTGTGCGCGTGGCATGTGGCGCCACGCGTCGCGCAGAGGCGGCGGCGAAACGGTTGCCTCTGACTAGCGGGGTCCACGGCTTGACCGGGCCGGCGCGTCAGCGGCGGTGGCTGGATCTAACGCGGATGAGACGAAACGGCGCCGTCATCAACGGCGGGTCCCACGGGACACGTGGCGCTACGGGATTGGGCGGCGGCGGCGAAGCTGTCCGGGACGCCGACAGTGGCGAGACCCACGGGACACGTGTCGCGGCGTGATTGGCGGACGGCGGCGGCGCGGTCGGAACGGATGTGTGGTGGGTCCTCGACGACACGCTGCCGGAAGCGTGATTCGCGCCGTCGCCGGCGCTGGTCCCACCGGACGCGGTTTGCGGACCCCACGGCGACGCGCATCGCACGGCGGTTGGCGCGGCGCGTGTCCGCGCGCCCGCGTGAGGTGAGGTGTCGACGGGTGACTAACTGGGGGGTCACCGCCGGCAATGAATTTATACGAGGGGACGCTAATCAAGAACTAGGTTAGATGGCTAGCACAAGACGAGGTTATCTGTGTTCGAGCCCTCAACGGAGGAGGTAATACCCTACTTCCTGTGCTCTGGGATTATTTGGTGGATCGGGATGCAAGATGATCAACCTAGGAGATGATCAAGCTGTAGATCAGTATAATTCTCTCGATGCCGATCTATGGCCCCCTACCCCCTTTATATAGTGGAGGGGGTGGGGTTACAAGGAAGAGTCCTAGTCGGTTACGAGGTAGGATTCCTATCTCTAGTTAGATACATAGTTATCTTGGATTACAAGTATACCTTCCTTATTAATTAGGGATTGGCTTCTATCTTCATGTCTTTTCTTGCCGAGCAAGTCTTCTAGAGTCCAAGTGGTACCCGTCCTTATCCACCCGACTTGGTCCATCCTCTGTCGGGTGGTCTTTTAGGCCCGCCGTGCGGATACCCGGGGTCTATGTTATCCACAGTAGCCCTCGAGTGCTTCATAGTCGAGCTGCTGCTCTTCTTTGACGCACCTTGGATGAGTCATGCTTCATGCCGAGTGCTTGTAGATTGTTGCTGCTCCTTCCCGACTGGCTTCTGCCTGTTATCTGCGAGGAGACTGTGAAGGACTCATAGAGAGTTGTTAGTGATACCCAGCCCGGGATTGCCGGAGTTCTGGCGGACGGCTCTTTGCAAGGCGCATCACCTTGATTTTGATGAAGTGGTACCTGTACTCGTCTTGCGATCGATGCACAGCTGGCGACCCAACATGGGACGTACCATGCTTTTGGCTGAAGAGCCGAGTGATACCTGTACTCTACTTGCGATGTACAGCTGGCGACCCAACATGGGGCGTACCAACGGTTTTTGGTCAAGAGTCGAGCGGTACTGCATCTTAATCGAATAGGATCTGTGGTGGTGGCCCCAGAGGGCATACCGTATTTTTAACCATCTAGTAACTATACTCGTAGAGTAAAGCTTGGCCCAACATGGAGCATACCATCTGAATAGGGTTTGGCCCAATGATACCTGTATCCGACTGGGGCGGTAACACAGCTAGTGTCCCAACATGGGGCATACCATTGTTGTCAGCCAGGCGGTACATGTATCCCACTGTAGCAGAATACAGCTGGCGACCCCACCACGGGGCGTACCTTAAGGAAAGAGTTTAGCCGTATGGTATCCATACACGGGTAGCGGTGTACAGCATAGGCCCCAATTGGAGCGTACCATCGAAACTCAATCCCGACATCACTGGTATCTGATCCTGACATGCAGCGACCAACTAGTGACACAACATGGGGTATACCAAGAGATGGGTAATTTTTTGTAGCTCTGCCGGTGATATGCCCTCAAAGGGGTGCACCGAGGCTGATTTTGGCTTAGCCCGGCTGTGCTTGTAGCCACTGGTTGTGACACGCAGCTGAAAGGCCGTAGTTAGCGCTCAGGGCGCAGGATGGCTCATGGCCAGAGACGTAAGCGTATAGCCGTACCAAAGATGGTGTAGACGTATAGTCGTACCGAAGTTGGCGTGGGCATATAGCTATGCCATAGACTTGAACGCTCGAGGAGCGGGCGTAGGCGCATAGCCATGCCGGGCGATCGCTGAGCTATAGATTTGACGGTCGAGGCGCGGGTGCAAGCGTGTAGCTGTGCCAGGCGCTCGCCGAGCCGTATTTATCGCTCATTGCGCAGGCCCTTCTTACTCGTGTACGGAGTCGTAGAAGGTACTTGATGAGGTAAAAACCCATGAACTCCTGTAGCATGTACATGTAGAGTTTAGGCAGTGTCTTGATGAAAAAACAATCAATCGGGTGTAAGGTCCGACTGCTTTATTTAGATAATTTTTATACTTTTGTCACTTTTCCTTTTTTGATCTTAAATTCCTCCAAGCAATCTTCCTTTTATTAAGCACTCTGTCCGACTAGTCTAGCCCCCGGCGTCGGGAATTGGCTCATGGCTCTTTTCCCAGGCACGCGTATCGAGTGACTAGAGTTCGCCGTCAGTGGGTCAGAGCTTCACTACTCGGAAAACCACTCGAATTCATTTGCAATCATAAAGAAAAAACAACAAAAGAGTGCACGCAAGTGCACCTATTAGGTGTAGCCCCCGACTTACTGCTTAGTTGGAGACCAACTAAGTAGCAAGTCAAGAAACAACTTAAATTCATATGAAAAGATTATGGTAATGAGAACTTAGCTCTGATGCAGGCGTAGGCGTGTAGCCGAGCCGTAAACTTGGCTGCTCGTGGCGCTGGCATAGGCGTGTCGCTGAGTAGCGTGTCGCTGAGCCGTAGATTTGTACCTGCAGGCGTGTAGCCGTACCAGGCGCTCATGGCGCGCGATGGCGTACAACCGAGCTGAATACTTGGGCGCTCGTGGCGCGGGCGTAGGCGTGTCGCTGAGTTGCGTGTCGCCGAGCCGTAGACTTGGACGCTCGTGGCGCAGGTGTAGGCGTGTCGCTGAGTAGCGTGTCGCCGAGCCGTAGACTTGTGCGCTCGTGGCGCTGGCGTAGGCGTGTAGCCGAGTGGCTTATTGCCGAGCCGTAGATTCAAGCCGCAGCGCATAACCGCACTGGCGCTGTGGCGCGCGATGGCGCATAACCGAAGCTATATACTTGGGCGCTCGTGGCGCGGCATAGGCGTGTCGCCGAGTAGCGGTCGCCGAAGCCAGAACTTGTGCGCTGTGGCGCCTGGCATAGCGCGTAGCCGAGTGGCTTATTGCCGAGCCGTAGATTTGAAGTTGCAGCGACAACAGAAGGCGGAAGCCGCGGGCGCGCTGATGGCGACATAACCGAGCTATATACTTGGCGCCGTGGCGCTGGCGTAGGCGTGTCGCTGAGTAGCGTGTTGCCGAGCTGTAGACTTGTGCGCTCGTGGCGCTGGCATAGGCGTGTAGCCGAGTGGCTTATTGCCGAGCCGTAGATTTGAAGCTGCAGGCGTACAGTCGTACCGGGCGCTCGTGGCGCGCGATGGTGTACAGCCGAGCTATAGACCTTGAAGGAGTAGGCACGTAGCTGAGTAAAGGAAGTAGTCGTTCAGATCTTGATCAACACCAAATGGCACACGCCGTGGTCGGCGACGAACAGCACGTCCCCGCCGAGGTCTCGCTCGTTGTCGACGTAGTTGGCCGTAGTCGTACATGATCTCCATGCGGTTGGTGTAGCTTGACGAAGTTCGATGAACGTCCTCGCTGGTCTTCAACGTCCCACGGGATGTGGCACGATCAATCCTCACGCCGTAGCCGGCACCGACGAGCTTTACTAGCTCGCCGAAATTCGCGACCTCTTTGCGCAGACTGCCTTGACAAAGGCGTCACGGTCGCATCCGAAGTAGGAATTAGGTGTTGTTGGATTCGTTGGAAAGATAACGAGATGAGCTTTCCAACACATCTTATATCACCCCAAAACTCCTCCTGAGTCAGCGGGAAATAGTGATACAAGTTTCGTCCAGAATCTGAATGGGAACATATCGCATCTTCTTCTCTTGTTCGTCTCGCGGTTGATGAAGCCGGCGTCGCACGATGGACGCCGTGGTAGTCGAATCCGAGTGATTTGCTGCTGATGACGGTCACCACCCGAGATTCGTACTCCATCGGGACCTCACCGTATCCGAGTCGAGAATTAAGCCCCCGGCGCGCTACTCGTCGGTAGGCGGCGGTGGCGTTCCCCAACACGACCGGGAGTCCGAGTGAAGCGCTGTTGAATTCCATCCCAGATCGAATCTTGTTCGAGTCCGAAAAAGCGTTGTTGAAGTCCTTGGTTGAGTTCTCACCGTATCCGAGTCGAGAATTGAGCCCCCGGCACACCACTCGGGAGTAGATGGCGGCGGCGTTTCTCGAACCGAACGGGAGTCCAGACGAAGCGATGTCGATGTTCTCCTCAGACTAGATCAGATCCAAGTCCGGAAGAAGTGTTGGTCGTTGATTGTCTTGAGTAGCTCCTTACTGATTCTCGATGTCCTTGGAGGTGTGGCACGGCATACCCGCATGCCGTAGACTCCGCAGATGAGTTTTAGGAGCTCGCCGAGATTCGCGATCATCCCGCGCAGCCTGCCTTCAAACGGATGTCCCGAACACATCCGGACTCTGTTTTGGGCGTTCTTGGGCTTCACGGAAAGATGACGAAATTATCTTTTAAACGCATCCAGTCTCATCCCGAGATTCCTTCTGGATCAACGGGAATTGAAGAAACAAGATGACGTCTAGAATCAGTCTTCGAGCCGTCGCCGTATCCGAGTCGGGAATTGAGCCGTTGGCGTACTACTCATGAGTAGATGGCCGTGGCATTCCCCAATCCGAGCAGGAGGCGTTGTTGTAGTTCTCCCCTGATTGGATCTGACCCAAATCCGAGAAGTGGAGTTCGCCGAAGTCGTTGATGACGCAGTCGGCTCCGGGGGCGGAGACGACGGCGACGTCGTTGATCGATGCCATCGAGCTTGACGAAGATGATCTTGACGCTGCCCCTACCTGGCGCGCCAACTGTCGACGGGTGACTAACTGGGGGGTCACCGCCGGCAATGAATTTGCACGAGGGGACGCTAATCAAGAACTAGGTTAGATGGCTAGCACAAGACAGGGTTATACAGGTTCAAGCCCTCAACGGAGGAGGTAATACCCTACTTCCTGTGCTCTGGGATTATTTGGTGGATCGGGATGCAAGATGGTACTCCTAACGATGATTCGATGGCCTCTCTCCGATGGCTTCTGTCCCCTCCCTTTATATAGTACAGGGGGGGATAGAATTTACAGTAAGTCGCGGGGTATATGGCAACTATTTCCGTTATGATGTTACATGGAACGTATGCATTGATCTGCTAATTACATGGGGATGTCCCGTAAACTCGAACCCTTTTTTGTGGCTTAAGTTCCGCCCGATCCGAGTGCTTTCCATCTTCGGCCAACCGACCTGGGTCGCCCCCTATCTGCTCCCTTGTGGGCCTTCTAGAGGATACCCGGGGCCCATGCAGTCCACACCTTCCCTATTAATTAGGGATTGGCTTCTATCTTCATGTCTTTTCTTGCCGAGCAAGTCTTCTAGAGTCCAAGTGGTACCCGTCCTTATCCACCCGACTTGGTCCATCCCCTGTCGGGTGGTCTTTTAGGCCCGCCGTGTGGATACCCGGGGTCTATGTTATCCACATGAGGTGAGCGGCGGCGCTAGGGCGACGTGGCGGTGTGCGATTGGCGCCGGATCTCCCGCCGGTGGCGCAAACGCCGAGGATCGCCGGCGAACGTGGGATCAGTGAACTACGGCGAGCTCTAGCGGGCGGAATACAACACCGATTGGGGCGATCCGCATATGAATGTTGTTCGTCTCGACGAGATCTATCTACTGGTACCATCTACATGACAAATTACCTACGGGAGAATGGGGTTTACCTCGAAAACATCCTCGGGATGGGGGTCTTGAGCCAGAGGGTTTAGGTGTAGGGGTGGGGTGGGGAGTGGAGTGGTCGGCGAGGAACAGTAGTGTAGGGTCTTATAGGGGTGTAGGGCGCAGGGTAGGGGTCCTTTGGGCTTCTAGGATGGGTCTAAAGTGCTAATTCACCCCTTATGGGCCCTTAATCACATGCTAATGTAGCCCAAAGCAACTAACTAGGAATTAAATTGATGCTAGCTGCAAAATGTAAAGAATTACCTAGGTTTTTCTTATGGAAAAATATTGGGACACCTAATAATTTTATTAGGATGTCACAACAAGTTTTACTATATTCTGTATATACTTTACTATTTCTCTGTGTATAGTGTCCCGCTTGTACAGTACTGTTTACGTATCACGTTATAGTAAAGTGTTTCATAAGAAATTGTAAAGTGCTACTAGATTTATAGTAAAGCAAAGTTTTCAAAAGTGAGACTAGTCTAGATTTGTTGCAAAAAATGACATGAATTTAATAATGAAAACGGTTCGTCAATCCAAGATTTCTAAGAAAAATTACAGCGAAAAAACGGACGTAAATGAGGCTATGAAAGTTAGTTGCATGGATGATAGGTAGAGACATTTGTTATCATCCTAACATAGGAGTACCCTAGTTAAAACGGAAATCCTTTCCCTCGGCTGTCCGTTCGGCCGGACGTGCCCCTCTTCCTTTTTTTTCTGCGTCTGTGCTCCTGCTTGCGTGGGCGCAGCCACATCGCCACGCGCCAACCCACATGATGCGACTCACCTCTCGTAAGCGTGTTCGCGTGAGTTGATGCCGAAACTTTTTTGTGTTCAAACTTTAATTTTTGCAGAACTTTTTGTGTTCAAACTTGGATTTTTCACTCACCAAAACATTTCTAGATTTACGCTATTGAAACTTTGTTGTTTGTCTACCGAAACTTTAGATTATCACAATTAAAACTTTAAAATCCACCTACTCAGACTTGAACATTTTTTTTACGAAACTTGGATTTTCACCCACCGAAACTTCGTTTCTACGTACTAAGACTTGAACTTTTATTGTTGAAACTTGAGATTTGTTCTCGTCAAACTTTCAAAAATTTCAAGTTTCATCATCAGGTTGCCAAGTTTTATAAACTATTTTTCAAGTTTCAGTAGGTATTTTTCAAGTTTCATCAATTATTTTTCAAGTTTCAATAGCTTATTCCTAAGGTTCATCAATAATATACCTAGTTTCATTACTTTTGTAAACAAGTTTCATTAGTTATTTTTCCAGTTTCAATAGGACATTACTCAAGTTTCAGTATCACATTTTCAAAGTTTAATAGGTTCACGTGACGTCATCATGACGGGGGGCTCATCATGTGCACGGGGCAGTTACTAGGTTTCATTAGTAAATTATTCAAAGGTTCATTAACACATGTGTCAAGTTTTATAAGTGGGTTCTCTAAACTTTACACAAAAAATAGAAAAAGTGAAAAATTCAAAAGTTTAATTAAAAACGTATCAAAAGTTTAGACTGTTTGAATAGTAATTAAACTTTAGAAGAATTATGAAATTTTTTCTGTGCAATTTGAACACTGTTTGAATTTTATAAAAAAATTAGAAGTTTAATCGAAAACGTATCAATTGCACATCCAGCCAATGTCCGCCTTGGCCTTGCAACGAGAAGCACTCCAAATTCAATCATTTTAGCCGTTTAGCTGTTCAGCCGTTCAGATCAGCTCAAAAGAATATGACCTTAATATATCTCGTACGCAACAATGTGGACCAAGCCACCATGTCATCAAAAGACCATACTAAAGCCCTTTTTCTAGCTTAACAGCTTATCTATGTTTTGAAAAAAAACAAATGTTTTGAGTTTTTTAGTTTGTTTTTTCGTTGTTTTGAAGGTGGCCCCTAACGTTTTAAAAAGCAAGTCAAAAGAAATGGATCCGGATCTCGAGACTATCCTAAAAAGCTTTTGAAATTCAGTCATTTCAGCCGTTCAACTATTTAACCGTTCAGATCAGCTCAAAAGAACATAGCCTAAACCACATAGGGTGTTAAATGACTTGATATTGATAATTAAGAACGTTAAATAATCGATCAGTTTTATAATTTAGGGTGTACAACGTACCTTTCTGATTGTAATAGCTCATTTTTTTAGAGAACTTCCCGCCTCGTGCGCAACATTTCCAACCATTTGGGCCAGCAAAGGCCTATTGGGCCGCCAAATGGGCAAAAGTCTGTCTGTGTCGCTGCTTCAGCGAGAGAGTGTGTGGTGGCACCGGGGCATTGGGCGGCAACAAAAAGTTCATTGAATTAACAGGAGTAGGACACTGTGGAGGTTGGCAACTTGGCATTGACCGGTAGCCATACACTGTGGAGGATTCTAAAGCTGCTTCATAATTCTCTTGAGGCCCGTTCAAAACTCGAAACCGTTCATTTGTAATTCTTGAATGCCAACATTTCGTCTCGATCGTTACGCGTGAACAGAACAGGGTGAGATGTTTGTCGGGAAGGAAGACAAGGAGGAGACGTTGCGCTCAGGAATCAGGATGTAGACGCGAGGCATCATTGTTTAGGAGCACTCCATGTGCTTTAACTGGATTGGGCATGGGCTTCATTGCCTAGATGATAATGACAGTGCAGTTAGAAATACATGGGACAGTTTTGGATGTGTACAATCCATGGGATGAAGAATGTACGGCCTGATCTACCCATAGCTCACACACAACGGGTTAGACTTGGAAAAGAAACCTTTTCACGAATAAGATCATCCGATTCAAGAAACAACGAGTTCTACCAAAAGTACACGATAGGTTGTTGCTTCTATGCGACTATGCTCTTTTAAAAATAGAAGTGCAGACACTTTAGAGCAGAGTTGTTGATAGTGGAGCATCCGTAGGAATACTAGATACAGAAATTCTATACAAGCAAGTTACATTTGGAAATTCTGCCGAGAAAATAATTATTCATACTTCATAAACAACTCTCTGCTCAAGAACAGCAATAAATCGCTCTTGAAGAGAGAGTAACAGATCACCGACGAGATGATGACACAAAACCACGTCGATCATGACCCGGAATGGCCTGCTAGTTCCACATTCTGCTTTGCAATTAATCTCTTACAAGTGAAAGCTATAAAAACCAAAGAAAAACAAAAGCAAAAGGCCTTGATACATAGCAAGATCAACTACCGCGGCACATATATGACCAATGAATTATTACAAGGTGATGGATCATGAATGCGTACAGTGAAAATCCGGATTCTTGAGATCACCAGAAGATCGACCACAGGCTCGAGATCGAGAGCGCAGCGAACGCGCACGCCGTGATGGAAACGGCGGCGCGGCTCCAGCGCGGCGGCGCGCTCGACGGCATGAACCCGGGGTCCTGCGGGTACAGAGGCCCTTTGCCCGACGGCGTGCTGCCGCCGATCTCGATGTACGCCGCTGGCGGCGGCGGGCAGTAGGACACCCCGGGGTACGACGCCGGGGGCGGAGGGCTGTAGTAGTAGTACGGCGGCGGCGGCGGGAATGCCGGAGGCGGAGGAGACGGGTACACCACCGGGGGGCAGTCTGCGCTGCCGCAGGGAGAGCATCCGCCGCACTTCACCTCTCCGGTGACGGCAGCCGCCGTGGACGACGCGGCGGCCATGATCGCCAGCACGAGGACCGCCGCCGCCGCCGCTGCCTTTCCCATGGCCGGGCGCCGCACCGTATCAGTCGCCGGCGAGCTGGCTGGCTGGCTAACTATCTAGGCTAGTCTGACACACTACTACGTACCTAGGTAAGTAAGGAGTGACCGTGCTAGCTGGCCTTCAGCCACACCTTCTTATGATGCTATATGATGGCATCAGTCCAAATGCTGTACACATACCTCCTCTCTTATTCGGAGGAATATTAGTTGGGATTCGTTCGGGTAGCTAGCTAGGCAGGTAGAATTGCGAGTGATTGTAAGCATAATTACACTGCGCAATGGCGTGTGATTAGTGGCCATTATCAAGATCAACGGGTGATTAGTGGCCATTATCAATTAAGATCAACGGGAGGGTTGCTTGGGGCAGACGGACAGTGTGGCTTTCCGAGGCCGGCACCACGTACCCGCCAACCTCCGATCCAGTGCGGCTCGAAAGCGACGACCATGTGGCGGCCCCTAAATTGGTGGGCCCGCGGGTCAAATCGGCCACATGAAGCGTGCATTATCGGCGCCGCTCGCTTGCAAGGTTGCAATTATGGGCGCGAGTTCGGTGCGGCCACAGCCACGGCGCCGGCAATGCATGCGCAGATGCGCTCGCTCTCCCCACTCGGGCGGGATCGAGCACCGACGCGGCTGACGCGGTCGGTCGTCGCTGCATGCATCCGCATGTGCGTCTGCGTGCGCAAGTTGAGCTAGCCACTGGCCTGACGAGCTAGCGCAGTAGCGCTGTGTGCTTGCGTTGGGAGCTAGTGGAGAACGGGAGCTCCCATCATTGGGGTGGTGGGGAGCTGCCTAGGAGCTATAGCTTAAAGTTGGCTTCGCCTGCGCGCCAAGTTAAAATAAAGCGAGAAGAAGCTTCCGATCCGGGAAACGGTGGTGGTTGCGCGCGCGCGCCATGTGACCACCCACGATCCTAGCTTGGCACGAATTTATCGTGCATGATGGCCTGCCGATGGGTTGGGTTGAAACGGTTTAAGCAGTTTGGATTTTTGCTTGGATGTTTTTGGATTGGTTCCACATGGTTTCAACTTATGTATGGATTGGTTTGGTTTGGGCTTCATCATTTAATGGGTTGGTTTTGGATTGGTTTGGACCGAGAAATTTCGGGTTAGAATGGTTTCTAACCATGGGTTTAAAACGGTTTGCTATCCATGGTCTCCGACTGCAGTGTTGCACGAAGACACGCTCCATATCGCTGCACCTGGCCGGCCGTCGGCGCCGCGTTTTCGACTTGCCGCCGCATCTCCCGTCAGCCAGACTTCTCGCTGCGTTTCCGACTTGCCGTCGCGTTCCCCTACGCCTCACGCTGGACTACGACGTCAACCTCCGGTCGGCTCCACAACCTCGAGTCATTGACGCCGCCGCCACGACCGCCGTCGGCGTCGGGAGATCACGCCGGTGAGGCGGTTGCTGGAGACGCTGAGGAAGGTGAGGACTGAGGAGGCGCGCAACAGCGTCGAGAAGTTCCCGGTGATGTCCTAGTGTACGATGCACAAGACGATGCTACAACTGAGGTGCACCCGGCCGCGCGCTACGGCGTCTACGCGTACTGGGCGACGCCGACGTGCTCCTGGGCGAGGTCTTCTTGCTTGTGAACAACGAGTATGTAGAGCCTATCACTAGCTAGCTAGTTAACAGATAGCGGCTGATGTATGGCAATTAGCACTATGGATTCAAATGGTTCGGAGAAATAGTTTCAAATGGATTCACGAGTGGGTTGAAGCCATGTGAATGGTCTGGTTTGGAGCTGCAGATCAGATGGATCGGTTTGGATCGGATTATATGAGCCATTGAGTGGATTGGTTTGGGTGGAGAAAGTTGTATACAGTAGAGCAGTTTGGTTTGCGGATGGGTTGGATTTCAATCCACTGGCAGGCCGTGCATTTTTCTTGTGGGGTGTGCAAATCCTACACATGCAACTGCGTCAGTACGTACTTGTCTTTGTTATTCGTACATATATATTGTCGAGAGGATTTTTTTATTTACCTTTCAAACCTAGCTAATTTCACGATATGTCATTGTTTTTTAAAGAAAAAAGTTCATTTTAGATATCTCAACTATCGAGAAAGTCCAAAAAAACCTAAACTATGATTTGATCTGTTTTACATACTTGAACTTTCAATACCGGCTCAAAACCCATCACAAGCTGGTTTTTTAGGTGTTTTGCTAACGTTGATGCTCGGTAGCGAGGGAGGCGACCGGGCGGCGAGGCTAGGCGGCAGTGCTTCAAGATGGCGGCGGAGGAGAAGCTCCGGTGATCGCCGGTGGAAGGTGGTGGTGGACGAGAGGTAGATTGGGTCGGAGAAGCTCTGGGGAAGGCCTATTTATAGGCGGAGATGAGCAGCGGAGGCTTGAGGCGAAGGTCGAGGGTTTTTTCCAAACTACGGCGAGCAACTGGCGGCGGTCCGAGGAAAACCATGGGTGAAGATGTAGGGGATAGAGTCGGCGGTGACGTCGCGATTCTGTAAATGGCTATGCCATGACCTGGATGGATCGGAGTCGACGGCGGTGAGGGATTCCGGCGGGCGGCACTGCGGAGGCGGCGGCGCTGGAAGTTTCGGGGTGGTAGTGCCGTCGGGGAAGGAGGAAAACAAGGGCGCCGTTGGATTCGGGGGCAAATCGATGGGTGCCGTTGGATTTACATAAACCGAAGGGGTACGGTTGAGCTGACGTGGCTGACACGGGGCGTTGGATCTAAACGGACAGATCCCGGCCGTCCGTTGCCACTTAACGCACCGGACATAAAGGAAAAAAGACACGCCGAAGGCATATTTCCAAAAAAAGAAAGCGGAATCTAAGAATTTTTGAAAAAGGAAAGAGTTTAACTGAATTTCCAGAAAATAGATTTAGGCTTTGGAAATTCATAGAAACTTGTAGGAGCTCAAAAAAAATATGAGATTGGTCTCTAAAAATCAAGAAGAATGAGGAGAACCTAATGGTGGAATAAAAGTTGATATTTTATGGGATGAATATCCTTGGTAAAATAAAAGAGGGGATTTGTTTAATGGAATAAAATAGGAGTTGCTTTGGAAAATTTTCAAAAAATTAGGGAAGGTTTCTAGGGGCTTAAAAATGATTTTTGCGAAAAAAATTTCATGGTAAAAATGGGTTAATTTTGGGTATGTTATAAAAATTATGTTCTACTTGATATTCAAACTTCATAATTCTTTTTCTTTTTTATTTTATCCTATTTTCATTAGACATGTTGGTACCAATTTTTTATAACATCCCGAAATTTTGAAATTCACTATCATTTTTTAGTACGTGTAATTTTCATCCAAAGAAAATTTCCACACATCTTTTTTTTTTTTCACTTGTTGCAGCGGAAGACACCCTTGACCCCTTCGACCAACTCTAGGAGGAAAGCTCACATTGAGACCTTCCAAGCACCCGCACGATCCTGAAATCAACTCTAGGAGAAGAGCCCGGCTAGGGCCCTCTTGAGCGCGCACTCGTGTAGCCCTAGAGTTAAATCCAGAAGAAGAGCTTGCACGAGGACCTTCCAGGAACCCATACGACCCCGGAGCCAACTCTGGGTTGAGAGCTCGCGTTGGGACGTCCCGGACACCCGTGCAGCCTCGAAGTCATCTCCGGGTGAAAACCCCGTGCAGGGACCCCCAGGGCACCCGTGATCAGAAAACCTCCATGCGCCAGGAATTTCCACCCAAACCAGTCGAAAGGAGAGCACGGAGTATAAAAATGCTCTATGTGATAAAAGCTAGCCGCCACTGTAGCAATGAGACAAATGGTGGCCGTAGGCAGTTAATAGCCAAAAGCACATAGCAGAGGAGGCAACCACACTCTTGTCGCCGCAAAAAAAAAAAAAAGACTGAAAAGATTAACACATGAATGGAAAAGACAAGCAAACCCCTACTCATCCATGGCAAATAGGGACCCGTAGGCAATTCACCATCCTGCCCCTAAGATCCCTAGTACGACCAAAGGGTAATGTAGGGATACTACTTGTAACCCATATAAGGGGCTTCAAACCCATTGTAAGATCAAATCATTCACACGCAATACATTGCAAACGACCACTATTTCATCAGCCTCGAGTCACATTTCCATCACTTTGAGCCCCCTTCTGATTTCCACCGAGAGAGGAGGTGCCTAAAAACTTGTTGTATGGGACGCCCGGCGACACCACCATTTTTTTTTTATGAATTTTCTATTTTATAACGTATTGAAAATATAGGGGCAAAGGAGGCATTTCACAACCAACTTAATGGCAAAGAGACAGCACATTAACAAAAGTGGTATATAGAGAAAGAATTTCTTGCGACATAGTAAATCATGAACAGGCCATGGATTTGGCTGAGTTTTAGTGACAAATAAGGAATCTCTTTATATTGTTAGAGCAAGTCGGCAATTACCTAGCTTCTTGCCACATTGATTCATCACCCTCCAAGATCAACACATAGTATCGAGTTTGGGTCCTATTAGCTGCTACATTCGTAAGTCCAATCAGAATCACAACCAAGATCTTAGACCCAATCAACTCAAAAAAACTAGCCTCATAAGTGATAAATCCCTAAATTTTAACTTTTACTCCCCCATAACCATTAACAGATATGGGACTAAATTCAACAATCTTCCCATTACATCGGGTGACCTGATCTTGGACACGTTTCTTGATGTAGAGACTGCATTGTGAGATATTGGAGATGTTTTGAGTTTTAGAGTGAAAACTTTGAAACCACTTATTAACGAGCACAAGGCAATGGCCAAGCTTTGGCTCGTACCACTAATCTAGTTCCAACACATAGTTCTAGACTTAAATCTCGTTGGGCCTGCTGCATTCGCAGGTTGTGCCATCTGCTTGCAAAGCTCAAGGATGGATGCTATCAAAAATGATAGAAGGGGATGACAATAAAGAATCATTCAAATTACCTTTTATTTTACACTAAAAACTATAGGTTGGTTTAAGGTGGAACTCTACTGTCATAGACAGCGTAGCTAAGGCTAATGGCCCCTGATCCGATGCAACATCCGCTCCTGCGAAAGCTCCATTCTTGCAAACAATCCTTCCACATCGGCGAGCATGTACAATGGGTATACATCAGCTGTCTCTAAGACGTTTATAAGGTTTACCATGTAGGATGAATAATAATATAGAGGAGAGAAAGTGCGCATAGAGAGTTGAGCTGTCTCTAATACAAAAGATGACTCTCACTACAGGAATCTGCTCCAGTGTCGACGGCTAAAGTCCCCAACACAGGTCCTGATACCGCCGACATTGACCTATCTCGGCGGCTAGCCGCCGACAAAAGTTCGCCGACATCGCTTGGCCGACATAGCTTCATTTTTCTGCGGCCCCGCCGACAAAACTGAAATTGTCTATGTCGGCGGCCTTATAGCCGCCGACATATCCTTTGGCAAACGGCCCGATTCTATCACGGCGCTCTGACTTGTGGGGTCCACTCGACGAGCGAGAACGTGATACGTGTCTACCTCTATTTCGGCGGCCGTACTAAAGACCGCCGACACAGATCCCTCAGAAGAATTGCTAGGCCCTCTGGAACACATCTATGTCGGCGGCTAAATTAATGGCCGCCGACATTGATGTTGTCTGTTTCAGCGGTATTTATCTAGGCCGCTTACACACATTTAGTCAGTGTCGACAGCATATGTTTCTGCCGCCGACATTGGCTTCTCTCTATGTCGGCGGCTCAAAGATGGCCGCCAACACTGCTATATTGGCAGCAGCACATATTGCTGCCAATTTCTAAAAACATTAACTTCAACCTGCAAAAAAACCCAATTTCCAGCATATATTCAATTCCCAGTTCCCACATTCACATCAACACATATTTAGAAGCTCGCCACCACGATTTCGAGCCCAAATACAACCACATCATCACAAAACACTAAATAATCGATAAATACAACCACATCAACGCAATACACTGCATCATCGATAAATACAACCACTTCATCGCAAAACATCAATCCACACATATTTACCAGTAATATGTTGTCACTAGAGTATAAACAAAGTCGCACAAAGTTCGAATAGATAGAAAATATGCAAAGATTGGAATGAACAACCTAACTACATCTCGTGCGGGCCGCCGCCACTCAAGTCGTAGTCAGGATTGAGGATATTGGTGACAAATTGCTCAAGCGGAGACCCCATGCCACTATCAACATCCCACTATGAAGCAATCACCGCCGGCGCAGCCGTACCCGAGCCGGACGCCTGCAAAAGAAGATGAAATGTCATATTTGTATAAATTAGAGGCATTGCATTATTTGGATGAAACGACATGGTCGCAAACTTACCCCCGGTGAAGTCCTTGGTGTAGTTGGAAAATACGCCATTGGGAATTGCGGTGGTGGCACGAAAGCAGGAGCAAAGGTAGGGGCAAACTGTGTGGCTGGGGCCCCCTGCGTCTGCGTCATCACCGCAGGCATCTGTGGTTGGCTGGAGGTGCTGGTCCCCACTTGCTGGAACCCATGTTGATCAATAGGATAGGTTAGCAAATGAGCTTAGCTGGAAGGAATAATTTGCGAGCAATGCATATGTAAATACCTGTTGGTACAGTCGCAGGAGGAGCAGGTTCTGTTTTTGGACGGCCTTCTGATTTTCCATGGCCGGAACATCGTGAATTGACCACAGGTAGGCGGCTCGCATCCTAAAGTTCTGGCCCTTGTAGCTATCATGTGTCAAGACCCCTTTGGTCCACAGGTCACTCAGCTCTTCTACAAGTGGTTGCATGAATAAGTCCAAATTTTTTCTAGTAGACTTGGGTCCGGGTATGATAACAGAAAGAAACATGTACTCTTCCCTTCAGGCAAAGTTGAGGTGTGTTGACACCCAAATTTGGCAGAAAATCGGATGTTCAGAAAAGGCCGAATATGTTGAAATTATTGGGCCAAATCGGAAATGATCTTTATCGGCAAAGAAGAAAAGCAGAATACCGATACTTGTAAGACTTCGGAAGAAATACGATATGATCAGAAGCGCGTCACGGTAAATTATGTTGTATCGGTATCGACTTTGTAACACTATAAATAGGACCTTAGGTCTCGATAGAATAGATATACTCAATACACAAAATACTTTCTCGAATCCGATCGACCTCGTTGAAAGGCCTCAACTCGCAGGTATAGCTTTCTCGATGGGATAATCGATTCTTTCCTGTAACCCGTATGCATGGCTGCATCATGTTGATCTTATGTATACAAACCATGTTAGACTGTCTCGGGATTTACTGATCTTTAACATGTTCTCGCACATTGCACTGTCTCGATTCAATCGATCTGTAATGCGTGTTTATCCTGTAATACCGACTGTTAAATATTTCATATGCTTTCTCCTGAATCCGATATATGCAACTGCCTCGTTTAATCGATCTTGTGTATGCCTTGTTTTAGGATTTTGCATGTGTAAGTGTTTACTGATCTGTATTACATCTCTTATTAGTTTTAGACCTTTGCATCGGTTTATTGGTTTATATTGAGATTCAGATCTGAATACTGTCTTGGCTTGACCAATCTGTTCAGTTTATTTCTTGGTTTAATCTGATATATTGATATTAAGGTTTATTGCTAATATCATAACAAAAATACCAAAAAGAGCTAAAGGATTTAAACTTGAATATTCACTTAAATTTATTCGTTCTATCAGGCTTTAAGCCGATAGATTTGGTAATCGGGATTTAGCAAGCCAATTACAAATAACCTGATCTGGCTATTTAAAAGCCGATTAGGCTTGTATTACTGATGATTTTCTCCTTGTCGATTCATAGGTCAAATCGACTGGCACGCTTGGTTTGAGTTGCGACGCAATCACTGATGGATTGACGCTTCTGCATGTGTGTTCACAGAAACACTCGTTTTTGTGTCAACAAGGTGGAAGGTTGTACGGGATGGCAATTACTGGCCAGGAAGAGTACGGGTGCGAGGTCATATTGAATGGTGTGAACCCATCAGTGGATAGACCAATGCGCACATTTCTGGGATCAGTTGCAAATTCAGGATGTTGCTGGTCAAAATGCCTCCAGGCTTCTGCGTCTGACAGATGAATCATCACGCCTTCCTTTCTACGTTTGCCATCTTCGTGCCACCTCATGTGCCTAGCCGTGGACTTGGACTTGTATAGATGTTGCAGGCGTTGAGAAATGGAAAAAAACGAAAGGTTTTCTGAGCAACCGTTGTCTGTCTGTCTACATCATCTCGTCCTTTAACTAGCACGTACAGACTCTCGCCGCAATGCTTGCAATGAGTTAGCCCAGAATCGGTCTTCCTGTAAAGCATGCAGAATTTTGGACTGTAGCCTATCCTCTTGCACGGCATGCCTAACACGCTAAGAAGCTTCTTTGACTCATACAAATTTGGAGTCACTTTATGTCCAACTGGAAGTAGGCTGTCCAACAGTTTGCACAGGTGGTTGAAACAATTGGCTGAGAGGTTTTATTTCGTCTTAACAGCCATTAGATGCGACACCGCCGACAGCACGGTCACATCGGTTCGCTCATGGAGCGGCTCATTGGCAGACTCAAGGAGTTCCTCGAATTTCTGTGCAAGTGGCTCGGACTCTTTCTCAGGAGAGAGATCGAATGCCCTGCCCACATCATCTGTTAGCTCATCCAACCTGTCGACCTCAACTTCGTCGTAGCCCTCCCCAAAATCCATAGGGTTAAGCACCGGCGTCGGACGCTTCCTCTCTCTATGATATACCCATACAAAGTAGTTTGCCTTGAAGCCATGCCTACAGATGTGCTCGCTAATTTTCCTCTTTGACCTCTTCTCCGTGTTCGAGCAAACTGCGCAAGGACAAGGCACTTTTGCTAAGTTAGGGTTGGGGAATCTTCGAAAAGCTTCTTCGACGAATGCTTCTGCCTTGTCGAACCACTCGTCTGTGTGCTGCCCAGATCTCATCCATCCATCGTACATCCACCGTCGATCTTCCATCGCTTAATCACTATATGTACATTCATACATGCTTTTAAATTCTAGGTCTATACATTTATTAAACAATTACAGCAAGTCAATACATGACTTACCCACCGCACCACACAAACGTTCCATGTCTAGCTACATAGGAGGGCTTACCCACCCACGGATGTTGGTATGAGTATGGTGGTCGTGACCACGAGAGGTGCATGTGTCGAATTCTAGCAAGCATAACCCATGATCCTCCCGAAGGCAGCAGCAGTGCAGCGCACCGCTTATGTTATGCACTAGGAGGACGACAGGGTTACGCCGCCGAAATCCCGACCCGTGCACCTCCCATGGCCACTACACTATAGTCATACCAACATCCGTGGGCTGTTCAAAATGTGGACAGCTCGGGAGCACAACATTTTCGTAAACGAAAGACAACGAATTACCGTCCACGTTCCGTACGAAAATTTGTTGCGCCCCCGAACGGGTTTGACTATGGTTCCGTACATGCTACGACGTCAAAATATATTAATAAGCACTAATCAACACAAATCACACCTAACTGTCATTTTACTTAATTAATTAGAAGCACTAATGTCGTCGGCCCACAAAATACCGACGACATAGCTACCACAAACAAAAAAAAAAGTCGGGATTACCGCGGGTTGGGGTGCCGATGCGCGGCGGCGAAGGAAGGAGGGGTTTGAAGGCGGCGGCGGCACGGTGAGAAAGGCGGCCGAGGAGGGAGAGAGGAGGAAAAGGAGGCTCGGGGAGGGAAGGGAAGCGTGCGGGGGGGGGTGGCGGCGCTGGAGGACGGCGGCGGCGGCGGGAAGACGGCGCGCGGCGGCAGTGGCTGGGACACGGCGACAGTGGTGGTGGCTGGCGGCGACGCGGGCTGTGGCTCGTGCGCACTTAGCGCACATGCCACTTCTATTTTAAATAGAAGAACAATGTCGGCGGCCACAGCCGCCGACATTGCATATGCATACCGCCGACACTGACTAAATTATGAGTTCTTTAATTTGTGGGGCCCAAATGTCATCGACATAAAGAAATGTCGGCGGTTATACTAATGCCGCCTATATTGTTAGCTCAGTGTCGGCGGCTACGTACACGCCGACCACATTGCCCATCAGTGTTGGCGGCAACATCTCTAGCCGCCGACACAGCTCCTCCCCCTTATGCCCGCCATCTCTCCGGCCCTCCCCGGGGCCCATGGGGTCTAGGGTACGTGCCAAGTGACTTCCTAGGTCATGCTATTAGCATTAGGCCTCATTGGACCGGGCAGTGCCGTCTCGGCTCGACCTCTGCCGCAAGTTCCTTTGGAACCCTAACATCGTATCGGCTTTAAGGCTCGATCGGCTAACGGTTCCAAAGGAACTCGCCGTATAGCTCCAGCCGAGACGACACAACCTGGTCCAATGAACCCTCATGCCAATTGCATGACCTAGGAACGCACTTGGCACATATCCTAGACCCCGTGGGCCCGGGGGAGGGCCGGAGAGAAGGCGGGCTTGAGGGGGAGGGTCTGTCTCGGCGGCAAAACATTGGGCCGCGATATAGCTCCATCAGTGTCGGCGGCCAAGTTTGTTGCCGCCTGTCGACGGTTGGGATATTGACCCAAGTCAACTAAGGTTCTTCAAGAGGGAGATAGGAGACACGCCGAACAGAACGAACAATAACGAACAGGGAGACAAGGGTTTTTATCCTGGTTCAGGCCTCTCAGGAGAGATAACAGCCCTACGTCCAGCCTTTCTTATATCAAAGATGATTACAAGAGGTGGCTCGACGAGACGAACAAGTCTCGGCGAGATTATGGGTGTATAGGAAGCAATATGCAACAATGCAGAGAGTCTTGGCCCCTCTACACGCCGTAGGGGCCTTGTTTATATAGTGTTGAGCAAACCGACCTACCGAGGGAATATTGGGCCGGGCTAATTACGAGATCGTAACGAACTCGACATTCCAAATATATCCTGAGGCAGATAAGGCATACTCCTAGTCTTGGGGATCACGACGTCTGTTTCAATCCGGGAAACCAACGTCCGGACCTTCACGTAGCCACGCAGAACTCTTGTTCGAGTCGGACTCAAACACGAAGTCTTGGGCACCACGCAATCGTACCGACCAGAAGGCTGTCCGGCACGATGCACATGGGCCTTATGGAACCTTCCAGGGAGCTAGGCCCTGGCAGGCTATTCGATTAGGCCATCAGGGAGTGGGCCATGGCAATGGGCCGTGATTTTATCCCCGACACCGCCGACACTGGTACGATCTTTATCGGCGGTTGAATCCATAGCCACCGATACAAACCCTCCCCCCCAAGCTTGCCATCCTCCGGCCCGCCCCAGGGCCCACGGAGGGTACGTGCCAAGTGACTTCCTAGGTCATGCTATTAGCATAAGGCCTCATTGGACCAGGGAGTGCTGTCTCGGGTCGACCTCTAACACAAGTTCCTTTGCAACCCTAACGTCGTATGAGCTTTCAGGCTCGATCGGCTAACTGTTCCAAAGGAACTTGCCGTACAGCTCAAGCCAAGATGGCACAACCTGGTCCAATCAGCCCTCATGCCAGTTGCATGACCTAGGAACGCACTTTGCACCTATCCTAGACCCCGTGGGCCCGGGGGAGGGTCGGAGAGAAGGAGGGCTTGAGGAGGAGGGTCTGTCTCGGGGGCCTAATCTTTAGCCGCCGATATAGCTAATCAGTGTCGGCGGCAACATTTGATGCAGCCGACATTGGTACCATCTATATCGGCGGTTAGATAGACGGCCGCCGAGAAAGACTCCCCCAAGCCCGCCATCTCTCCGGCCCTTCCTGTGGCCCACAAGGCCTAGGCTAGGTACCAAGTGAGCTCCTAAGTCATGCTATTGTCATAAGACATCATTGGAACGGGGAGTGTCGTCTCGGTTCGACCTCTACGGCGAGTTCCTTTGGAAACCTGGACGTCGTATCGGCTTTCGGGCTCGATCAGCTTACGGTTCCGAAGGAATGTGCCGTACAGCTTCAGCCGAGACAGCACTACTCGGCCCAATGAGCCTTTATGCCCATTGCATGACCTAGGAAGGCACTTGGCACCTAGCCTACACCTCGTAGGACCGGGTGAGGGCCGGACTGAAGGTGGGCTTGGGGGAGCAACTGTATCGGTGGTCGAATCGATAGCCGCCGAAATAGATTGATCAATGTCGGCGGTATTCACAAGGGCCGCCGACATTGTTTAAATCTATATCGGCGGTAGAGCAAAAGGCCGCCGAGAGAGAGCCTTCCGCGCCATATTAATAACATTTTGCAGCTACAGTCTATTGAATGAAAATGTTTGGCCACCCGGTTATCAGCGCGCGCCGCGGTGTGGGCTTCCCATAGGTCTTGGGGTTGAGCCCCGCCGGCCCCTGGTAATACTTTTTTTCAGTGTCGGCGGCCTTGTATATACCGCTGACATAGAGGGTTGATGTCGCTCCCTGGCAGCCAAGCTGCTGGCCCCGCATGGCAGCGATGTCGCCTAACTGACGCGTGGGACCAGTTTGACGTCGTCCCGTTCAAGCCGTTATTCCTCCGTCTAGGGGAGGGGTAATGTCGGGGGCATTTTTTTGTCGGCAGACATGACTGGGCCGCCGACATTACTGTGTCTGTGTCGGCGGTTGTGTTGTTGCTGCCGATATTGGTTTGTCGGCGGCTTCCTGGCCGCCGACACTGACTTTTCTGGTCGCCCACGTAGAGTTCGTTTCCTGTAGTGTCTACACGCAAATTAAGAAATCTTGTTTGTGATTAAGTGGCGTAAAAAAATGTGCAGTTGTCTCTAAGGCCTTGTTGTTTTCAGCATTACGTATCGTTGCGTATTACTGTAGCAAAATTTGTTATTTTTATATAGCCTATATGTTGTGATAATTTGTAACAATTTTTTCCGTTGCTTTTAGTAGTCCTTTCAAAGATCTTAAAACTATTTTTTAGTTATTTTTTATAATTTTTAGAGCTCTTTTCGAGAGCTCTCAAATTTGCTACAGTAATACGCCAACGCAACGATGCGCTGAAAAGAACATGACCTAAGCCATCTCTACCATCGTATGAGTTGTCTCTCAGTCATTTTTTAAATTATATGACAATAGTTAGATATGGGCCTTGTTTGTTTCAGATTAAATTAAATTAAATTAAATTAAATGAAATTTTGTTATTTTTGTACAAGCCAAATGATGTAATGTTTTGTAGTCATTTTTGTGGGGTTTTAAATAGTACTTCTTAAAGTTTGTAAAATATTTTTTTCATAATTTTTTGAACTCGTTAAGACGTATTTTGAGGGGGTCACAAATTTGCTACAGCGAAACGCAACGCTACGTTAATCTGAAACAAACGAGGCCATGGTTGTTATCTCATGTACACGCTCTGGTGAAGAGGTAGACCAACTTCCATCCTGAAACCGAGCGTCAGGAACTGCCGGGGGTTGGAAATGCCTGCGAGAAATCCTGTGCACCAACTGTAGGATTAGCTAGAGCCATCTATGGAGGAGCTATAAGGACGGTCTAGCGGTCAACGAGATTATGCGGTCAACGAGATTAAGCCACACCCAAATTGCTGTTGTAGAAAAAGCAACACAAATTTGGCTCGGACTTAATTGGGACGGACGTCCGACGCTGCGCTCGCACGTCGGACGCCGCCCCGGACCAGCCCAGCGCGTGCGCTCGCGGGAATGAGAAAAAAGCAGCCACTGTTTGCATGCATGCAAATGACATCAGCGCTGACATCAGCGAAAATATTCCTTTTGGTTTCTTTTTCGACGGCTATAGATTTTGACTGGTTGCTCCAATGCATGAACCGTTTGTACCACTGTGTTCCTTGCATTTTTACGAACAAAACAAGACCAATGTTGATATATAAGAAGTCATTGAAACAATTTGTTATTCTAATGGAACAATTAATTTAGCCTATTGAAACAATATGGCTAGTCTGCTGAAACAATTAATTTTACCTAGTGGACGCACAACCAA
Source organism: Raddia guianensis (assembly GCA_036346415.1). NCBI lineage: Eukaryota > Viridiplantae > Streptophyta > Magnoliopsida > Poales > Poaceae > Raddia > Raddia guianensis. The sequence goes on along the minus strand of CM070534.1, from coordinate 47,264,100 downwards.
GTGAAACAATTTGTTTATCCTATTGGAACAATATATATAGCCTGTTGAAACAATTGGTTTAGCCTGTTGGAACAATATATATAGCTTGTTGAAATAACTAGTTTAGCCTATTGGAACAATGTGTCTGGTATGTTGAAACAATTAGTTTAGCCTATTGGAACAATCTATCTAGTCTGTTGAAACAATTGGTTTAGCCTACTGAAACAATATTTTTGTTCTGCTGGAACAATTAGATTAGCCTACTGAAACAACTAGTTTAGCCTATTGAAATAATTTGTCTAGGCTGATGAAGCAATTTGTACAGCCTATTGAAACAATATGTCTAGCATGTTGAAACAATTACTTTATCCTGTTGGAACAATCTATCTAGTCTGTTGAAACAATTAGTTTAGCCTCTTTGGAACAATATTTTTGGTGCATTCAAACAATTAGTTTAGCTTCTTTGGAACAATATGTCTAGCAGCAGGAACAATTAGTTTAGTCTATTGCAACAATATGTCTGACCTGTTGAAACAATTAGTTTAGCCTATTGGAACAATTTGTATAGCCTAATGAAACAATTTGTACAACCTATTGGAACAATATGCTTGATCTGTTGAAATAGTTAGTTTAGCCCGTTGGAACAATCTATCTAGTCTGTTGACATAATTTGTGTAACCTATTGAAACAATATGTTTGGCCTATTGAAACAATTAGTTTAACCTACTGAAACGATATGTCTAGCCAGCGGAAACAATTAGTTTAACCTCTTGCAACAATACATCTAGCTTGCTGAAACAAATAGTTTAGCCTATTAGAACAATATGTCTAGCCTGCTAAAACAATTAGTTAAGCCTATTGAAACAATCTGTATAAACTGTTGAAACAATTTGGCCAAAAAAAAAATTCAAAAAAAAGAAAGTATTTGAAATGAGGTTACTAGGATTTTAGATGAATTATGATATTTGTTCTATGCAGTTTGGATTCCAGATAAAATAGATACAAAAATAAAAAATTAAATAGAAAAGCAATGAACCGCTCATTTTTCCTTACTAACTGTGAACCAGTGCATCAATCATGTGCGGGGATGTGATTGGCTGGCCATGTGCGCACTGCATGTCTCTCGCATGTCTCTTGGCCAATAGAAAAATAGATCGCTAATGGTGCATGCGCTAATTACTTGCACGCCGCGTGGGCCGTCGGTTGGCTGGGCCGTGGCGTCCGACGCGTCGGACATCCGGTGTCAAGCATTTCCGATGTTCTATTTGACCATTCACTTTATTAAAAAATATATGTAAATATTATTTATTTTGTTGTAATTTGTTTTATCATTAAACATATTTTAAGCATGGCTTTTTTTTTTGTATGTTTACACTATTTTTTAATAAGACTAAGGCGAGCGCCAGGCGTCGGACGTCCGACGCCTGGCGCGCGCGCCGGACCAGCCTGGTCCGTTGGATCGTTGGCACCGCGCGGATCCGACGCGCTTCCGTGTTTTCCGCATGCATCGGAACATTGTTCAAAATGCGTGGAATAAATTTCATAATTCTTCTAAAATCCTAGTAACCTCATTTTTGTATAAAATTAAACTTCTGATTTTTGTATAAAATTCAAACAGTGTTCAAAATGCGTGGAATAAATTTCATAATTCTTCTAAAATCGAGAGCAATCCATTTTAAATACTTTTAAATTTTTTTGATTTTTTTTCACTTTTTTTATTTTTTATGTGAAACTAGGAGAAGTCACTTATGAAACTTACACGTATAATAGCGAAACTTGGTCTTGTGCCGATAAAACTTGGCCGTGTGCTGAGGAAATCTGATGAAACTTCGATGAAACCTGATAAAACTTGGATGAAACCTGATGAAACTTGAAGAAACTTGTATGAGACCTGTTGAAACTTGATGAAACTTGCATTAAACCTGATGAAACTTGACAGTTCGGGAAGTTTAACGAATATGAAATCCAAGTTTCAGTAGGCGACACATAAGTTTCACCAGGTAAGTTTGAAGAGATATATGGCAACATATAATCTGTTTTGTTCGTAAAAATACGAGGAACACGTTGGTGCAAACGGTTTGTGAATTAGAGCACCCAGTCAAAAATTATGGTCACCGAAAGAAAAAAAATACCGTGGGACCCACTGTGTGCACTGCAGTGCAGCTCCCAAGCATTTCAGCAGAAGGCCAAGACGTCGAATCGCGCCGAACGTGCGGGCTATCGTGTTTCCGTAAGACTAATGGTCTCAAAAGACGTCCACAGAAGTCCACGATGAACTTCAATTTAGACAGAGGGAGCAGTAATATCTCCGACAGAGTGCCAGAGAGAATCGTTGAAGTTCTAGAAAATTCTATAAGAGCATCTCCAATGGGCTGAGTCAGCCGGCGCTTAGGAATTCCACGTTGGTTTTTTCGCTGAGCTGGAGGAGAGAGGGCGCGGCAAAGCCAAGCGCCGGCGCTACATCAAGCGCCGGGCGCTATGAGCCCCCCGAGACGCCTCCTCTCTCTCTCTCTCTCTCTCTCCCCGAAACACACTGCAAGCTGCCCGAGCCGTCGTCGTTGTTGCCGCCACCGACCCGACCCCGCCATGAACGTTGCCGGCGCCGGCGCCAGACCCCGCCCCGCCGCGTCGTCGTTGCCGCCGTCGCCGGACCGGCCTCGCGTCGCGCCGTCGTTCCGCTGCCGCCAAATCGAGGCCCGCGCCGTCCGTCCCGCCGTCGCGCCAGCGCCATCGTCGTCGTTCTTTGCGCCATCGTCATCTTCGTTGTTGTCATTGTCGTCATTCGGATCCCGGTGAGGCCGCGACGTCGAGGGAGGGCACGCCGCGGCGTGGGAAGGGTGCGAGGCGGCTCGAGGTGGCGTGGGGCTACGGCGGCGGCGAGGGGAGGGGAGGGGAGCACGCCGGCGAGGCGGCTTGAGGCGGCGGTGGCGAGGTGAGGCCGGAGCGGGAGGGAGCACGACGGGCACAAAGATTTGGGGGAGAAATGTCCGATGGAGCCATGGAGAAAGAAAGCAAAACATAATAGTATATTATTTGTGGTGGGTCCCATAGATTTGAATGCTATAGCCAAGCTGTTGTACGGGTTGTCTCTTAGGCTGATGTGGATGTGCCACATAGGCCTTAGAGCCAACTAACCATTGGAGATGCTCTAACCGAATGGGACACGCGTGTCAGTTCATGATTTGCCTTGCGTCTCTCCCATAAGCGACGTGGCGATCAGAACTACGAGTGAGTCATCTCCATCCTTTCGGCCGAACGCACCCCGCAGGCCGCCGCCACGTACCCATCTCCGCCGCGCCACGCGTGTCCCGATCCCAAGCTCTTATATACACGGCGAGGCGCCGAGGCTCGATCATCTCACTGTGCAGAGCTTGCGTGATTTGCGATCCAATTCCTTGCGCGTCCATCATCCATCGTGATTCCAATTTCCAAACAAATAGGCTAGAGATCGACAAGCTACGTGCTGAGCCAGCAGAGGCGTTTGGTTTGGTGCTCTGGGACTGGGAGTAGCAGGAGGAAGGAGGCCGGAGAAGGGCAGCGATGCCGTTCGTGCCGCTGTGCGTGCAGTGCGGGACTTGGAGTAACCCGTGCCGGTGCAAGGTGGTGGGGCCGACGCTGGGGTTCGTGGCGTTCGTGGTGGCCGGGGTGATCGAGTGGCCGCTCGGCGCCGCCGTGTACCTGTTCCGCCACCGCAAGGGCCGCCGCATCATGGCCCACCCGGCTGCCGTCGTCTACCAGCGCGTTACAAGGGCGATCCCCATCTAACTGGGCCTGTGAATGGCTGCCCAGGAATGCGTCGCGTGTGCTCAATAAAGGCTTGGCGCCGTGGTCCACCTGTAACATGTAAAAGCGTCACTGTCCATGTACGTAATATTTCTCATCAAATGTTGCTGGTTGCGACGTCACTCAGCATGAACGAAGAGAGAGTCTCACGGACGGTATCCCGTCCGAGCGCCCCTTGACGGGTCCGAGCACCCCTTGACGGGAACGGAAGACGACAAAAAAAACTAGTAGGATCAGAAGACTCGGGGGCCGTTTGGTTCATGCCTAACTGTGCCAGCCTAACTTTAGTAAGTTACCACATGTGTGGCATGCCTAAGCTAGCTAAGGATGGCATGCGTTTGGTTCATTGCCATGCCTAAATTTAGGCTCGCCTAAGAAAGTTGTGGCAACCGTTTGGATTGTTGCCACGTCTAAAGTTAGGTTCAGCTAAGAAGTTGTGATAGCTGTTTGGATGGTTGCCACACTATTAGCAACTTTTTAATTTTCTCTTATACCATGGACAATTACATGAAATAAAAGTGATAAATAATCATGGAAATAAGTATATTTTTATACATAAATTGTAAACTTTTGAAAACACCCAACTTTTACAAACACCGAAATTTTGCAAATTTTCGAAGGTACGTGTGACCATACATACAAGCGGTACACATCAAGATATGTAGAAGGTTAATTTTTACCAATAGACAGCAGACACGAATATAAATAGTCCACTAGACTGATACAAATATTTAGAAGTTCATAAAAGATAGGCATATGAAGTCCATAACATACCACATAGGCACTTAGAAGTCCATTACATGCCACATAATAGTCCATTTAGACACATACCATATAGAAGTCCATTACATACCACATAGAAGTCCATTTACACTAGACACAGACACCATACGTCTACTTCTTCGGCATCACATACGACAACATTATAAACAAAAGAGCATGCCACAGGACACCATAAGTGATCATTACACAAGAGCATGCCACCGGACAACATTATGAACAAAAGAGCATGCCACATATGTCTACTTCGGCACAACATCATGACCAAAAGAGCATGGCAGCACATACCATAGAAGCAACATCACCAGAACAGCATGGATCACAAGTGATCACTCAGGAAGTTGAAGACCCATGTTTGCAAAGTTGTAATACTAGCACTACATAAGAAACCCCGAAGGCCTTTATTCTCCTGTGTTGAGAGAAAAGTACCTACCATAAGCTTCTGTTCAGTTGTAATAGTCATTGCTTCAATTCTCTCCCATAATGCAGCATGTGGGTCAGCAAATTGAGGGGGTGGTGGGAGTGCTGTCGCTGCAAGGGATTCTTGCAATGCCTTCAAGGTAGTGCTGATCTCATCAGTTGTCCTCACCATACGGCTCTTCGCCTTTGGTGCCCTTTTAGTTGGTGATTTGAAGACTCTTTTGCGCTTGACACCGGAACTAGATGATGAGTTATCTCCACCAGGTGAATTACTTGCTGGACCAGCCTTGGGTGATGGCAAAGTGTCGGAGTCGTTGCATGCAATATCCTCTGGTGGAGCATAGGATGACGTATCATCACCTCCCAGTGAGTCATCATCAGATTCTTCTTTTGCAAGCATAACCATTGATGCATCCATTGCTAGAGATCCATCTGCACTTGTGCCCCTGAACAACTCCTCCATCTCTTTGTAGAACTTGATAGGTTTGCAAAGAAGTCGTCTAGCTCTGTCCTGCATACCATGATAGTTCAGATTACTACATAGGCTTAGAAGGCACATTATGTGAAAATAAATATGGGCTGAAATAAGTACTTACGGTCAACGTAGCCTTCTCAGATTCTGAAATTGTAATAATGAACCTTGTTGTGTCAAATGCATTACCACTCTTGCTTAAAGCCGTGGCAACATATTTCCAATTTTCTTTGTAATGTCTGAAGTGGCGGTCAACTGCATGTCATGAACACTCCCATAGCAAATTTCTTATTTAATGCTTCGGCACACTTCAAGTGGTGTTGCTTCTTGAATTTAAATCCAGCATGTTGCTCCTTGGAGAACTCGATGAACCAATCAAGCATGAATTTGGTTTGGTCATCATCCCAACAAATAGTCCTCTCACGAGTGGGCCCTTCATTGTTGACCTTCTCCTTGCCTTTCCCCATCTAGACAAATGACTGACTACACATGTACAAGTTACTAACATAAATTCCAGCAAACATGCTGCCATTGAAGAAAAATTTCAGCACACACAAACCAATGAAGATATTTGATAAAAGTACAGAACAATACATAAAATTGATAAGTTCACAAATGATCACAGTACATAACAATTGATAGGGCAGGATACAATAAAATGTTTCAACAAGTACATGACATAGAAATGCTACTCATCCATCGCTAACTCAGCAGCTATTTTGTCGTCCCACATCTTTTGTGCTAATGCATCCCTTTTGTCGGCCCATGCTTGATTATCTCTATGCATGTCCACATGAGCACAATTACTTCTTGGAAGATGTTGATACCAAGTGAGATCATCATAGACATATTCATCAGGGCCATCCTCTATGATGAAGTTGTGCAATGTACAACAAGCCATTACTATCTTAACTTGGGTTTTCAAAGGGAAAAATGGCTGACTACCCGTTATCTTAAATCTATTCTTATATGTACCAAAAGCCCTTTCAACGGTTGTCCTAACGGAAGAATGACGGTGGTTGAACAACTCTTTAGGGTTCTTAGGCTCTCGGGCTCCTTTAAACTCCTTAAGATGGTACCGCACACCACGATACGGGGGTAAAATGCCCGTCCTTGCTGCATAACCAGCATCAGCTAGGTAGTAGTGGCCTACATGATTAGCACACAACCATTAGCTATGGACGGACAAAATCTTAGTTCTACATGAGGAATGGGTGATACAAATACCTTCTGGGATTTTTAGGCCTGTCGGTCGGGATAGTGCATCTTGCAGCACATAGGAATCATTGGCAGATCCTTCCCATCCGGCTAAGACGTATGTAAATCTTAGGTCAAAGTCCACGGCAGCGAGCACATTTTGTGTTGGAATTAGTTTCCTACCCCTAAACCTATCTTGCATATGGATAGGAACAGCTACTGGTATGTGTGTACCATCCAAAGCTCCTATGCATTTCTATGAAAAATGGCAAGACATATGTTAGCTCTTACATTCACATATGGACACATCATCAATAACATAGATATCATGGTGTCATGTTACCTCAAAATATGGGTAAAATCTGCTATTGGTAGTTATCTTCGCATGTGTCTCGGTGGTTCTCATGACAATGAAGTCACTTGACATGATACATAAAGCATTTAGGACTGCATGAAAGTATCTATGTATTGTCTCCCCGGACCGGTAAAACTCAAACCCAATTGATCTATTAGTCCATTTGTGACCGACAACATGCATAAACATTGCAACTTGTTCTTCAACAGTCACATGTAGGGTGTCCACCAACAGCCCACGATTCCTAAGGTGAGAGCACAACCTATGGAAAACAAATTTCCGCATGCGCAACTCACTAATGCAATTAGCTTCAGTGCCATTGTACAAACGGTTCAACGTGCAGCCCTGCACACATCTCTAGCCAGCATTGGACCATAAGTGACTTGTCTCCTCTTCCTTATTATTTGAAGTTTATACCAGAACAATGCTACACAGATTGCAATGCTAATAATCGCTCTCCTCCTCCTCAAATAATTGCAATAGCTATTATAATATGCAAGCAATACTTTCTTTGCACCCATCAATGCACAATGTGACCATAAGTCAGATCCACTAAATATAATCGTTGCAATTTGCACACATGCAAAGTAAACAAGTTCAGGGTTTGTTACCTCTGATTTCTAGGAGGATTTACTGAAAATCCAATAATCAAAATCAGATATGATCCAATGTTCTTTCACTAGATGATTCCCTGCATTATACACACAACTTTCATTCAGATTATAGAGCAAATTAGAGATGCATTTGGTACACATACGTCATGAACATGCTCATGGAGAAGAACAAATACCTTCTATTAGCTCCCACACGCGCCGCCCTATACTGACCCGAGGGCGAGGAGGACAGAGGCCGCCTCCCTTCCCCTATCCTGCGGTCGCCGTGCAGCCCACCCCCGATCCGATGGCCGCGGCGGCGGAGCCCTCCCTCCCTTCCTCGATGCGCCGGCGACGGAGAAGACCTTGGCCGCGCCGCCCTTCCCCTATCCGGCGGCGAAGAAGCCCCTGGCCGTCCCTCCCTTCCCCTATCCGACGCCGGCCGTGCAGCCCATGCCCGATGTGATGGCGGCGGCGGCGGCGGAGCCCTCCCTTCCTTCCTCGATGCGCCGGCGGCGGAGAAGTTTAGCGGGCCGCCCTTCCCCTATCCGGCGGCGGACAAGCCCCTGGCCGTGCCTCCCTTCCCCTATCCGGCGCCGGCCGTGCAGCCCATCCCCGATCTGATGGCGGCGGCGGCGGCGGAGCCCTCCCTCCCTTCCTCGATGCGCCGGCGGCGGAGAAGCTTGGCGGCGCCGCCCTTCCCCTATCCTGCGGCGGACAAGCCCCTGGCCGTGCCTCCCTTCCCCTATCCGGCGCCGGCCGTGCAGCCCATCCCCGATGTGATGGTGGCGGCGGCGGCGGAGCCCTCCGTCCCTTCCTCGATGCGTTGGCGGCGGAGAAGCTTGGTGGCGCCGCCCATCGTTTCTCCCCTTTGCGCTCGTGTTTCCTCTCAAATGGTGCCGCAGGTTAGCTGCTTAGCGGGTGTGGCGACCGTTTTCACCGCCACACATTTGGCGAGAAAACTTGCTGGCGAGCGATCTGACCGCGCCTAACATCCTGTGGCGAAGCTAAGCTTAGTAAGCATCCAAACACCTACCTAAGGAGCTGTGGCTTGACTAACCTTAGTTGCGGCTGAGTTAGGCATCAATCCAAACAGCCCCTCGCTCTTTTTTTAGTTACGTACACGGCTCGCTCTTTTTTTAGTTACGTACAATGTATGCATGCACGTATCTCCGATTTATTTTCTATATACTGCACGCGTACAAAATCAGTCATGTACATACGTGCATGCATATGTATACATGCTTGCGTTTACATGCACGTATTTTTCCGATTTATTTTCCTATATTTTGTTTCATATTTTTTTGTTTGTTTTAGGTATTTTTAATTTTTGATACTTGAGACTTATACTATGTATTTAATGATACTCTAAACTTATGATAATTACCAAAAACAAGATAAATTTCAACATGATACCATACATGATTGTCCCAACCCGATACCCCTCATATGATATCCTTCACCCGATATCACCAACCTTATACCACCGATACTCGACACCGAGACCCGATACCAGTATACCACCAATCTGATACCACCCATACTCGATACCCAGACTTGATAGTCAATGATACTTCTGATTCGACACTTGATTTTTTGACCCGATTCTTGATGATACTTCTGATCCTATACTTGGTTTTTTTGACCCGATACTCGATGATACTTCTGACCCGATACTTTTTTTACCTGATACTCGATGCTACTACATATCTGATACTACAACTTTGATACTGCATACATGATACTCCAACTGTTTTTGTAGAGAATAGGGCATGCTTTGATACTACAAACTTGATACTTGATACTACATACCTGATAGTCCAACTTTAATAATGCATATATGACACTCCAACTTTGATACATGATACTAAATACCTGATACTACAACTTTTAAACTGCATGCATAATACTCCAACTTGGTTACTACAACTGATACATGATACCAAATACCTGATACTACAACTTTGATAGTGCATACATGATACTCGATAATTTTTTATTTCTATTGGTCAAACTAATTTTTATAATTTATATAAAATTATGATTTTTTTTGTTTTTGTGCTATATGATACCGCTAACCTAGTATCACCGATACTCGACACCACACTCGACACTTGTTTTCGCGATATCTGATACTACCCTTACGATATATGATACCTTTTTTCAATGCCTCAATGATACTATGAAACTTGATGATACCACCAACTTGATACCACCGACACCTATAATTTTTTGTTTGTGATATGTGTTACCCTTATGATACATTTTTTCTGATATCGAAACTGAAAGTGCATCTAGGCCCTTAAGTAATTTTGGTGATTAATGAGTAACAATTATAGAGCTAATATTTTCATTGGAGAATTGTGCACATATGTTATACAGGTTATCCCATGAGGTACATGTTTAAATGTGATGGTGTACCCCTCAAAAGTGAATGTGTTGCAAGAAGGCATCATGACTAGTATTTATTTGTAAATCTTTAATTATTGAGTTCTAGGGATGTCGTACTATAAAGAGGGATGAAATGGAGAAGCTTATAAAGGTTCCTAAGTGCTTAAAATAGGTATCTCGAAATTCGTGTGAGTTTTCCATCAAAAATACACCTCATACAGAACCTATACCATCAGAACATCCGACGAGGGTCGGAATATCCTATGGTAATCCAAGTCTGCCAGTTTTTCAAAGCAATCCAAAGAGTAGTCCATCGGAACATCCGACGCGGGTCGGAACATCCGATGGCGTCTGAACATCCGATGCGGGTTTAACTGCAGCAACAGCTAGTTTTCGGGATTCTCTATTTAAAGCCTTCTCTAATACCTGCCAAAAGGTTATTGTTTTCCCTGATTTGAACCTAATACTTCCTGTTCATCATCTCTCTCAAAAGTTCTAGCCTTTGTCTCTCTTTTGTTCATCTTGTGAGATCTAGATCTAGAGAGATCAAGGCACCCAAGTGCTCCACGAATTAGAGTCAAATTCTTGAGCACTTAGCGATTCCTAAATTTATTCATCGCATTTGTTACTCTTGGAGGCTTGAAGGGCTCCTATACGGCTAGGTGTCGCCGGTGAACCGCCGATCTTCGTGTGGTGTGCCTCCGGAGTTTGTGAAGGTGCGAATCTACCTCCGCAAGGAAAAGGATCTAGCTAGTGATCACCGGTGAGTGTTGTGTGCTTCGCCGGAAGGGGATTAGGGTCTTTGTGATCCGGGCTTTGTGCCTTCCCTAACGGTGAGTAGGATCTCCCTTCAAAGATCCGAACATCGGTAAACACAAATCACTGTGTTTTTGTCTTGGTCTTGATTTGTTGTTTTTACTATTGGTGTTGGCCTGTTCTGAGTATTCTTGAATAGATCTAATCTTGGTTTGCGAGAAATCAGTTTTTACTGCTGGTTTTCGATAGATCCAGAATACCCAGGATCGGAACATCCGATGCTGTCGGAACATCCGACCCAGATCAGAACATCCGACGCAGGGGCTACTGGACCAGGTTGGAACATCTGACGGGCTGGTCACTGTTTGAGTTGTTTTAATTCCGCAATTTCGTTTTATTCGCCTATTCACCCCCTCTAGGCGTCATAGTGATCCTTTCAATTGATATCAGAGCCTAATCTCCTGTTTTGAGCTTAACAGCTTGGAGAATCATGTCTAACAACAAAGACGATACCGAGATCGAGACTTTAAGCGAAGGCAACAAAAAGGCTGCTATTCCTTATGTTTATTCTGATACAACATCTTCATCTCATGCCTCTCTCCCCACTAGGCGTGCGTCTCACTTTAATGGCACATACTATCCACAATGGAGATATAAGATGAAGATGTATCTAATGTCTATTCATCGTTCTATTCGGAGAATTGTAGAAACAGGTTTCAAGCCCAAGAAACCGGAGAACCTCACTGCTGATGAGGAAAGAGACTTCTTCCGCAACTATCAAGCCGTCAATGCATTGTTTGGTGCTTTGAGTCCAAGTGAGTTCAACCGAGTTGACGGACTTGAAGAAGTCAAGACTGTTTGGGATACCCTCAAGGTAGTAATGAAGGCACATCAAGTGTGAGGGAAACCAAGATAGAGCTTATCAATGGCAAGTGTGACATCCTCTATTTTGCCGTATGTCACTTGTATTTTCGAAAACCCAAAATAAATTAAAAGGGAATTGTTATATACGAAACCCTGTTTTATATTAATTTAAACTAAGGTTTAAGCCAAAACCCTAGATGACCTTTTTGAAAAATTCTGAAAAATTCCAGTAATTCTTTGAAGCCATCACCAAGGAACTCTCCAAGTTTCATGTCCAAATTCCAAGGCTAGCTCGTGATTCCTTGAAGTTTTGCCGTTCTGCCGGGATCTCGTCAAACCAATAAAATAATGTGCGAACGTGGGAATCTCGTGCTCAAATTTGGAGGGGACCTTTTTGAAGCCTAATCCGAATTACCCTCCAAATTTCAGCCTAATCCAGCAAAGGAAACTCTGTTTTCTTGATAAACAAGCCCGCAGCCTATCTGAATTCTACCCGGATTAGAATTCGAGTCCTAATCCAACCCCTCTTAGCCCAAGGACCACCCCAGATCGTCCAAGACACTATATAAACCACCCAAGACCCCTGTCCCAAGTCCTCATCACGAAATCCCTCAAGTCCCAAACCCTAGCTGTAAAAAATCCTCCCCACCGAAACCTTTTTCTACCCATGTTTCTTTGTGCCGTGGCCAAACTCAAGATTAGATGGTGCCATGTTGTAGATCTCGTCGAGGCGGTCCAGATGGATACCCGGATCACCCAAATCGGTGGAGAAACACGCCCAAACGAGCTCGCCGGAGTTGGCCGTCGCCGCCGCCTCGTCGCCAGAAACCTCGCCAGCAGCGCCCGCCGGATTTCTGCTGTGAGCCGCCCCTAACGCGTGTCCCGCCTCCGCCGCCAGCCCGCACCAGCGTGCGCGCCTGCGTTGTCCCCAGCGCCGCCACGTGTCGCCCGCCGAGGGCCACTACTGTCGCCCGCTAGTCGCCGCCCGTGTCAAGCCGCCGCCGTCGCCGCCCGCAGCGCTGCCTTCCGCCGCCACAGCGTCGCCGCTGCAGCCGCCCGCACCGCCCGCCAACCCGCAGCCGCAGCGTGTCCGCCCCTTGTGCGCCGCGCTGCGCTGACCGCGCCGGTTGGTTCGATTCGGCAGGTTTTCTCGGTTTATTCTTTTCCAGCTTTTCTGATTTATCCTAAACTTCCAGGAATTGTTCCGGGAGCATCCGAACTCCAAATTAGGTGATTCCAGAGCCATTATTTTCCATAAATCTTCTAGAATTTTATATATTTTATTGAGCTATATGTTTTGTTGATTGTTTTGCTGTTTCTTGCACATTTACATATACGTGTAGATCGTCTGTATTCTCGTTGCTCGGGAGGTTTGCAGGAGCCGATCGGAGGAGGATTCCAAGACCCGGAGTACTAACAAGGCAAGATGGTTGCATCTTGCTCTCCCAATTTACAAAACTCACCCGTTTATTATTTCTATTTATTTTCTCGTGCATAAATTGATGGGACGGGTAGAAATCTAATATTCACACTGCGTCATTGACCCTGTGAATTTAACCTGTTTATTGCTGCCTTAGTTATTTTCCTAGCCTATCCTTGTGCATAGTTGCTAGTGCTCGTGGGTTGGTAGTTGACTAGGTTCATCATTTAATTATTCTTGTGACTTGGTATGATTGGAGATGCTGAGTTACTTTAACCTAATCAACTAAAACCTACGTGGTGTGTGTTGACTAAAGGTGGCATAGTCGGGTGGTTTTGTGGAATGTGGATTGTTGGAGGTAGTCACCTTGGTCTAAGGACCTTGGACGTGTGCCAATCCAGTCAAATCGAACAAGCGCAACCATAAGTGCTAGCATTAGCATGTCGGCCAACATGTGCTAGTCCTGGCTTAGTAGTTAGGGAAGACTGTTAACACACTTTACTTTGAAAAGATCGGGCTGCGGTCCGTTGGCTCAAGAGGGGGCCCGAGTGCCTAAACCTTAGAGGGGGTATCGGTGTTAACAGAGGGAACTAATGAATCGTCTTGTATTGTTACTTGGTCTGGGCTCCTAAGGAAGAGCTAAGATGCAAAAATACCGCTCGGCTTATGGGTAAAGTGTGCTACACTATGCAGAGTTAAAACTATCATGATAGCGGTTCCCATGGTTATGGGAGGGGAGGTAGGCCGTACATAGTAGTCTCATGTGTTTAATAATAACCTGATGGGTTGGACTTGGTTTTGAGTATTCGAGGCTTGTGCAGTTTTGCAGAGGGGCTTTCGAAACCGAGCTCTGTTTGATGTCTTGGGAGTCTATTCATCTTATTAATTGTTCCACAAATATTTTCACAACATTTTAATTAATATTGACTAGAATAGGTGTTTATGCAAATTAACCACCCTGTTCTTGTTATACCGTGCATTCATATTTAAGGATTCTTGCTGGGTAGCCGTGTACTCACTATACAAAAACCACGGATATATTTGTTCAGGAGAAGACTCGATTCTGGTTTGCCCATACGATCAGGAGGATTCTGTGCCGGACTTCGCGGAAGACTAGCTATCGCTGAAGGGTTGGATTAGAGAGCATCGACATAATTAATATTGCATATCATTTGGATTTCCGCTACTCTGAATATTATTATATGGTTTGTGAAGACTATTGTAATAAGTAGTTGTGGTACAATTACTTTTGCATCATTATAATATTTTCTTAGTTATAATGATTGTGTTGTGATGCTCGACCCAAGTCGCTCATGAGTTGCTAATATTGATCTCTGGGACTAGCAATGGATCATGGGTATATCCCGGTGAAGCCGGGGTTGTGACAGCAAGCTAGGAAGGTTCATCCTAGAAGAAGGTGAAGACTACAAGACAAGGTTTGATCGACTCATGGTGTTGGTAAATGAGGCAAAGGGGCTTGGATGCAAGTCTCTCACTGATCATGAGGTGGTCAAGATTCTACTTCGGGCTATTACTCCAACCAACCGTCACTTGGTGCAAATGATCCGAGATAGAGACAACTATCACTCAATCACGCCACATGAAGTGCTTGGAAGAATCCTTAGTGATGAGCTAATGGACCAAGAGGCCTCGAACATTAAAGAGATGGCTCAATCAACAAAGAAAAAGAGCATTGCATTGAAGACGAGCAAAGTGTCAAAGGTAAAGGATGATAGCTCAAGCAGTGATGAAGACGATGAGCAAATGAACATAGAAGAAATGGCATTCTTTGTTAGGAGATTTAATAAATTTCTCAAGAAGAATGGCTACAATAGCAAAGGCAAGAAAGACTCCGGCAAATCCAAATCTTCAAGAAGTTCATGAAGAAAATGCTATGAATGTGGTGAAACCAGACACTTCATTGCCGAGTGTCCACACAAGAAGGATAAGGACAAGGAAGAAAAGAAGAAAGAAAAGAGTTGCAAGAAGGATAAGGAAAAGAGCAAGAGACACAAGAAAAGTTCAAGAGGTGAAGCCCACATTGGTGAGGAGTGGGACTCCGAATCCGACTCCGAGTCTGATAATGAGAGTGTCGCATGTATTGAAATGGCCCATCCAAAAACGACCTCGTCTCTATTTGGTGAATTGACGGATGACAATGATGAACATACAATGTGCTTCATGACCAAGGGTCCTAAGGTATCATCAAGATCTTCTAAATCTCTAATCAATTCTTATTCTAACAACTCTAGTGATGATGAGGATGATATGAGCCATGCTAGTTTGGTCAAGATGATAAGAAAGTTTGATATGGGTAAATTGACCGAGCTTATGGAGAGAGTTGAGCAACAAGAGGACCTTCTTAAGAAATGAAAAGACTTATTCATCCTTGAAAAGAAGAGAAGCCTCCAACTTGAGAAGTAACTAGCATTGGAAAAGAAGAGGGTTCAGGAGATGACCAAAGAATTTACGGAGGTCAAATCCAAAACAAGCTCTCTTGAGATCAACAACTCTTCACTCAAAGAAGAACTCATTAGTGCAAAGAAAGCACATAAGACTCTTAAAGTGAAGCTTGATGACCTTTTGAAGAGCACCACTACTCTTTCAAATGCAACTTGTGACTCACCTCCTTCCACGAGCAATGGTTGTGCAAGGCGCTATAATGTGGATGCAAATGCTTGTGCAACAAACTTCGCCACTTTAAAGTTAACCTCTTTCAAATGCTTGTGCAACAAACTTCACCTCTTTCAAATGCTTGTGCTAGGAATGGTTGTGCAAGATCTTGCTAGTGAGAATGAAAAGTTAAATGGTCTACCTGAAGATGGTATTCAAAAATCTTACAAGTCGAGTAAGGGACTTGATGAGATACTAGATAAGAGAGGAGGAAATTTCAACTAGGCTGGACTTGGCTACGTTCCACCGAAGGGCAAGAAAGCACATGTTGTGGTGACTCCGGTCACTAAGCCAATCCATTTTGTGAAAGAGCAAAGCTCAAACGCTCACGTTTCTCACTCTACCTTTAATGCCTCTTACATTCTTAAAAAGAATAATTTTGGTAAAGTGCTTGCTTATCATGTTGGACCAAAGAGTAATAATGCATCTTTGGTGAGATCCATTTGGATTCCAAAGGCTCTTGTGACTAATCTTAAAGGATCCAATCAAATTTGGGTACCTAAGACCAAAATTTGAACTTTGTAGGAATATCTCTCCGGTGGCCCTAGTTGGGTACTCGACAGCGGTTGCACTCATCATATGACCGGAGAGAAGACAATGTTCTTTCAAATTAATTGCTACAATCAACTAAGTGAGAGCATTACTTTCGGAGATAATAGTAAAGGTGATGTACTTGGTCTTGGTAAGATTGCAATTACTAAAAATCTTTTTCTTACAAATGTCTTATTTGTCGATTCATCGAAATACAATCTATTATCGGTATAACAATTTTGTGCTACCGGTTACGATTGTATCTTTTCTTATGATGGTGTGAATGTCGTTCGACGGAGTGATGGTTTAATAGCTTTTAAAGGTCATTGAAAGGAAAAGTTCTATCCTGTGGATTTCTCCACGGATAGGCCTAGCCCTGAAATATGCCTACTGGCTAAATCTAGCATGGGTTGGCTTTGGCATCGCCGACTAGCCCATATTGGTATGAGAAACTTTCACAAACTCTCGAAAGGGAATCACATCATTGGACTAACAAATATGAAGTTTGAGAAAGACAGGCCATATAACGCATGTCAAGTGGAAAAACAAGTTGGAGCATCCCATCCTTCGAAGAATATGATGACCACAACAAGGCCTCTACAACTATTACATATGGACCTCTTTGGACCGATTGCATATATAAGTATAGGAGGTAACAAATACGGTCTTATTATTGTCGATGATTTTTCACGCTTCACATGGGTATTCTTTTTGTATGATAAGACATAAGCAAAATGAATATTAAAGAAGTTTTTGAGAAGATCTCAAAATGAATATGAAGTGAAGATCAAGAAGATTCGAAGTGACAATGGGAAGGAATTCAAAAACACCGCTGTTGAAGAATATCTTGATGAGGAAGGTATTAAGCACGAGTTCTCGACTCCCTACTCCGCTCAACAAAACGGGATGGTCGAGGGGAAGAATCGAACCCTCATCGAGATGGCGAGGACCATGTTGAATGAATACAAGGTATCAGACATATATTGGACGGAAGCTGTGAACACCGTTTGTCACGCCATCAACCGACTCTATTTACACAAGTTATTAAAGAAAACTTCGTATGACCTCCTTACCGATAACAAACCAAACATTTCATACTTCAGAGTCTTAAGCAGTAAGTGCTATATTCTGAATAAGAAATCTAGAAGCTCTAAGTTTGCTCCTAAGGTTGACGAAGATTTTATGCTTGGTTATGGATTAAATGCCTATGCTTACCGGGTTTTTAACAGTACTTCCGGTGTGGTTGAAATCTCGCGTGACGTAACATTTGATGAGACTAACGGCTCTCAAGTAGAGCAAGTTGATTAACGTGTACTAGGTGAAGAAGAACCACCATGTGAAGTTATTAAGAAAATGGCTATCGGTGATGTCAAAACACAAGAAGGTGTCGAAAACGATGATTTATCTCCTTCATCAATTCAAGTTGAACCTCCAACGACTATTCAAGAAGAAGAGGATAGCAAGTCAAGTGAAGGTGATGATGAAGATCCCAATCCACCAAATGCACATCCTAGAGTACGTCAAAGTGTTCAACGAGATCATCCCGTCGAAAGCATCATTGGTGATATAAACAAGTGAGTAACCACTAGATCTCGTCTTTCAAATTTTTGTGCATTTTATTCGTTTGTCTCTTCTCTTGTGCCACTCAATATAGATCAAGCTATCAAGGATCCCGATTGAATTATTGTCATGCGAGAGGAGTTAAACAACTTTATTAGGAATGAAGTGTGGGAGTTGGTGGAAAGACCGAAACAAAATATCATCGGTACAAAATGGGTCTTTCGCAACAAACAAGACGAACATGGTATAGTGACAAGAAACAAAGCACGGTTGGTTGCACAAGGCTTCACGCAAATCGAAGATTTGGATTGTGGTGAGACTTACGCTCCCGTAGCAAGAGTAGATGCTATTAAAATTTTAATTACTTTTGCTACTCACCGTGGTTTTAAGTTATGGCAAATGGATGTCAAGAGCGCTTTTCTTAACGGTCCACTTTCCGAGCTTGTCTACGTTGAACAACCACCGAGTTTCGAAGATCCAAAATATCCAAATCATATCTACAAACTCAGCAAGACGCTTTATGGATTGAAACAAGCACCTCGTGCATGGTATGAGTGTCTGAAGGATTTTTTGGTAAGAAAAGATTTTGAAATGGGTAAATCTGATCCTACACTCTTTACTAAGCTAGTAGATGGTGATATCTTTGTGTGTCAAGTTTACGTTGATGATATCATATTTGGATCAACTAATGAGTGTTTTTTGATGAGTTTAGTAGTTTAATGACTAAACGCTTTGAGATGTCAATGATGGAAGAGTTGAAATTTTTTTCTTGGACTACAAGTGAAACAAATGAAGGAAGGGATTTTTATTAGCCAATCAAAGTACGTGAAAGATATGCTTAAGAAGTTTGAAATAAGCGACGCCAAACCAATCAAGACTCCTATGCCAACAAATGATCACCTTGATTTAAATGTAAATGGTAAAGACGTCGATCAAAAGGTATATCGTTCTATCATTGGCTCTCTTCTTTATCTTTATGCATCTAGACCTGATATTATGCTTAATGTGTGCATGTGTGCAAGATTTCAAGCTGCACTCAAGTATTTCCATTTAGTGGCAGCCAAGAGAATATTGAGATATTTGATACACACTCCCAACTTTGGCCTTTGATATCCTAGAGGGTCAAACTTTGACCTAATCGGCTATTCGGATGCGGATTATGCTGGTTGTAAAGTGGATAGGAAGAGTACCTCCGGTACTTGCCAATTCCTTGGAAGGTCGCTCGTTTCGTGGGCGTCTAAGAAACAACATTCCGTAGCCCTACCCACAGCCGAAGCTGAAAATATTGCCGCAGGACATTGTTGTGCTCAACTACTTTGGATGAGGCAAACCTTGAGAGATTATGGCCTTAACCTCAACCACATCCCACTTTTGTGTGACAATGAGAGTGCCATAAAAATAGCCAACAATCCTATTCAACACTCTCGAACCAAACATATCGATATTCGCCACCACTTCTTAAGAGATCATTCAATCAAAGGTGATATCGATATTACCCATGTGAGAACCGAAAACCAACTAGCTGATATTTTCACTAAACCCCTTGATGAGAGAAAATTCTGCGAGTTGAGAAGTGAATTGAATATCCTTGACTCTCGGAATGTTGCTTGACATATTGCACACATTGTTTGGTGATTGAAAAGGTTTTGCTTATCTTGTCAACTATTTTACTATAGCTATATAGGTCTATATATAAAATAAATTGATTGATTTGGCTCTTCGGATATTCATATCCTGTTTATTCACGGATGACCTTAGTTTGATTGATTGATATGCTTACGGGTCATTCTTGGGTAAACTCAATTCTTAGAACTCCCCTCTATTCTCCCGGAGCAATCTTATCTATTCTCGAGGTGTCTGGAGTATAAAACTTTCATTTCCAGCAAGAGGGGGATCGGATGTTACGATCTGCATCGGAACTTCCGATGTGATCCAGCGAGGGGTCCATCGGATGTTCCGACCGGCGTCGGAACTTCTGATGCTATCCGGCGAAGGGTCTGTCGGATGTTCCGTCGGAACTTCCGTCGGATATTCTGACTCGGCCCAGTTTTGTCTCCTTTTTATTTTTAACCGCGTGGGTCCCCGCTCCTTTTTTACCCCACGGGTTTTACCCTAAAGCTTTTACCTCTTCGTCTCTCTCCTCTCCGGCGGCGGCGGACTGTACGGCGGCGGATCTTGCGACCTGCGAGCCTCTCCTCTGCATCCGCTTCCTCCCTGCTCGTCTCCCTCCTTCTCCATTGAAGGTAAAAGCTCCAAATCTTGAAATCTCCTAGAACGTACAATGTGCGCCTTTTTAGTTCGACTTTGAGGCTAAATATGCTTCTATCTTGTTCATGAAAGTATTCCCCACTTGTTGATGCCTCAGATTTATTGTTTTGGTACGAGATGTGTCAAACCCTATTTCGTGCAGTTTCAGTACCCGTCGGATGTTCCGACGTGGTACTCACTGTTACAGTTGGATTTTGAGCATTCTCCTTCAATTGTTTGATTCCATCATGTTTATCATGCAGATGTCTTTTTCTCAGCATGATCCAAAAGGCAAGGGTGTTGCTAATCCTTCAAAGCGGCAAAGAACATCAAGTTCGACTGTCGCTCCTCCTTCAGCCCTACCCAGTGAGGACCCTACTATCTTTCATGAAAGATTGGCTCAGTGGAAGCGAGCAAATATCCGTAATCCTATCGGTCCATTGATAATCAAGAAGACAACAAGGACCTTCGCTCACAATGTCACTCCGAAGATTCCCGGTTATTATGTTGCGGATGTCAAGGAGATTCAACACACCAGGTTTGAAGATCCTCTTCGATATGAGAAGGAAGAAGGGACTGCTGAAAGATTCTGGAACTTCTTTCATCAAGATTTCTATGATGCTACTTTTGTGAAAAAGAAGAGTCCAGTCATGCGCATGCAATTCATTGATTGGGAAGGCATGGTTTTGACAGTCAATCTAGTCATCAATGAAGTCATCTCTACTTGTGACATCATGGTATTGACTGACATCTTGAGCTTTCAGCATGATTGGAATTATGAAGTTATTTGCCAGTTCTATGCTTCATTGTACTTTACTGGGGGTGCCGCTGGCGACTTCTTCTGGTTTATGTGCGACGGAGTCTGGTACAACTTCTCAAAGAGGGAGTTTGGTCGGCATCTGAAGCTGTCCACTAGAGGCAACATGGAGGAGCTCCATGACATGGATGCCCTAAAGAATCATGAGCTAAAGTTCTTATATAATGGACCTATTCCAACTAAGACTGGAGCAACTGAGACCATGAAGCCTTTCTACCAAGTGCTCAGTCGCATCCTCCGCAAGACTCTTTGTCCCAAGGAAGGTGATGCATCTCGTGTGCTATCTTACTCTCGCAATCTTCTGTTGAAAATTAGTCTGCGTGAGCATCCTTTTGATGTGCTGGATTTCAACTGGGGTGAGATCAAGCTCAGTGCTTGTGATCCAAAGAGGAGCTGCCCTTATGCACCTTATCTGATGAGCATGACCATTCATGTGACTAGTCTCAAGTTTGTACTGGATGTGAAGCATACCCTATACCTTATCACTACCCGTGGACTGGCTTCTCTTGGCGGGACTTCTGCGACTCCACCCAGGAGGGGTTCGGCTACTCGTGATAGCGCGGGGCCTTCTTCTACTCCTCGTGGTAGTACGGGCCCGTCGTTAGCTCGGTCCAATCCATCATCATCTGGAGGCTCCATCAAGAAGATGCTGAAATCTATCTTTTGTATGTGTCGCAAGACAAATGAAAGGGAAAAGGACACCATTGTGCGTCTTCGCGACAATTGCAAGCATATTCAAGACATCAAGCAGCTTCTTGGTATGCCTCTTTCATCTGATGATTCTGAGTCTCCCAACACTAGCATTGACTCCTACACTCGAGGACTGTTTGGGATTCCTCCTTCCGGTGGCGGCAACGACGATGATGATGAAGTCACCGATGGTGCTGGTGTTCAGGGTGGTGGTGATGGCAGTTCCAGCAGTAGCGATCCAGAGTGGATTGAGTAGTCCATTTTCAGTTTTTTCTCTTTTTGGCATCTTGATGCCAAAGGGGGAGAAAAGCTATCTTTTATCCTATCTTAGATTCCTTTGTCTGAAACTTGAATGATTATGTGCAAAACTATGTTTTTTAAACTTGATGTTTTATGTGGTACGCTGTGGCTGTAAGATTTTAATTATCCTATGATGATGATGTAATGGTGAATTGCTAGTTATTTAAGTTTTTCGTATTGTGTGATATATCCTGTCATATTGCATTTAGATTCAAATTTGCCAAGGATATATGGGGAGCTCTTGTTGTTATTCTTGTCATAGTTTCAGGGGGAGCTTCTGTCTATATTCTTGTTCATCATTTCTTTGTGAGCTATAATTGTTGTCATCAATACACCAAAAAGAGAGAGATTGAAAGTGAATCTAGGCCCTTATGTAATTTTGGTGATTAATGAGTAACAATTATAAAGCTAATATTTCTATTGAAGAATTGTGCACAAATGTTATACAGGTTATCCCATGAGGTACATGTTTAAATGTGATGGTATACCCCTCAAAAGCGAATGTGTTGCAAGAAGGCATCATGAGTAGTATTTATTTGTAAATCTTTAATTATTGAGTCCTAGGGATGCCGTACTATAAAGAGGGATGAAATGGAGAAGCTTATAAAGATTCCTAAGTGCTTAAAATAGGTATCTCGAAGTTCGTGTGAGTTTTCCACCCAAAATACACCTCATACAGAACCTATACCATCAGAACATCCGACGAGGGTCGGAACGTCCGATGGTGATCCAAGTCTGCCAGTTTTTCAAAGCAATCCTGAGAGTAGTCCATCGGAACATCCGACGCGGGTCGGAACATCCGATGGCGTCTGAACATCCGATGGGGTCTGAACATCCGATGCGGGTTTAACTGCAGCAACGGCTAGTTTTCAGGATTCTCTATTTAAAGCCTTCTCTAATACCTGCCAAAAGGTTATTGTTTTCCCTGATTTGAACCTAATACTTCCTGTTCATCATCTCTCTCAAAAGTTCTAGCCTTTGTCTCTCTTTTGTTCATCTTGTGAGATCTAGATCTAGAGAGATCAAGGCACCCAAGTGCTCCACGAATTAGAGTCAAATTCTTGAGCACTTAGCGATTCCTAAATTTATTCATCGCATTTATTACTCTTGAAGGCTTGAAGGGCTTCTAGAGGGCTAGGTGTCGCCGATGAGCCGCCGATCTTCGTGTGGTGTGCCTCCGGAGTTTGTGAAGATGCGAATCTACCTCCGCAAGGAAAATGATTCAGCTAGTGATCGCCGGTGAGTGCTGTGTGCTTCGCCGAGAGGGGGTTAGGGTCTTTGTGATCCGGGCTTTGTGCCTTCCCTAACGGTGAGTAGGATCTCCCTTCAAAGATCCGAACATCGGTAAACAAAAATCACTGTATTTTTATCTTGGTCTTGATTTGTTGTTTTTACTATTGGCGTTGGCCTGTTCTGAGTATTCTTGGATAGATCTAACCTTGGTTTTGCGAGAAATCGGTTTTTACTGCTGGTTTTCGACAGATCAAAAATACCCAGGATCGGAACATCCGACGCCGTCGGAACATCCGACCCAGATCAGAACATCCGACGCAGGGGTTACCGGACCAGGTCAGAACATCCGACGGGTTGGTCACTGTTTGAGTTGTTTTAATTCCGCAATTTCATTTTATTCGCTTATTCACCCCTCTCTAGGCGGCATAGTGATCCTTTCAATTGGTATCAGAGCCTAACCTCCTATTTTGAGCTTAACAGCTTGGAGAATCATGCCTAACAACAAAGACGATACCGAGATCGAGACTTTAAACGAAGGCAACAAAAAGGCTGCTATTTCTTATGTTTATTCTGATACAACATCTTCATCTCATGCCTCTATCCCCACTGGGCGTGCGCCTCACTTTGATGGTACATACTACCCACAATGGAGACATAAGATGAAGATAAATCTAATGTCTATTCATCCTTCTATTTGGAGAATTGTAGAATCATCCGACGCAGGGGTTACTGGACCAGGTCGGAACATCTGATCTGCATCGAAACATCCGATGGGCTGGTCACTGTTTGAGTTGTTTTAATTCCGCAATTTCATTTTATTCGCCTATTCACCCCCCTCTAGGCGGCATAGCGATCCTTTCAGAAACTCGACAATACTTCTAACCTGATACCACTGACACCGATACTTTTTGTTTATGATATATGATACCTTTTTTCAATACCGAAACTCGATGATACGGCATAGCGATCCTTTCAGAAACTCGACAATACTACTAACCTGATACCACTGACACCGATACTTTTTGTTTATGATATATGATACCTTTTTCCAATACCGAAACTCGATGGTACCACCAACCTGATACTATCGATACTAGACACCCCAGACCAGATACTTTGCTTCTGATAAATGATACCTTTATTCTGATACTTCAATGATAGCATGAAACTCGACGATACTATCAACCTGATACCACTGATACTTGACATCCAGACATGATACTTTTTTCGTGATATATGATACCTTTTTTAAATAAATGATAGCATGAAACACGACGATACTATCAACCTGATACCACTGATACTTGACATCCAGACATGATACATTTTTCGTGATATATGATACCTTTTTTAAATAAATGATACCATGAAACTCGACGATACCATTAATCTGATACCACTAATACTTAACACCCCCAAATCCAATACTTTTTTGTTTGTGATATATGATACCCTTATGATACCTTTTTTTTCAAACGATACCACCAACCTGATACTGCCGATACTCGACACCCAAGTCCGATACTTTCTTTGTGATATGATACCCTTATTTCGATACCAAAACTCTACGATACCACCAACTTGATACCATCAATACTAGACACCCAAACCAGATACTCTGTGATAGATGATACCTTTTTCCCGATACCTCAATGTTACTATGCAACTAGACGATATCACCATCCCGATACCATCGATAATAATACTTTTTTTGTTTGTGATATATGATACCTTTTTCGATACTGAAACTTGATGATACCACCAACCTGATACCACCGATACTCGACACTTAGATCAGATACTTTTATTGTGATAAATGATATTTTTTTTTCGATACCTCAATGATGCCATGAAACTCGACGATACCACCAACCTGATACAATCGATACTGAACACGTGGACCCGATACTTTTTGTTTGTGTTACATAATACCGTTTCGATACATTTTTTGCGATGCCTCAATGATACCCTATAGAAAATGATACCCCTTAACACCCAATGATACCCATCTCGAGCTCGAGCTCGATACCCCCTACAACCCAACTGCTAAAAGTAGGCATGATGATACCCGTGATACTGCTAATACTTGATCCGATAAAATCAACGTCGGCACTGCAACACAATATTCGATAATCGTCTCGATACCCTGCACTTTTGCACTAATATCAGCTTGAACGCTATATACTCAAATGATTTTTTTTGCAAGATATATGAATTTTTATTTGATACTGAAAAGCGAAACTTCATGTACTTAAGAAAAAAAATTAAAAGAAATACACAGCAGTGGAGTACACAAAGTACGTGCGGTGCATGTGCGCCCCTACATGGATACACGGATCCAACTACAGCGCGTTTGCATGGCCGCGGGTCACGTTTCGGCTTCGCCGCAAGGTTCTAGTCTAAGGAATCAAGCGAATTGAGCATGCTAGACCAGCGTTTTCCCGGTGCGCGAAGTATTTTGTCGTTTACTTACCCCGTCCGTAGCATATGCCGACGGGGTCCCGTTATCTAGCTGCACCCTAAACAAATGGGCAATGGCTCGAAGAAATTCTGTTCTCTTGGAAATCCTGGTTTTCTGCGAAATGCATCCGCAATTTCCTGTACTTGTGCGGGACAAATGCTGCTGGATGCGGCGGCATGTAATCCATGAGAGGAGCATTGCGCGGCCGGTGGATTTCCCTAAGGAATAGTTGGGAGCAGCAGCTATAGATGGTCAAACGGATGGACCAAATGGCCGGCCGGCATGGGGCACGGCTCGATGCACGTCGAACCCGGGCCGACACGGACGTGCCGTGCCTGAGCCGAAGGCTAGGCGTGCCGGGCCGGTCGGCTTGGCACGATTAGTTTTTTTTGATTTTTTTGTTCATCTACAGGCATGTTACAATATAACATTACATAATTATCACAAGTGAAACCAAGACTTGTTGGCTTTGTTGGCTAGTAGGTGTGATAATACAGCTTTAAAAGTTAAGAAATCCCAAGCTCAAACATTTTTACCTCCTATTTTCTCCGTTTAGTACAGTGGCCTAATAGTCCAATCGTGCCTTTGGACCGTGCCTTGGCCTTTGCCTCGGTCCATGGGCCAGCATGGCACGGCCCTTGCCTAGGCCTTTGACTCGGCCCTTAGGCCAGTACGATCCGTCACCATCCTCGGGCCAGGTCGGGCCAGGCCGCTCGTTTGACCATCTATAGCAGCAATGTCTCTCCGCCTCTGCGAAAGAAGCCATGGAGGGGATCGAAATATTCTACTTTAGTCAATTATCAAAATCTTCCACCCCAAACTTAGGAATTTTTGCCAAGTAATTGACCACGAATTTTTACGAAAACTTAACTTAGGAACCTCGCAAGAATTGTTACCGAAACTTGGGAATCTTTCAAGTAATAATTAATCATTAATAAACAATTAAGCTATGTAATTTTAGCTTTAACAGTTCAATAACTTAACAGGTTAACCACTTATCTACGTTACGTTTTTGAAAAGACATATTATTTATATTTTTTAGCCTATTTTTTCTTTTTAAAAATAGACCCTAACAATTTAAAACCCAAGTCAAATAAAATGGATCTAAATCTCGAGAAGTTCTCAAAATTCAGTCATTTCAGCTATTCCGCCGTTCAGATCTGCTCCAAGGAACAAAACCTAAATTATCAAGAAAAAGAATATTTGATCACAAAATAACAAATTGTATTTAGAATATATGCAAGAGACCCGAACATTCGTAGATAGGAGATCAAAGTCAGAAAAATGTACATTCATGCATAGGAGATCAAAGTCTGAATAATGTACATGAGCCAACCCTAGCGGATCGACCTATGTGTAACGTGGCCCATTCAGATGGTCGGTCGAAGAGTGGGTTCCACGAGCTTCCCAAGCTCGCAGTCAGACTTTCTAAGCTTGAGCCCGAGCTTCCTAAACCCAAATCCGAACTTCCAAGCTCGAGGCATGAACACCAAAGCACATTGTATCACCGCCCACTCAACCGCAACGGGCGGAGCCGAGGCCTCAAGTCAACTCAACCTTGGTATCAAGCTGTGCCTGCCATAGACACCGACAGAAGAAGCCCTTCCTATCATGGGTCAGCAGTCTGCATCGCCTGACAAGAAAAAGGCATGGCCCCCCTCGCTACAGACTGATGGGAGCATGCTATTACCCGACGAACAAAGCAACGGGTCCGATAGGATGGAGGGATATCGCTATTGCCCAACAAGTATGAGGTATATTACCACGGTTCAATGGTGGTCTACAGTGCATGAACGGACTGCCTATAACGGGGATCCAAATCTTACACTCTCGAAGCTAACCAGCGACAATACTCACAGTAAGAGAACTCTAGAGTAGTAGGACTAGAGCATGAGCACTAGTGTAGAAATTGTTAGTTCTATGAGGTAGTTCTTCCTCTCATGTAGCCACTTTAGGAACGGAGAATTTAGCTGTATGACACCCAATTCGCGGGACTTGGTAAAAATGACACCCAATTCGCTGCGCTTTCGTCCAGTGACACCCGAGCAACGAATTGATTCGGTAGATGGCACCCTTATGTTTTTAATTGCTTTTTTCTTTATTCCTCCCATTTAAACACAGTGAAGTACCTATTTTGCCCTCGGGATGGTGGGAGGAGAGAGAAAGTGGTGAGAGAGAAAGAGGTCAGAGAGTGGATGACAAGTGGATCTCACTCAGATTTGAGGAGTTTTGCTAATTATTTCCATAAGAAAAGGGCAAAATGGGCTTAAAATATTGTTTAAAAATATAATTAGGATTTTTCACCCACTTAAAATAATTTAACAATTAATTATATTTAATAAGTAGCACAATTTCTATTTTTACCAAATTTTCCAATCAATAAATTATTTTAAGAATGTACTTAGTTATTTTCTAGTTACCTAGAAATATATATATATATATATATATATATATATATATATATATATATATATATATATATATATATATATAACACTCATTTTTGTAATTAAAGGTATTTTTAACTCATAAAATAATGGGAGGAATAAAGAAAAAAGCAATTAAAAACATAAGGGTGTCATCTACCGAATCAATTCGTTGCTCGGGTGTCACTGGACGAAAGCGCAGCGAATTGGATGTCATTTTTACCAAGTCCCGCGAATTGGGTGTCATACAGCTAAATTTCCCCTTTAGGAACACACATAATACCCAAAGCACTTATTATACTTGGGATTGAAGCGGCTCGTGGAGCTGAGGGCATTGTTCTATCTCAGAGGAAGTATGCACTAGACTTGCTTACAGAGACTGGAATGTTGGGCTGTAGACCCGCAACAACTCCTATTGATCAGAAGCACAAGTTGAGTGCGGAACCCGAGCTTCCCCAAACTCGGTCTCCTCCTTTGTACTTGATTCAAGCTTGATAAGGAACATAAACTGGACGCAGGGCTATTTTCGGTGGTAGAGACCCGGACCAAAATAAAAACCCCCATGTCGCAACTTTCTAGCTTTGGCCATCTTCTGGCCTTCCCTCGAACGACCTGGGCGGCGCGCCAGAAAAGTGACATCGTTGAGCCTCACACCAATCTTATAAGCTCGGTCTATGAAGACCGTCTCTCAGTCGTCGACACATGCCATCGTGTATTTTACCAAACTTATATGGCTAAAATTATTGAGCCACTTGACCTTTGTCCGTCTAGCCGTGTGCTTGTGCCATCCTGACATTCACAGAGGACATATAACCTACCTACAAAGCCTGTAATCCGATGACGGCGGCCCCGGGCAGGCCCGGATCCCACCGCTTCCCTTCTAGCCGCCGTCGTCACGAGGTCACCACCAATTGCATCCCCGTTGCCTCTGGTCTCCTCGACACGGCCGCCCTAGGCCCGACCACCTCCTTCTCGCACACCAGGAACCACGCGACCCTGCTCTTCTCGGCGACGGGGGTCTCTGAGGATGCTGGATCCATCGCCCCTGTTCCTCTCGCTGCCGCCACCGTCGGTGGCCCTGCTCCTCCCTGTCGTCTCCGCCTCTCTCTCTCTGAGCACAAGGTTGTTCTCCTTCTTTACTGCATCTCTCTCTCGCTCTCTCTCTCTCTCTCTCTCAGCTTGATCTCGCCATGGCCATGCAAACAAATAGGTTGAGGCAAGAACCGGCGGGCGAACCGGTAGTCTGCCCTATTGCCATCGCCGACGACTGCGATTCGCAGGGTGACGGTGAGGCCAGCGGCATCAACTACTTCGACCGCGTGCAATGGCTCCTCTCTCTCTCTCTCTCTCTCCCCCCTCCCTCTCCCTCTACTGGCATCCCAAGGCTGGATTTAGATGAGAGTAGTGGAGTAAGGTGTAGTCTGATTTGGGGATTTTTTTTAGCTGGTATAGATTGATTTGGGGATTCTTGAGCGCATCATGCAAGTCGATCAGGGATTACATCACATGCATATGGTGTAGGTTGATTTAGAGATTTCTAGTCGTTCCTGTGTCCTGGATATCAGAGAAGCCGATTAACAGCTCCGTCTGTAGAGTCCGCATCAGATGCAAAGTATGTTTTGTTCCTTCAGACTCTGTTGCCCAAGGATAACAATGCTGCTACTATGCAAATGCTATGTATGACAATTTTGCTTCTTTCGTTTCTGAACAAGTTATCAACGTGCTATTGTTTGCCCAACAAATACTGTTTTTGACCATATTAGTGACATTATGCTTGAGAAGATCCCTGGTTCATGTATAGAGTACTTAAGCTGTGAATTCTATTGGTGATAGTTCTGATCAATTAGCAAGCACTGTCTTTCTCTACCCATAGGAATTCCTCAACGCAATCAACATCAGTAATTTCCTTGCTCATCGTCTTCATCTTAAAGTTGGTGTTCCTGTCATGGTTTTACATAATGTAATTCAGGCACTTGGTTTTTGCAACGAAACACGTTTGATAGTAACCAAACTTGAAAATTATGTCATTGAAGCAATAACAATGACAGGGACCCTTATTGGTGAAAATGTCTGTATTCCGCACATTGTTCTCAACAGTTCTGCTCACAAATGGTCATTTGTACTTCAGCGTTGTCAGTTCCCACTCAGGGTCTGTTATGCCATGACGATAAACAAATGCCAGCGCCAAACATTAGCCTCTGTTGGTGTTTATCTGAAAGTTCCTGTCTTCACTCATGGCCGGTTGTATGTTGCTGTGTCCGGAGTTTCATTTAGAGATGGATCAAAAATCTTTGGGGAGGATGATAACGGCCATGCCACATCTCTTGCTGCCAACATTGTTTATGACAAAGTCTTGCCTTTTGTGTGACCATGTTGATGTCACTGATGACTCTGTGTAGGTTTGATTACCCTACCCCTGCTGTTTTCTTCTGCTCTCACTGACGCTTACATGTATTACTGCTAAACGGATTTTTTGGGTTCTCAGGTTCGCATGTAAATAAGCAAGCTGTACACAGGGACCTCCTAGGGATTTCTAGCTTGAACTCATTTAGTGGTCTATCACAATAAGAGCTTTTGTTATGTCATCATTTATGGCTTAAATGAACAAGTGCATGTCCTGTTCTGTTTGGATGTAATACAACAACCTGAATCTACACTGTTTGGGTTAGATACAATATTTTCAAGTCATTCTGAATCATAGACATATGGGTTCCAGTAGTTTGAAACGTACAAAACTTGGGATGTCAAAGACAGGATTGAAC
This sequence comes from Raddia guianensis, assembly GCA_036346415.1. Lineage (NCBI taxonomy): Eukaryota > Viridiplantae > Streptophyta > Magnoliopsida > Poales > Poaceae > Raddia > Raddia guianensis. The sequence goes on along the minus strand of CM070534.1, from coordinate 47,233,390 downwards.
ACTACACTGGTCCATTTGTGCTGGGTCGTGACCCCAGTACTTGTAATGAGAATCCAGCCCCACGAGGCGATACTAATCCCAGTTTAGTATCTCGTGATGGACAATACGGTGGAATCATCACAGTATATTTAATTAAGGTGAAATAAGAGTAAACAGTAACATTTTTATTACAAAAGAAACTGGCATACCAGTTGAATAGTCCATGCGGAATTAAACATTAAATAGTAAAACATCAGAGTATTCAAATTAAATAACTATGATGAAATCCAAGGTGTCGACCCGAACACCTTAACTAGCCTTGCTCCCTCGTCAGGGCCTTCCTGGTCCTGACCGAAATCTGAATAAAAATGTCCGCGAGAAATTTAATGAGTACACAGCTACCCAGCAGGCAATCCTTAAATATGAGTTCAGGGTCAAGGATGGGGTTTAAGTTATTTTACCCAAATCCTAGTTCTAGTCATATTTTAGTTGTTCAAGTTTTATTTTAGTGAATGCATGATCATCGAATATAACTCTTGATTTCCAACTGAAGGTGCATCTCACACCAAGCTAATCCCAACCTAATCTAGCCAAGTTTATTATTGAAAAGAGTGAATCTACATGTGCAAACCTTCCAAACTCGTCCATAATTGTGGACACGGCTATCATGATAGTTTTAACTCTACAGAGTGCATACAAATTTTTTCATAAGCCCCGTCTCATCCACTAGGAGAAACGATACAGACTTTTCCAGCCTACTATGCCCACCATTTCGCTCGCCCTTTCTTTTGATTTCCCCGGCCCCGCCGGTGTCCGCCACGGTAGGACGCCTACTACGTCTGGACACCACCCGTGGATCGTTTCCCATCTAAGCCATTCGGTCTCAGGAACGCACCTACCCCTTAGGAGAGATTGCAAACCTCTTCATAGGGCAACAGTGACGAAACGTACCGAACAGCCTACGAGCAAGTGGTTAGTGGGTTTCGTAGGGTACTAGGCCAGGGCCGAAGGCACAAATGGCTGTATGGTAAGGTTTGGTCTAGCAATACATAAGCTTGAGTCCTTATTAGAGGAGACCGTCTCATCCCCACCACAATCCCGGAAGCATCTTTGTCGGGTCTCCCCTAAATCATCTACACTAGTTTTAGTTGTTTAGGTTTAACCAAAATACCATCGCGAAGCATACGCCTCACCAAGGCTCCATTTAAAGTGAACCCCAAATGCAATCCTACACATCTAGTCAAGGATAGGCTAGGAAAAATACAACGGGTTCGCAAAGGTGGCTGAAACATATTAATAGATTATTAACATGTCTAGGTACCCACACCTAATTCGGAAAGTAAACAACAGTAAATTATATTTAAAACTAGGAGAGAATATGTTACTATGCTTGCCTTCAAAAAATTCTGCACTCTGCGGGTCCCACACCGGTACCGGGCAGCACTCTGAACAACAGTCACACCCACCGTCTAAACAGGAAAACAACAAATAATACAACAGCAAAATAAATATAGGGAAAATAATTATTAAATATACAGAAAAATTCTAGGATTTAAATGTGATTTTTAGGCTCCAAAATCATCTAATTTGGAGTTACGAAGCTCCCTCAACAATCCGGGGAAGTTTCGGGCTAAATAGGAAATTCCAGAAAAAAGCAAAATCCATTTAACCGTTAAATGGGCCGAATCGATGGAATCGGCCGATCTCCAACGCGCGCGCACGACCCAGCTCGGCCCAGTCCAGCGCAGCACAGTGTGGTGCGGCCGACAGGTGGGGTCCACTGGACAGTGGCACCTAGCGGCTGACAGGTGGAGCCCATTGGACGGAGGCGACGGGGCGGTGCTGGCGTGGCAGTGGCGTGCAATGACATGGCGGTGACGTGACAGTGATGTGGTGACAGGTGGCATCTGACGTGGCATGCCACGTGACACTCAGGGCGGTGTGGGGCTGACGTGGCATGACATGTGGCTGCTGACGTGGCATGCCAAGTGGCAGTGGGGCTCGGCTACGGGTGACGTGGCCTAACACATGGCTTGAAGCGTATCACGCCACGTGGCTCTCGGCTGACGCGGCGCGGACGGGCCCGCCGGTTAGCGACCGCGGCGTGATTTTCAGCAGCGCGCGCGTGTACGTGGTGCCACGATCGCGTCTTGGCGGCAGGCGAACGGGCGCCTCGACAAGCGGGGCCCACGGCTTGACCGGGCCCGCTTGTCAGCGACTGAAACTGGATCCGGTATGGGTGAAACAAACGGCGCCGGCGTCAGCGATGGGTCCCACGGGGACATGTGGCGCTACAGGATTGGGCAGCGGTTCGACACTGGCCGATGCGCCGACAGCGGCGGGTCCCCTGGCAACACGTCACGAGCGGATTGGGCGGACACGGCAGCTCGGTTGAAAACGACTGCGGCAGGTTGACCCCACCGGGACGCGTGTCACGGTGCGATTGGCGGCATCGCCGGCGCGGTCCTGTGCGGACGCGCTTTGCGGACCCCGCCGGAGCAGCGTCGGGTGGCGATGGTGCAGCGCGTGTGTCGCCCGTCGGGTGGCGATTGATGCGGCGCGTGTGTCGCGTGCGCGGCGCGGAAAGCGACGACGTTGTGGCGACGTGGTGGCGCCAGTTGGCTTCGGATATTCCGCTGGCGGTGCGAACGCCGCGGATCGCCGGCGACCATGGAGAAGGCTAACTACGGCAAGCTCTATCGGGTGGAAAACAACACCAATTTGGGCTATCTGCATAAGCGTTTTGACCGTCTCGACGAGATCTATCCAATAGTGCCATCTACACATCGAGTTGCCTACAAGAAAATGAAGTTTACCTCAGAAACGTCCTCGGTATGGGGAATCTTGAGCCGTAGATTTAGGGTTTAGGGGTGGGGAGTGGAGTGGCCGGCGAGGAACATTAGAGGAGGGTCTTATAGGGTGCTGGGTGCAGAGGGGGTCCTTTGGCCTCCTCTTCATGGGCTAAAAGTGCTCAGCCAAGTGATATGGGCCCTAATTACATGCTAATCCGACCCATTTGCGTCTAAGCTGAGGTTTGCTATAAAATGTAAAAATTACCTTGGATTCCTCTTGGAAAAATATTGGGACATCTAATAAAGTTTTATTAGGATGTCACATGCTGCAGCCACTATCCGATTTTCTGCTTAATTATGTAGAGTATGCTGTCAATTCTTCCACTTATGTCAAGGTGTAATTTTTCTGAAGTCTGAACATGAATTTACTTCTGTCATGGGTTATGAATTGGCGTGTTGGCATTTGATTTAGTGTAATGTTCTGTAACAGTTTCTTTCGTTTCATGTTGTTATTCATTTACCCAATCGGTTTTTCATTCGTACGTCGCAGAAATAGATGCATGACATATGTAGAATAGAACGGGCTTAGAGGCAGGCCTTGCGCTCACGCGCGCATTTCACCCCTAGTTCAAGTAAAAGTGCGTAAAACATGGTGGGGATGGTGTTGGGCTCGTGGACTGTTGGACGAAGGATGGTTGGTGGAGATGAGTGAACACCATCGGACAACAAACATTACTACATTTTTAGAAGTATAGATGGAGACATACAAATTCTCAGTCCTTGATTCCGAGTCCAGTGGGGTTGCGTCGATCGACTGGAATACGACTAAAAATTTGAGATAACACCAGCTACCATTCATGCACAATGACGAAAAATAGTTCAGATGCACAGATGTCCAGTTACTGTTTTCTCGACATTAGCGTTGGAGGTAACATCAAAAGCCACATCGGCACAAGGCCTTCTAAATGGAAGCCTCGACCAACGTAGGAGGGACCAGCAAATTTGCCACGGGCCCCTTCTTAGAGTTGGATCCATCCTTCTTTGGGCCTAATGCCTCCTCTCGGAGCTTCTCCAATTTCTCCCGTACTTTCCTTTTGTTCTCTTGCCTTGATGTTCTCGCATCAGCTGGAGCAGCCACCAGGAACGTCGCCAAGAAGGCAGATGACATGAATGTCAGGGCATCTCTGCGGGGAATGCTGCTTGTGAGCCTTGCTTCTTGGATACAGGTTGCCTGCGTGAAAAAGAGTGTTACTCTATTTGACACGGAGCAGTTCTTACACGCAAAGAGATCTGTAGTAGTAATAAAAATTTTAAATCGTGTTTTTTTTGCGGTTCTGTGATGAGGCTAAAAAAAACTATGAAAGCTATCACGGGCTATCGTGAAAACTATCGTAAATGGTGTTTTAATATAAAAATTATATAAAATATAAAATATTTGTGTAATATTAGTCGCATCCAACAAAATAAGAAATATACATGTTTCTTTAGCAGTACTTGTAGTCTAATGAATATCCATATTATCATAATTAATGTGTAGAATGAATGACTCATGATTTATCTTTTTACAAGTCTATTATAGAAAAACTTGACTAAGTGATCATCTATTAGTTCTATATTAATACGAAATTACTTAGCGTCGGGCACCCGGCTTGGATCGGACGCGCGCTCCGCCGTCCAGCACGCACGCGGAGTCGCGGCGTGGTTGACGGGGACCCACTACATGCATGTGGCCTTCTTTTTTCTCACCTACCAAATATGCGCCGGTTACATATAATTTGTGTTTGCCTTTTTGCATGTTTGAGTGACACCTATTATGAAACATCCGAATTAGCTAGTGAAACATTGTTTCCTCTCGACGAAACATCTGCTTTTATGTGGTGATTTTTTTTGAAACAACAGCAAAACATGATGGCTTAGCGGTTATATATGCATGTTGTCATGTTTCACCATTTTCTTTATAGCATGTTTATTTGTTTTTAGCCATGTGCCCATGTTTATATATGTTTTGTATATGTTTCATCCATGTTTCATCAGTACATCTCACATGTTTTAGTTGTACACTATACATGTATTGGTCGTTCGATGCCATGTGTTCAATCAAGATATGTTTCGTCCACATTTCGTCAGTTCGTCTCGCATGTTTCGGTATGTTTCATCATATTTTGTCCATGTTTCGTCAGTTTATCTCGCATGTTTCAGTATGTTTCATCATGTTCTGTTCATGTTTCCCTATGTTTCGGACGGTTTCAATATGTTTCATCATGTTTTGTTCATGTTTCCCTATGTTTCGGACGTTTGATGCCATGTTAGAAACATGAACAAAGCAAGTTTCAAGCAAGATCAGATTTTTTTTTTGCGTTATGCATATGATAATGCAAATGGCGACTTTAGATGCATGCATGTAGCAGGGCCCACAAGACAATTTTGCATGGCAGGCTGTTGTTGGGCCACAAGCTGCAGTGCGCGTGCGTAACGACAAAAGCGAACACAGCGTGACATGCGCTCGGTAACGTGCCGTTCGTGCGTAACGGGCGGAGGGAGGGAGCGTCCGATGCCAAGGCCCACAACAATCACGCATGCGCGCAGCCGTACGGAACACGCACGGGCGTGGGAAGCCAGAGTGTGGGCGCCCGACGCCGATCGGGCGCCCGACGCGTAGCATCGCCCATATTAATATATCATCTTCTATGGTTAGATGATGTAAAAATGAGCTAGAGCATAACTAAACACATAACTGATGGTTGTTTTTTTTATTTTTTTTTTCTAAAATAGCATAACAGTACTATAGAAGTTACAAAAATAGCAAAAAAGGGCCAATTTAGCAGCTATAGCAGGCATAGCTGTGTTCAAGAAGTTTTAGCCCTTATTGTGGTGTTTATGTCCGAAAAAGCTAGAACGATGCTATCGTACGTGGAGCTATAGCGAACTATTTAAAACCTTGCTAGTAATTAACATGCAGTAATGCACTAAAATATTGACATGACAAGATTACCGTAAGCAAAGAACTTCCTCGAACATAAGTTGATCAGGGTTCCTCTATTTAACCCCAGATTCAAGATACACCCACGTATCCAAACCCACTTTTCACTTCGTCAGATAAGAGGGAATTTTTTATTTGCCACTGTCGAACTTCCTTATGCCTTATTTGCCACTAGAAAATTTTACCTTTCTTATTTGCCATCCACTTAAAATTTTATGCCCTATTTGCCACTTCCATCACTTAGGAGGTTAAGTTCCGTTAATTTGGTAAGAAAAAAAGACAATTTTGTCCCAAGTTTGGATAATGTATAATTTCAGCATAATTACCTTATAATAATTTTGATGGAAATTACTTTTTTCATCGAAAATTTTGATTGGACATGACTTAATTTCGTTTTAATGTTTCCGACGAAAATGTAATTTCCAATGAAAATGTCATTTTCATCAAAATTATAAGAAAATTATGCTGATATTAAATATTATTCAAACCAGGGGAAAAATCATCTTTTCCTTGCCAAATTAACTGTACTTAAACCCCCAAGTGATGGGAGTGGCAAATAGGGCATAAAAATTTAAGTGGATGGCAAATAAGTAAGATAAAATTTTCTAGTGCTAAATAAGACATTAGGAAGTTCGACAATGGCAAATAAGGAATTCCCTCATCAGATAATTGTTTGCACTGGGTAGGACAACACTGTATAACTGCATAAGCTCAGATATTTCACCTTTTTTAAAGTTCGGAAGGATCTCAGAAAGTCAAGTTTTTTCATCAATTATCAACCTTAGATCCAAGCTTTCATCTAATTTATCTGACAAAGTTTAAGAAGATCTAGGGGAGTATCCGACAAAGTTCAGAAAGAAGGGAGTTGAAAGACGCATAATTACATGTCATTTTTGCAGGCAACAGTGAACTTCCAGGATGTTCCATCCATTTGCCCGCTTCAACCAGCCAACTGATCTGATATAGTTTCGACTTTCGAAGAGAGGTGTGTTCTTCTGGGACCTCTGAGATCACCGGTTCACCTAGCTTACTTTATCCTTTAAAGAACTTTGATCCCAGATCTACTTATGCCCGCTAGTGCTAACCACTCTCATCATGTCGAGGACTCGAGGATTCGAGTTAACATCTCAAAGGCGAAAGTACCCCGTACCTGATTTTCTTTGCAGATAAAAACGGACATCGGTGGCCTTCTGCCGGTGCAGGCTGTTCTCGCTGGAAGGCCATGGATTGGAAGGGGCAAGTGCAGCGATGAGATAGCCATTGTTGCTGGCTTGCTGCTAGATGAGAAAGAACTCGAAAGGTACTCCTGCCAATCGTTGAGGGAGAAAAAAAAATAGAAAGCGGTACGGCGTGGAAGTAGTTGTGCCGTAGAAGGCAAGTGCTTCGTTCTTTTTTTTTTATAAGCAAGTGCTTCGTTTTTCCTCCTCTGCTATCTTGACTCTTCTGAATAGTTCCAGGGTAGACCAGAGCACTGGGAAACGGAACTAGGAATCACCATTTGAGTCGTTATTATCACTTTAGGGCATCTCCGATGGTCTTATGTCATTGGTATAAAGAATTCATCTCATCTTTTTTTTATGTAGAGAAGAGAAGAGAAGAGAGATCTGGTGGTACCGTTAACTAATAAGGGTCTATAGCGGATTACGTGTATTGCATATATTACACATGGCCCATATTAAATTTAACAGCCAATGCTATAGCTAATCCATTGAAGATATTGTCTACAAACCATCTATAGATGACATAAAGCTTTCTTATAACCAGTAGTTGGCTATACCATTGGAGATGCCCAAACATATGTACCACGTCACCCGAATTTTCTTCGCCGTGGGGGACCGCTCAGCGAGAGGCCGAGTCCGCGGGCAAGAGGCTCGGTTTGGGCGGTGTGTTGGCCGGAGCGGTTGGAGTGGATGTGCTCCAGGGGTGTGTGTCCGGTGGCTTCGTAGCTCTGCGTAGCTCGGCACCGGCTTCTTCTGCTTCTTCCTCCTCCCCCTGAGCCCGTCTCGGTGGAGGCCGCTTGGTGGGGTCCGCTTCGGTGGCTGGCCAAAGTGGTCGGAGCAGGTGGCTCCAGGGACGTGTGTCCGGCGGCCCCTCAGCTCCTCCCGTGGTGGCATGGTGGACCATTGCCCGTCCTCGGCGACACGACGACCCCTGTTGGTGACGGGGCTCGTCTCAGGCCATCTAAGTGGCGTGGCGTCTAGTCTCCTTCGCTTCCCGTGCGCTGGCCACTCGGCCTGGTGGTCCCTCTCCGGCGGCATTGGCTGGCGACCTTTCCCTAGCGGCATCCCCGTTCTCTGCCTCTTGACTTGGTCCCGTCCCCGTCGACTTGAACCTCCCTTTCTCCGAGGGGTCAGGTGGTGCGGGCGGCCTATACGCGTCGAGGAGCGGCGTTCGTCTACGCTTTCCGGCTCTTCGTCTTCGACCAGCGGCTTGGTTTTTCTGTTTCTTTCAGCCTTCGGCGGCCTCTGCCTTATGCGCTAGTAGGGCTGGTCTTGGGCAAAAGCTCTGCCCTTTTGGGCTGGTGTTGGCGTCACCTTTGATGTCATTCCCTCCTTGGAGGCATCACTTTCAGACCTTCATGTGCTCTTGGTGAAAACCCTATCGGCATTGCTGCGGCGGCAGGTTCTCCCTATCGTTTACCTTGTTGGAGGCGTCGTGGTTGCCGTCTCGCGCTACGGGCTTCCACTGGGTCTGCTGTTTTAGGAGTCGTTCGTCGCTGCGTGAGTGTTGGTGGTGTTTTCCCTTCTCCCTCTCCTATATCTTTCCATGTTCGACCGTTGTCCTAGTGGGCTTCGGTGGTGTTCCCGGCGGTGACCGGAGGTGTGTCTGGCTTTGGCCAGGGTTGCAGCGGAGCGCTGCGGTTGTACCCTGTGTTTGTATGGGTTTTTATTTTATTTTCTCCTGCTTATCAATAAAATAGGTCGGCAGTTCTCATGCCCCTCTTCCAAAAAAAAAGAATTTTCTTCGCCGTTCAATCTTCCCGTTCCTCCCATCTTGGCTCTATGCTTGGCACATCCCAGAGACGATTTTTTTGAAAAAAAACCTTTAACCTTTTAGTTTCAAATACAGGTCCCCGTTGATTCGCGTTGAGGTATTTATGCAGTGGTTAGCCGTAGATTAAATTTGCATTTACACCCTCATATTAGGAGATGTTTGAACCCACAATTCTTCCACCAGCCTAGCTATACCTTTGCCATTCATGTTTGAGTAAATTACGTGTTTCATGCCATCATGTATGTATGATGGTTTCTTTCCTTTTTCCCTCGCTCGCTACAAACCTTAACCTTAACCTCCCTCCTCGCGTCCCCTCTAGGCGATTGCATCGCCGCTTGTTTACCTCCTACGTCATTGTCGGCCTCATGCGCCACCTCTCCTTCTTTGTCTGGTTTCTCATCTCCCCATCAGCTGCTAAAACTTAACCACCTCCTGTTCCTCGTCAGTGTCGTTGCCTCTTCCTTTGGATCGTACCCTCCTCTCGATTGAGCCGTCACCCCATTACCAACCGCCACCGTCCTCTTTTTTGCACCATCGCCTGCCTCCGCATTGCCTCCCCTCCTCTGATGGCCTCCTCCATGGAGTTTTATTCGATGTAGTCGTTGTCGTCCTTCAAGGAGCCGGTTGTGTTTGTGCTCTGTGGCCTTGGTTGAGAGTTTATTTCCATTCCTTCTCGATAGCCACCTCAACAAGCTCGAGGGGCAAGGTGTGATTTATCTCGCCTCGTGACCCAATATAGGATTATAGGCAAGGCTAAGAGACGAAGTGTCCACGGTTGGGATATTGACCCAAGTCAACTAAGCTTCTTCATGAGGGAGATAAGAGACACGCCGAACAGAACGAACAACAACGAACAGGGAGACAAGGGTTTTTATCCTGGTTCGGGCCTCTCGGGAGAGTTAATAGCCCTACGTGAACAAGAAGCCAAGGAGCTCCCGAGGAAAAGGCGGAAAGTTTTGGCGACGAAGAAGAAGATCAAGCCCTCCGCGGCGGGTATGCAGTGTTAAACCTTCCGACTCCACACCTTACCTAGCAGCGCAGGATTTAACTTATTCTTTTTTCATCAGCTGTCCAAGAAGAGGTTGCCGCGGACTACGTGCATGTGGCGGTTGAGCGATCCTTGTTGCCCGAGCACCTACGGTGCCTGCATAGCGACGCAATTGCTGCATACTGAAGGACAAGCTGGCAGCGTGGGCCTTGGTCCCAGGCTACTCCAGCGACTGAATCGACGCCTTGAAGGGCGCGATCAACTAGCTGGAGGCCCAAGAGGTGGATCTCGGCGCCACGAAGAGCGGAACCGAGGTTTCGGCTCTGCCCACTGCCCAAGGCGGGGCCGAGCAGGCGGCCTCGCTGGACACTTGTTGCAGGGGAAGACCACCCCTGTGGCGACGGCAACCTCCGGTGAGCAGGGAGAAATCCCTGCCACCGGGGAGCAAGAAGAGGATCGCGGGCAGGGGGCTCAAGTCACCCCGTCCGTTACCCCACCGGCGTCTCCAAGCAGAGAGGCGCCGATCCTGCCCGAAGGCGAACGGGCAGATGAGCAAGAGAAGAGGCAAGAGCGCGAGGGCGATAGCTCGCCTGCCGCAACTGTCCCAAGGCGGGCGCGCACCCGCACGGGAAGGACGAAGCGGAAAGGTCACCGTGAAGGCCTTATCCCGCACGAGCGAGGCTTCGTGACCCATGGTCTTGAAGATCGCCTGCGCCGGAGTATGGAGCGGCGGCTTGGAAAGGTAATCCTCAAAACCGAAACTTTGTCTGCTCGGACTATAGCTGCCCAAGGCTTGACTTGGTCTTCTCTCTTTCAGTTCGTGGAGGGCACCATGGAGGACCTTGTGGAGGGCGTCACCGTCGAGCGGAGCGCCGTCATAGCGGGCTTCCAGGAGAATATCCGGACGAGGGGACTCACGGGGGAGCCCTCTGCACCAGCCAAGAGCCGGAGCAGACTAAAGGTGAAGGTGAAGAAGCTCAAGGCCCAACTACCCGAGGAGAGGCAATCATCTCAGCAGCTCCCCCTAGGAGAGGCTGAGAAACCATGGCAGAGCTCATGGTAGGCCATGGAAGAATGGGCCAAGGAGCTGGCCGAGCAGCTCAAGGTGGCCGAGAAACGCCTCAGTCAGAAGGTAAGTCTGACCGAGGACTTGCGCGCTCTGACCGAGGAGGTCGAAAACCTCCGGGCAGAGGCCAAACGCAGCCAAGCCAGCGAGCAGGTCAAGATCGAAGAGGTCGAAGCCATTCGGGCAGAGGCCACGGAACAGGCCAAGCGAAGCAAGGAGGAATCGAACGTCTCCGAGCTGAAGCGAGAAGGAATCAAGGCTCAAGATGAAGTCGTGCGCCTTGTCGGTGTAATAAATACCGAGGTACAAAGAGTCTTGAGAAGATCAAGCGTGCCCCACGCGTCAGGCGGGCAATCAGGCCCCATCGCGTGGCGAGCCCCTCAGCGCCGAGGAGGGCCCCACGCGTCAGGCGGGCGATCAGGCCCCATCACGTGGGCGAGCCCCTCGGCCTCAAGGCGGGCCCCACGCGTCAGGCGGGCAATCAGGCCCAATGGCGTGGGCGAGCCCTCGGCCTCTAGGCGGGCCCCACGCGTCAGGCGGGTGATAGGCCCAGTGGCGTGGCGAGCCCCTCAGAAGACCAGGCGAGGGCCCACGCGTCAGGCGGGCGACCAGGTCCCAGCATGTGGGCGAGCCCATCAGTGCGCCGGGCGAGGGCCCCACATGTCAGGCGGGCGTGTGGGCGAGCCCCTCGGCGCGTGTAGGGTCCCCCATCGTCAAGTGGGGCCAGCGTGTGGAGCGCTCGAAAAGGAGTCTTCAGGCGAAAGCTCCCCCTAACTGCGAAGGGACGGACGCATTTAATGCGACATCACGCAGCGGATAGACGGTGAAGAAATGATTACCGCTTCTGATGACCCTGCAGTCTCGAAAGCGTACATCCTTTAATGGGCGCAGAGGAATTGACCGGCAGAGAGAAGGTTTCACTAGTACAGAAATGCACTTTTGAGACGGTTTTTTTTAATCATTTAAGACGGTTTTGAAATGACTTATATGACTGGTGTCGCAAAAGAGATAATTCATATGAGACGTTTGGAAAGCATCTCATATGAGCATGCTTATGCGACGTTTTCTAGGTACAACCATCTTATATATCGTACCGACTAAGACATTTGCATGTCTATAACCGTCTCTTATAGTATTTTATAAGAGACGCTTTGTATATAACCATCTTATATATCTTACCGTATAAGACACTTGTGTACGTATAACCGTCTCTTATAGTGTTTAATAAGCGACGTTTGATATGTAACCATCTTATATGTCGTACCGTATAAGACGCTTTCATACATATAAACCATCTCACATGTATTAACATAGAGGCACTTGTAGGACGATGAACGGTATTTATGCACAAAATGACTGAATAATACTTCATTTAGTAATATAAAAAATTTATCATCCATACAACAAGTAGCACGGCTCCTAGGCATGATAATAACACCAAAAGATACAAATGTAAATTTAGTACAACATAATGATATCAAAAGACTTGTAAATACACAGACACAATTTTTCTTTGTGATAGCAGGATCGTCCATCCACCTAGCCCAACGACTTTTGTAATGGCCACATGTTTTTTGAATTGTATTCTTGACCAATGTTGGCATGGCTGCAAGTTTAATAAAAAAATAAAATCAGAAAAGCAAGTTTGTAAATATACCCGTACAATGCCCGTACTTTGCTACGGGCCTTTCAAGGGAAGGAAACAATACATAAATGATAAACAACGGAACATCTAAATATTAGAACAATACGGAAGAGCTCTTCATCTTGGCGACAAGTCGCCCTTGAGTGAGAGTTGCTTACCGGCTCTTGTGGCGGGACAGGCTGGGCGGCGAGGAGGACTTCAAAAATCCGGCGGCAAGGACAAGAAGAAGCGCAAGGCGGCCGAGACCGGCAGGTCATGGCCGCCGAAAGCGACGACGACGACGACGACGAAGAAGCGTCGCGGCGCCTTGGCGAGAGCGGCGGGCACAAGAAAGGAGGAGGCAGCGGTGGCGGCGGCGGCGTTAGGAACGGTCCCGCAGGGCGGTTGTGGCGACCGCCGTGATCACGCAGCCCCGCGCCGCGACGACGGGCGAGACCGCCGCCCCCACGAGTGGAGCGGAGGGCCTTACTGCCCCATCCACCGCAACAGCTCCCACGACTTGGCGGATTGCCACGTCGTCAACAAGTTGGTGGACAAGCACGTCCACGAGCAGCAGCAAGCGTCCGGCAGCGGCAAGGGCAAGGAAGCGGCTTCGCTTGGTTTCCAACAGGCGGAGCGCGAAGTTGCCGTTATCCACGGCGGATCGGCCACCTATCCGTCCCACGCTAGCTTTAAGCGTGCGATGAGGGAGGTGTGCACCACCGTGCCTGGCATTGGGTCAGCAAGGCAGCTAGCGTGGTCGGAGCAGCCGATCGCGTTTACTCAGGCCGATCACCCAGCCAGTACCGCCGGCCCTGGACATCTCCCGATCGTGGTTGCGCCCACGGTCCGGAATGTAAAACTAGGGCGGGTGCTGATTGACAAAGGGAGTTCTCTCAACCTCCTATCCGCCCGGGTCGCCAAGGCGCTCCAGATCCAACAGCAGGAGCTTCGTCCGGCGCTCCCATTCTTCGGCATCGCGCCGGGCCGAGTCCGAATCGGCGAAGTCGGCCTCCGGTGGCGTTGAGGCTCGACAACTTCCGCACCGAGATGCTTGAGTTCGAGGTGGCGCACTTCGACCTCCCTACAGCGCCACCTTTGGATCGGCGGTCTTGACCAAGTTCATGGCGGCTTGCCACTATGCGTACATGGTGGTGAAGATCCCAGGGCCAGCCGGCCCCATCGTCTTGAAAGTGGACCGTCCGGAGGCGCTCCGCTGCGACAAGGACGCTCTCGCTTTGGTGGGGGCAATCGGCGCCCAGAAGGCCGAGGCCGACTCAGGAGCTCCGCGAAGATCCGTGCCTCCCCCGGCTCGTCCGGGAGGTTAAGGCTGTCTCCACGAGTGAGTCGACCCGCGAAGACCGTTCGGGTGGGCGCCTCTCGGCGCCAAATAGGAAGGCGCTCGTCTCCTTCCTTGATCTAACGCAGCGTGTTTGCATGGCAACCGTCCGACATGGCTGGAGTCCCTGGAGGTGATTGAGCACAAATTGGCGGCGTTCCCCGCGACGGTCATACAAAAGGTCGAAGCGATCGGTGGAGCGCCAGAAGTTATCCGCCAGAGGTGGACAAGCTCTTAAGGCGAGTGCGTTCGCGATGTCGCCCATCCGGTGGTCTCGATCTCCCTTGAGCTCGGTCGAGCTTGCATTCGAGGATGGTCGCGAATTGGCGAACACTTGGAACGTCGAGCGGTGAGGAAGTTCTACCGAGGTAGCTGTTCAAAGCTTTTTGGCCTTCCTTTGGAGCCGAAGCGGCGAGGTTTTCCCCTTCCCGCTTCGCCTCGGGGCTGCATTGTACAAAGCCATCGCAATATAAAGATAAGTTACATTTCCTGTGGGCATCTGTTCTTTTTCGCCTAAAGTCTGTTAGAAAGCATTCATTGAAAGTCGGTAGCGAAAAAAGTACTTAAGGTCGATGGCCCTTAGTTGCAAGGGCGACGCTTAAACTTGCGGTTGGGCGAGGCAATGCGGATGGAAGCGGGTTCTAGCCCTGGTGTGTCGGCTCGGTGCGGGCAATGCGCCAACGGCGGCTGCAGCGTCTAGACCACTTCAAAGCTAAGCTCTCGCCATAACGATTAAGGTCGGTTATTTGAGAGGCCATAAGGGTTGAAGTAACCAAAAGCCTAAGGAAAAAGCGCTCACTTCCAAGTAACGTTGGTCTAAAGCTTTTTGGCGATTAGTTGTTTAGCCGCGAAAAGTCTGTTAGAAAGCATTCTATCGAAAGCTGGTAGCGAAAAAGTACTTAAGGCTGATGGCCCCTTAGTTGCAAGGGCGAACGCTTAAACTTGTGGTTGGGCAAGGCGATGCGGATGGAAGGCGGGTTCTAGCCTGGTGTGTCGGCTTGGTCTGGGCAATGCGCCAACGGCGGCACCGGCGTCTAGACCACTTCCGGAAGCTAAGCTCTCGCCACGCAACGTTTAATGTCGGTTCGCCGAGAGGCCATAAGGGCTGAAGTAACCAGATGCCTAAGGAAAAAGCGCTCACTTTCAATAGAACGTTCTGTCTAAAGCTTTTAGCGTTCAAGTGCCCTAGTTCTTTTCGCAATTGAGAGTTTGCGCGAAGTTTGATCGAGATTCACGGCGAAAGAGCAAAAGTTTGCATTGACAGGATTTGTACAGGACAAAAAAGAAGATGAGGGAGTTCGTCTACTCCTCGTCTCCATCTTCGTCGCCCTCTGCCGGCGCAGCGCCGCCCATCATAGGGACGCGGTTGGCGGCGGTGTCAACCCTTGACCGCTTTCGAACGGTCCAGTGGCGCTGG
The DNA here is from genome assembly GCA_036346415.1 of Raddia guianensis. NCBI lineage: Eukaryota > Viridiplantae > Streptophyta > Magnoliopsida > Poales > Poaceae > Raddia > Raddia guianensis. The sequence goes on along the minus strand of CM070534.1, from coordinate 47,218,211 downwards.
AAAGTTCCCGATGGCGGCGTCGAGTCAAACGCGGCGTTGGGGCGGCGATTACCCAAAACGAACCGCGCCGCTTCGAGAGCGCCGTGGCGACCATCTTCGATCGCCCGCGCCCGCAGCACCACCGGGAGATCGCGCAAGGCCACGGCGGTCGCCCATAGCCCCAAACATATTGCGGCGGTCTCCTCAGCGGAGAATACAAAATAACGCCATGGTCTGGGGCGTCCCCGAAGGCGTGGTAGGCGGCGCGGCATGTCGGTGAGGACGAAGACGCCGGAGTGTTCTCGCGGTCTTCGACAACTTTGGTGGCGGCGGCGGCGGCTGCGCCGTCGCCGCCTCGCGCGCCGCCGTCTCCCTGCGGCGGCCTCTCGCTCAGCGCCGCCGCGGCTTCGCCCGGTCCGCGACGCAGGCCAAAGCGCCTTCCGTGCCGCCAGTGTGGGCGGCGCGAGCGCCTCGAGCGCCTAACGTTGGCGGCGATGGCGCCTGGCGTTAGCGTCGGCTGCGCAACGCCGAAGGCTCTTCCAGCCTCGTCTCGGCCGCGATCTCGCGGCGAGAGCCTCCTCCGTCGAAGGGGAGCCGCGGCGAAGCTTTGGCGAAGTCGCGGCGAGATGGAGCTGAGCCCCAGCGTCACTCTATCCCATGAAGACAAATAGAAGCAGGGTTGGTATGCGAAAACGTGCGACATGCTAACCCGAACGTAAAGTGTGCATAAGTCTGAAAGCTACTGGCGTGGCGCGCCGTAAAGCGAAGGTCGGCAGCGTCAAGCGCTTTCGCCGTTCTTGAGCGGCGGGTGCCATCACGGCCGGCGCCGTTGAAGCGGCGCTGCCCAGCCGGTGCCGGCACGAAGAAGCCTTGCGGGCAGAAGGCAGCGTCGGCAAGCGCCACGCGAAGCGAGCGGAAGAAGCGGCGCAGTGGCGCCAGTTCATAAGTCGCCGCGCTCGCCCGGTGGCGGGCAGCGGCGGCAGCAGCAGGCCCCCACCGGAGGGGGAGGAGGAGGCGGCTTCGGGACTCGAGGCGAGCTCTCTTTGGGCTCGTCTCTCCTCCTCCTCCTCGTCGTCGGGGAGGATGAGGCGGCGCTTCCGAGCCTTGGTCGGAGTCGGCCGCCACGCCAGAGCGGCGTGATCGCAGAAGCTTTGGCGGCCGCCGAAGGCGCATCGCGGATCTGCAGTGGTCCCCGGGCCACTTGGACCGCAGGACCAGAGACCTCCATGGGGGCAGCCAGCAAGAATTGGTTGCGCCCCGTGGATCCCGGGCCGCAGAGGGCGGATGGTCTCCGACAAGCAGATATCGCCGGTGGGCGCGGTCGGTCGACCCGCCGACCATCGCCGGATCACGTTCTCGGACGTTCCTGCGGTGGCGCAAGAGAGAAGAAGAAGCCATGAGTCACAAGGAGTCAAAAGGAAAGACATTCTCAAAAAGACAAGAAACCCAAGAGACTGAAGGAGCATTTACCTCCAGGGACAAGGCGGACTCCATCGTCGTCGCCGTAGTACTGCCAAGCGGGGCGAACCCTCATCCGAAGTGGGCAGAGGCGGCGCCGCAAAAAATCCTCCGCAACGTGGGTTCCGGTGAGCCCGTTGCGGCGAAGCTCAGCGATGCGCCCCAGCATCTCCTCCAGCTCCATCGAGTCGCCAGGTAGAGACCCCCAGCTGGCAAGGGATTCCGCCGGACCCTCGGGAAGGTCAAGATCGTCGCAGCTGCTGGAGTTCTCCACGTACAGCGATTGACGGTGCCAGTCCTTCCAGTTGGACTTGACCGTGACCGGGAGGAAGGCGGCGGCGTCGCGGAGCGTAAAGTAGCAGCTTCCAACGGCCCCGCTCGGGAGTGACTTCGCATGAAGCGTGAAGAGCCGGTGCCAGAGCGGGAGGTTTGGCATCGTCCCCACGAACATCTCGCAGAGGTGGACGAAGATGGTCAGTGCCACGATGGAGTTGAGGGGAAGGTGCGCCGCCTGGATCTCGTAAAAGGCAAGCACCGCCAAGAAAAATTCCGAGTACGGCGGGACGAGCCCCGCCAGCATCGCCCATGTGAAGGTCACGATCTCCCCGTCGCGGGGGTTTGGCACTATGGTGCCGGCGCGGAACCGGGCGGAGGCGAGCGGCACGAATCCTTGGAGCCGCGTCGCCACATCCTCGTCCGCAGCAGAGGCGGCAAAGCGAGCCCGAACGATGGCGCGTCCCGGCGACCCTTGCTGCGTTTGGGCGCCATGGAAAAACGGTGGAGGAATTGGCGAAAGAAGAAGGTGGCGGCGGCAAAGAAGGCTCTGTGGCAGCAGCGAAGAAGGTGAAGGACAGTTTGAGGACTTAGCGTTGCGGAAGGATTGGTCGCGGCGCCAAGGGAAGTATTTATAAGTAAGGATCGCGAGTGCGACGGTTTGGATTCCGTCCCCCTGCGCGCGCGCGGCGCCATCATTGCCCCGCGCGCCTCGGTTTTTCGACAAAAGCGGCGCGGTTCCCAAAGGAAGATCGTGCGCAGGTGGAGAATCAGGCGTCCGGCCGCCGCAGGAGCTGGGCCCCCCACGATTCGTCTCCCGCCGCACAAGAAACGGAAAAGTGTCTGCGCGACGGTTCGCGTATCATGGTGGACAGAGACTCTTGTCGATTATGTAATAAATACCGGGTACAAAGAGTCTTAAGAAGATCAAGCGGGCCCCACGGGTCGCGGTGCGATCGAGCCCAGGCGTGAGCGAGCCTCCCCTCGAGGCGGGGCCCCGCGCAGCGGGCGATCAGCCCAATGGCGTGGGCAAGCCCTCAGCGCTCAAGGCGGGCCCCCACACGTCCAGCGGGCGATCGAGGCCCAGGCGTGGGTGAGCCCTCAGCCTCTAGGCGGGCCCCACGCGTCGGCGGGCGTCAGGCCAGTGGCGTGGCGAGCCCCTCGAAGACCAGCGAGGCCCCGCGTCGGGTGGGCGAATGTGTCCCAGCGTGTGGGCGAGCCCATCAATGCGCCGGGCGAGGCCCCACACGTCAGCGGGCGTGTGGGCGAGCCCCTTGGCGTCGAGGGTCCCCAGCGTCAAGTGGGGCCAGCGTGCGAGGCGCTCGAAAGGAGTCTTCGGCGAAACTCCCCTCGCTGCGAAGGACGGACGATTTAATCACGACATCACGCAGCGGATAGCGGTGAAGAAATGATTACGCTTCTGATGACTTCGCAGGTGCGGCGGGCCATCCTTTATGGCGCAGAGGAATTGACCGGCAGAGAGAAGGTTTCACTAGTACAGAAATGCACTTTTGAGGCGGTTTTTTTAATCATTTAAGACGGTTTGAAATGACTTATATGGTGGTGTCGCATAAAGAGATAATTCATATGAGACGTTTGGAAAGCATCTCATATGAGCATGCTTATGCGACGTTTTCGAGGTACAACCATCTTATATATCGTACCGACTAAGACATTTGCATGTCTATAACCGTCTCTTATAGTATTTTATAAGCGACGCTTTGTATATAACCATCTTATATATCTTACCGTATAAGACACTTGTGTACGTATAACCATCTCTTATAGTGTTTAATAAGCGACGTTTGATATGTAACCATCTTATATGTCGTACCGTATAAGACGCTTTCATACATATAAACCATCTCACATGTATTAACATAGAGGCACTTGTAGGACGATGAACGGTATTTATGCACAAAATGACTGAATAATACTTCATTTAGTAATATAAAAAATTTATCATCCTGTCGACGGTTGGGATATCGACCCAAGTCAATCAAGGTTCTTCAAAGAGGAGATAGGAGGCACGCCGAACAACCACGAACAAAGAACGAACAGAGACAGCGAGGTTTTATCCCGTTCAGCCTCTCGAGAGATAATAGCCCTACGTCCAGCCTTTCTTTATATCAAAGAGAATTACAAGGAGGAACTTGACGAGATCAGCAGGTCTCGACGAGTAGTATGCGAAAATCTATCTGCTAAGGTCTAAGCTAGACGCTAGGATGTAAAACTCAATATCAAGGATCCTCTATATGAGTACAAGTGCGCGATAAGTTATAAGATGATGACCAGCACTCTCAACACGCCGTAGGGGCTGCTTATATAGTGCGGAGTAAACCGACCTACCAAGGAATATCGGGCCGGGCTAACTACAAGATCGTAACGAACTCAAACATGCCAAATACATCCCGAGGTAGATAAGGTAACCTCCTAATCTTGGGGATCACGACTCCTAATCCAATCCGGAAACCAACGTCCGGTCTTCACGTAGTCGCGTAACTCGCTCGAGTCGGACTCAAACAGAATCCTAGACCGCTGATGCATCGCGTCGACCAAGAAGCTGTTCGGCAGATGCACATGGGCTCGATAGAACCTTCCAGAGAGTGGGCCCCGTAGGTCGCTTGATCGAGCCGTCAGGAGTGGGCCATGGCAATGGGCCGTAATTTAATCCTCGATAGCCTAGCCCCGAGACTCAAGTGGATGGACTCACTAGAGCGGGTCTTCCTCTTGAGACTCTAAGTCACGAAGAGGGTATTTTTCCTGCTACAAAGACGCGGCAAGCTTAATCGAATAGGTTATGGTTCAACCGCACAATACTTGTTTGGGACCGAACAAACCCGCCCGTGCCGAAAGCAACTCTGTTGCATCGAACAGGAACGACATCCGTCCGAAAGTAGAGTACCCAGCCCTCAAAGGCAAACACCGAAAAAATAGCCGCTATGCACTCCAACGGAAACTTCCTCGTCGCGCGCGGTGAAAACAAAGCACCGCTTTACCTAGCCGTTGTAGTAAAAACTAGCCATTCTAGGACAAAACCGCTGCAGAGCTGCTTATACGGGACTATAAAGTACCCAAACCGCCCGCTGCCGCCACCACTGCTCTCGCGCTTTTCCTCTCTAAGCCCTAGCTCCAACCACGCCAAAGATCAAGTACCCAAACTCCATCACCGACTCGCCGTCCGTACCGGGAATCGCTATGGCCAAATTCACGTGCACTAGCTTGACCGAGGAGGACCTTAGGATCCGGGAGGAGGAGGGCCACATCGACACCGGTAGCCGGAGGTCGCCCGGAGAGGAGGATACCCGAGCCGCCGAGGGAGAGTTCGTTACCAACAGCTTCGCACTGCTCGGGTTGAGGTCTCGAGAGCGACTTCGCCGAGGCCTTCTTGAACATCGCCGATTGGAGGTGGCGAACCTCAATCCGAACTCCATCCTCTAGATGGCCGCCTCGCACACCGCGGCGAGGGTTATCTGGCATCGATCCGCCGGTGAAATGTTTCCTCCATTATTACACAAGAACGAGGAGCAGCTCCGCCGCTTTGGCGCTGGGTGCTACTACCTCAAGCTCCGCCACCGCGACGACGACGCCAGATTCTCGCCCACCCTCCGCCGACTCAATGGGCGCGTGGTGGGTGAGGTGGTTCTACAGCAAGCGGAGCGGCGACAGCAAATTCATCTTCACCGGGAAGGCGCCGGCGAAGGGGACGCCAATGCCTCGGCCGGAGATGACCGCCGAGGACTGGTACATGACAAGGAAGATCGCCTCCCTCGTGAGCCTTGGGCTCACGGCGGAGATTATTCGACTTCACAATGAATGTGGTCTGTCGTTGCGGAGAAGGTCCTATCCTTCTACAAGATAGAGGGATGGGAAGACATCACAAGGGAGAGCACAGGTAAATGCCTTTAAGACTCAACCTCTAAATACATTCTTTCCTCCGAACAGGAACTAACATTCCCTTCTGTTCGGGCAGAGAAGCCAACCGACGCATGGGAGACCGAGCGGGTCGACGCCATGCGCGGCGAAGAAGGACGGAGAGGTCACCGGCGAGGTGGCGTACACCTGCCCGAGCAACGTGCTTGTCCGCATGACGAGGTAAATTACTTACCTCACTTATGTTGCTAGACTTGCAACGTTGTTTAAATGCTAACGCCCGCTTTCAAAACGCTGGGAGGACCAACCGATACTTGAGGGATCGTTGAGGAACTCTCCGGTCCGAGAAGGAGAAGGCGAAGAAGGGCAAGGCAAAAGCGCCACAAAGCCCAAGGTGGCGGCCGAGTTTACGCGAGCTCGCCACGACACGGCGGTCGCCACCGTCGAAGAGACCAATCCGCGCGACGGAACGCATCGAAAGGCACCAAGCGGGCGCGCGGTCACCCTGGCTGGAAGAGACAGTTCTCCCTCCTCGCCGAGCAAAGCGACGAAGAGGTAAAGACCATGGCCCTCTGGCTCGGGCGTTACACGCAAGCTCACCCTGGCCGCATGGATCGGCTGCAACAGGTCGCCGAGCAGAGGAGGCTCGAAGAAGAAGTCGCGCGCAAAGAAAAACTTCTTGCACTACGTGAGAGGAGCGCTCAGCTCACCAGGGAGCTGAGCTCGTCGCCACGAACACCCAAGGGCCAAGGCGGAGGAGCCGCCAAGGAGCCCCCGAGGAAGAGGCGGAAGGTTCCGGCGAAGAAGATCAGGACCAAGCCTTCCATGGCAGGTATGTAGGAATCGATCTTTAGATCTTCCAACCTTCTGACCGCGTTAGACTTAACGATCATCTCTTTTTCATCAGATGCCCAAGAAGAGACCGCCACAGACGACGTCGAGGAGGCGCTCGAGCGGTCGCCGCCGCCGAAAGCATCTCGCACGGCGCGGCCACGGACAAAGGAGGTCGGCGAGCCTCAAAGACAAGCCGGCGGCGTGGAGCTCGCTCGCCGCCGAGCTCCAGCTGAAAGAGATCGACGCGCCAAATACGCGTGGAGTGGCTGGAGGCAAAAGTAGCGCGGTGGCGCCACGGACTTGGGGCCAAGGCGATGGCTCGAAATCGCCAGGCGGGACCGAGCAGCCGGTCCCGCTCGCACTTCGTCCACAGGCAGCTCACCCCGAGGCGACGGATTCTCCGCGAAAGGTGGTGAAATCCCGCCGCCAGGAGCAAGAAGAAGCCCCGAGCAGGTCGCGCAAGTCGCCCCGCCTGCGGAAACAACGGCGCCACCCGGCGGAGTGGCCTCGCCCCGCGCTGAGCAAGAAGAAAAGGAAGAGGATAAGGAGCGCGGAGACGAAGTAAGCCGCCTGCCGCTTCCCGCACCGAGCAGATGCGCCCCAAAGAAGAAGGAGCTAACAAGGCGGCGACGGCAAGAGCGCGCCTACTCATCCCACACGAAGGGGCTTCGTGGACGATGGCCTCGAGGACCGCTGCGCCGCGGATCAAGCAACGACTTGGGAAGGTAGGCACCAAGACCAAATCTTGCTCATTTTAGCTACGCTATCGCAAAGTAGTTAACTTGTTCTTCCCTCTCGTGTCTTTAGGGACACCATGGAGGAGCTCGAGGACGGCGCCACCATCGAGCTGAGCGCCAGATCAAGGCCGCTCCCGGAGCACCTCAGACGAGGGAGTCCAAGCGGGCCCTCGCACCAATTTCAAAGTCGAAACCTTACCAAGGCGAAGGTAAAGAAGCTCAAAGCCCAATTGGTCAAGAGAGGCGTTCTCGCGAGTCTCTCCTAGAAGAGGCCGAGGAGCCACAGAAGCCATTGAGGCGAAGCACGCGGAGGAGAAGCCGGGCCGTCAAGTGGCTCAAGAAGCATTTTGCCGACGCTTCCTAACGGCGGGACCAGCACATGGCGGAAGCTAAGAGGCTTAAGGCCCACCGCCAAGGAAGAACAGACTTCATGGTCTTGTGCAAAGATCTCGACCCCGTGGGCTTCACAGAAGAGATCGAGGAGATGCGCGAGATGACAAGTGAGGGTGATCACCGCAGAGAAAGGGTCAAGGAGCTGGACGAGCAACTCAAGAAGGCCGAAAGCAATGAGTCAACCAGAGCGAGGCTCGAACGATCAACAAGGCCAAGACCGAGGAGGTCGAGGCTATCCGGCAGAGGGAGCGCAAGCCAAGCGGAGCAAGGAGGAGATCGAACGCCCGAGTGAAGCCCGGAAGGAATCAAGGCTCAGTATAAGTCGTGCGCGCCAAGTTAGAAGTTGAGGAGTGAAGGAGCAGCTTGCTCCTAAGTAGCATCAAAGAAATAAAGGGCCTTGTACCAAACTTTTGAGTAATGTAATTATTACCTTTAATCTCGCAAAAAGAGCAAGCAAAAAGACAAGAACGAATGTAAACTAAGAGAAAAGCGTAACAGCGCTAGGAAGTTTAAGAAAACCGTAGAGCGCTCGCTTAACTCCCAGCCTCTGCAGCATCTCGCCGAAACCTGAGTTTATAACCCGAGCAGTGCACAAGAGAAAGAGCGACACCCTAGCCTCGGTGACGGACGATGCTCGAGAACCTAAGCTTATAACTCGAGCACGCGCGATGGAGAAAGAGCGACACCCGCACCTTGCTCGATCTGCTCCGTAGTCCGCTTCGCTGACGTAAGTTAGGCGCCCAGAGTAACCGAACAAGGAAAGTGCTCTCGCCATGGGGGGCTTACGAGAGCGAGCTTTACCAAGTGGTCGCGCAAGCAAGAAGTGCCTCTCGCCATGAGGGCTTACGAGAGCAGCACTTAGCCGCAAGGTGGAAAGGCCGTGTTACGCAACCCCGAAGTTTAGGAACTTATTGAAACCAGATACGGATAGGGAACAATCCTTAAGATTATGGAGCCAAGAGTTCGCAAGGCCGGGCAGCCATCAAGTGTTACCAGAGAGAAAGAGGTAGTCTTCAAAAGACAAGAAGTGAAAAGGCGCAGAGGCCGCGAGAATTCACTTAACTATTGGATTGAACTTACATGGTGCCCGGCTGACTTGGACGAACTAAGGCGCGAAGTTTACAAAAGCGCAGGCTAAGAAAATGTAAAAGACCTACACAAAGAACTTACGAATCTGGTCGATGTTCCAAGTGTCGGTCACTCTCTTCCGCCCTCCATAGCCAGCGAACAGCCCGGGCGAAAGGCAGAAGAAACGATCAGAACGGGCCCTCCCAACGAGGAGTTAACTTGTTAGCATTGGACAAGTTCTCGACACGGCGCAGTAACGAGGTCGCCCGCCTTCAAAGCCCTTGGTCGAATCGACTTGGCAAGCAGGTCGACGAAGATCTTGCCGGTAGCGCGCCATTCGACTTGTGCCCGGTCGCGGTGCCTTCGAGGAGATCGAGATCGAGGAGGCGCTTGCTCGCCGCCAATTGTTGACCGAGCTCGCGAGGCGTAACCGAGTACGATTTCGCGGCAAGATGGCTTCGCACCATAGACCGCTGGAAAGGAGTTTCTGCCGCCTACCGTCAGAAAGCGAATCGCCCAGAGGACGGAAGGAACTCGTCAACCTGTGCCTTTCGTTTCGCCGAGTGCAGCAAATACCCGCCGCTTAATACCCCGGACTATATGTCCGTTAGCTCGCCGATCGCTTCCATTGCTCGTGGATGTGCCATGAGGCGAACAGACCTTGGTACCCAATGCTCGCAGATTCTAGAATAGCTCGCCGAATCGGGTACCGTTATCCGTGATCGCTTATGGGGAATCCCAAAGCGCTGTGACCACATTGCTTTTGAAAAGCGTAACACCGCTTTGGCGTGAAGAGATTACATGTGCTCTACCTCAATCCACTTTGTAAAAGTGTCTATGGCGACGAGCAGGTGTGTATAGCCCTTGTACCCCTTAGGAATGGGTCGAGCGATCCGCACCCCATGTGAAAAGGGCAGGATGGGGGATTGTTTGGAGCTCTTGGGCGGGCTTGTGTGCCTTCCGGCGTGAAATTGGCGTGCCTTGCACTTAGTCACGATGTCCCGGCATCTTGTAACGCAGATGGGCCAATAATAGCCCATGCTAAACGCTTTGTCACCGTAGTTCAAGGAGGCGTGGTTGCCACAGCACCCTCGTATGTCCCTAAGAAGGAACACACCCTCCTATTGCGAGATGCACTTGGAGAGAACTCCCAGAGCACCTTGACGGTAAAGGATGTCATCCATAAGCTTGTATGGAGCAGCACGCCTTGTAAGCCGGGAACGTTCGGCTTCGTCGTCGGGCATGGTCCCATCTGCAAGGTACCGGACAAATGGCGTTGTCCATCCGCGGCACTGCCGATAACGGAGACAAGACCACCTGCTCTCTGTTGCCTCGTCCGGAGACGTGATTGAGGGCTTGTGAAGGTGCTCGACGAGCACCCCTGCGGAGCAGATTCTCGTGAGGATCCATACTTGATAGTTGGTCGGCCAGAAGTTGTCCTTCCGGCACGAAGAGCACTTCAAAAATCGAAAATGCCGCCCAACTTCCTCACTTCAACCGTATCGCGCCATTGAGTCATCGCAAGACCGATACTCCTTGTTAACTCGATTGATGACCACCGTGAATCTCCTTCACAATACCGCTGGACACCAAGCGACTTGCACGCCTTAGTCCCGTGAGGAGGGCTCAGACTCGCAGCGTTGTTAGTCGCCGCAAAGTGTAGTTGGATAGAATATCGAGTTGCTCTCCTTGAGGAGATGAGAACAAAACCAGCCCCGAAGTTTCAAAGGCGCGAGCCATCGAAAAACATGGTCCAAGAGGGTTCATCAAAGTTGCTCGGGAGCTCCTCGATTTGGGCGGCAAGTCCATTCAATGACAAAGTCTGCTAGGACTGTGGACTTAATAGCGTTCGGGCAAAGAATAATGATCAAACTCGCTAGTTCCATTGCCCACTTGGCTATACGTCCGCTAGATTCCTTGTTCAGAGGATTTCTCCAGAGGGAACGTGGTCGGGACCAGATTTGATGCGCCGAAGTAGTGGCGAAGCTTCCGGAGGACATGAGCAAGGCATAGAGGAGCTTCGACCTCGTGGTAACGCCTTTGATCCGTGAAGTACCTCGCCACGTAATAGATTGGTCGATGTCGCCTTCCTTTCGACCGCCAAGATCGCCACCGCTTGTGGCGTGCAACCTAGGTACAAGAGGAGCTGCCGCCATGCCGCTGGGTAGTCAAGACGGAGGATTGGACAGTATCGCTCGATCCCGGAAGGATCTATCGGCTTCTTCCGCCCACTGAAACCATTGTGCTTGCGCAGGCCTTAAAGAAGGGCAGCCCGCGTCGCTTTGACGGAAATAAACTCGCTTAGAGCAACCATCCGCCCAAATGAGGCTCAGATTTCCTTTATGGTAGTTGGAGCCCGATATTTTCAATGGCCTCGATTTTTTTAGGGTTGGCGTAAATACCTTGCGAGCCAATAACATAACCGAGCAACATTCCGGATCGAACACCAAATGTACACTTCTCCGATTTAATTTTATTCGATGCCCGTGAGATTATGAAAAGTCTCGCTGTGTCTTTTACATGATCCGGAGCATACTTGTTTTTACAACTATGTCGCCGACATAGACCTCCGTGTTTTTTCCACATTGCTCGGGAAGGTCTTTCCATTAAGCTACCGAACGTGGCACCAAAGATTGCGCAGACCGAAAGACATGGTCGAGCAGCGTAAAGTGCCGAAGGGGTGATGAAGGCGCTTTCTTCATCCTGGGAGATGCTTATTTGGTGGTAACCGAGTAAGCATCTAAAAACTCGAAAGCTGGCGTCCGCAATGATCGATCGACCATTTGGTCAATACGAGGCAATGAAATTGTCCTTAGGACAAGCAATGCTCAGACCGTGTGATCGCTACACATCCTCCACTTGCCGCCTTTCTTCTTTACAATGACAGGTTGGCAAACCACTCGGTGTGATCAACCTCGCGGATGAACCCAAAGAATGAAAGCGCTTGCTGTCGATCTTTGATGATCCTCGCTTGAATTCAAAAGCGACGAAGCTTCCGTGAACAGCTTTTGTCCCCGACAGCCAGCTTTGTACTCGACACCTCCTTGGGACTCCGCATGTCGATGGCTCCTGTGCGAATACATCGCATTAGCTCGGAGGAAGGCAATGAGCTCGCTTTCTATTTGGGGTCCATATTGGCCCCAAGTGAACTGCCTTGGAAGTATCATCGTTTACGCTGAACTTCCTTGGTTTCTCCCCGGTCAAGGAGACCTTAGGGCGCGTGACTTGGTCTGCGGAACTTCAGATCATGGCGGAAGTTGGTCGATCAGGCGCAGGAATCGCCGTCGCAATCCGCAGCAGCTTTGTGGTTGCCCTTGACCGTGATCACATCGTTGGGACCCGTATCTTCACGCAATGGTAAGCGTGGTGGGACACGGCCATAAACTTACCGAGAGATGGCTCGTCTAAGATCGCGTAGACGCCGATGGGAAGTCGACCACGCCGAAAGTGATCAACTCTATCCGGAAGTTGCTTGGGTTGCGAAGGTGACAGGCGGGACAACTCGCCCTAACGGCTTGATGCCTTCTCCCTAACAATTCCAGAGAAGGGCATTGCGATTCCTTCACTTGGAACGAGGAATTTGCATCTCGCCCAAGACTTTAGCGTAAAGCAAGTCCAAAGCGCCCCGCCGTCCACTAAGACACGGCCAACTCTCGCTGTCGATGGTCGGGCGACCACCGATGGGAGCCGCCGAGGCTTGGTCATACCAATGGGGCAATCCTCCCGAGAGAAGGAGATGGGGACCTCACCACTTCATCGATTCAGCCGAGGTTTTGCCTTTTCGACGCTAGGACCTCCCGAGCAGGCTTCCTTGAGGTCGCGCCAAGAGGTGTAAGTCGAGGAGTCGCCGAAAATGACGGCGATATGGTTCACGGCTCTTGATATTCATCATCATCTTCCGATCACCATCGCCGGTTTGGCGCTTTTTACCGCATCACCTTGTTCGGGCAGGTGGGTATTGGGCCCTTGCCGTTGTAGAAATCTTTGAGCTTTGCAGCCCAAATTCTACAATGGCGATATCATGCCCGTAGTCTTTGGTGGAACTTACAAAATCGGTCGCTCGGACCTTTCTTGCCTTGTCCGCCCCCCGAGCGTGCTTTTTGCCCTTGTAATTATTGTTGGGCTTCTTCGCCCATCCTTGGGAGGAGGTGTGCGATCCATACCCGCTGACGGTATTGTTCGTGATCACCTTTGTTCTTCTTCTTCCGGGACTTCTTGTCACCAGAATATTGTCAGCCGCTTCTTCTTCTTCTCATCCACACCAGTCGGGCGGGCACCGCCTTGTCGAACGCTTTTTGTATCGAACGCGCTCGCGGCGTTAGCATAGCGGTCACCGCCTTGAATAGGTCGTTGGCGGTCCAGATCTCGCTGATCTCGAGATCCGGTGAACCGCCGTCGCGGACTCCGCTTTTGAAGGCGCGACAATGATTCATCCGAGATGTTCGGAATCGTGTTGCGGATCTTAATGAAACGCTTCACGGTTGCGGAGGGTCTCCCGCTTATCCGGATCATCCGTGCAGATCATCCTCCTTACCCAGACGCACGTGAATAGCTCGAAATTAGCGATCGAGCGCCACAAAGCTAGTTCCATGAGTGATGGAACCCCCGCCGATTGAATGTACCACGCCCGAGCAAAGACCTCAAGGACGGTCGGGAGGTAATTAGCCATAACGAAGCTCGTCACCCCGCCGCCATGATGGCCATAGCGAGATGGAAAGGAATTCTCCGGTTTCGAGTCCCATTGTACCTCTCCATGTGACCGGCTTGAACTTTGAGGGCCACCGGACAGCTCAAGCTCGCCGAGAAAGCCCCGCAGCCTCGTGAGCATATGATCGACCACCTTCCCCGCAGTAACCTAGTCTTGAAAAGACGTTGGTCTTGTTGCGCGGGGAACTCATCTTGAACGGATGACTTTACCGAGAAACTCTCTCCGGACAATCCACCACGCCCTTCCTCGTGGTGGCGACGACGCGCCTCACGAGGGGACCGTCTGTGATCATCGCGCGCGCTTGCCTCTGTGGTCGCGATGACTACGAGGACTTGGCGAGCGACGGCGACCACGGTAGCTCGCTCATGGACAAGTGATCCTTCGATGGTGACGGGGTCACGCGATCGATCGAGTCGTCCAATCATTCCGGCGGTTTGGTGCTGCCGCTCGAGGAGTTGTTGACTTCTCCTAGAGACTTTAGGCCTTCACCACCGCCTAGGTTAGACGCACAAAGACGCCTTACGCGGCGAGATCACTTGATTGGTGGATCTAAGGACCGCTATAGCTTCGAGCCGTTCCCGACTTTTGATCTATGGGTCCCGAATCTCGAACCATCCGCTGCTTCGCCTGACCGAGTCCGGTCACGCGGGAATTGACCCAACAGGAAGCTCGCCGGAGACTTAGCGCAAGACGCGAGGTGGTCGCGACGCTGCCGCTACACCGGTCGCGAAACCGCGCTAAGGTCCGATTGATGGAATCGCCGAGGCTGCGGCGAATGACGCCTTGCTTTCGCGAAAGCGACCTCTGCGACCTCGTCTTGATGCCGAGCGAGTTAATCCGCTCGACCGCCCGGCCGCCACGGCGTCGCGGCAGATCCTCGAGGTTCCTACATCGCCATGTTAATACCGCGGGGGCTATGCGAAGGTATGCTAGACGGTGTCATCGCTGTGTTCCACAGTGGAATCTACCGACATAGCCTTGGAATCGACAAATCTAAACCGTCGAAAGATCATCGCCTCGTAGTCGCTCGCCGATGACGGGTGCGATCCGAGGCTATCTCGCCATGTAAGCGGAGACATCCGCCGGACGCGAAAGCGCTCGAGACCGAACAGATCGATCCGAATCGACAGGATGAGACATCCCGCCCTTCCGAGTCGAGCCCTCGTGAAGTATCTCAGATCGCCGACGGAGTTCGACATGCTCGATCTGCGGTCCCCACGGACGGCGCCAAATTGCCGACGGTTGGGATATCGACCCAAGTCAATCAAGGTTCTTCAAAGAGGAGATAGGAGACACGCCGAACAACCACGAACAACAGCGAACAGGGAAACAGAGTTTTTATTCTAGTTCAGGCCTCTCGGGAGAGATAATAGCCCTACGTCCAGCCTTTCTTTATATCAAAGAGAATTACAAGGAGGAACTCGACGAGATCAGCAGGTCTCGACGAGTAGTATGCGAAAATCTATCTGCTAAGGTCTAAGCTAGACGCTAGGATGTAAAACTCAATATCGAGGTGGCTCGACGGATCCTCTATGAGTACGCCGTATGACCAGCCCCTCAACACGCCGTCCTCGCTTATATAGTGCTTGAGTAAACCGACCTACCAAGGAATATCGGGCCGCTAACTACAAGATCGTGAACGAACTCAAACATGCCAAATACATCCCGAGGTAGATAAGGTAACCTCCTAATCTTGGGGATCACGACTCCTAATCCAATCCGAAACCAACGTCCAAGTCTTCACGTAGTCGTGCGTAACTCGCTCGAGTCGGACTCAAACAGAATCCTAGGTCACATGCATCGCGTCGACCAAGAAGTCGTTCTACAGATGCACATGGGCCTGATAGAACCTTCCAGAGAGCTGGGCCCTGGTAGGCTGTTTGATCGGGCCGTCAGGGAGTGGGCCATGGCAATGGGCCGTAATTTAATTCCCGACACATCCATACAACAAGTAGCACGGCTCCTAGGCATGATAATAACACCAAAAGATACAAATGTAAATTTAGTACAACATAATGATATCAAAAGACATGTAAATACACAGACACAATTTTTCTTTGTGATAGCAGGATCGTCCATCCACCTAGCCCAACGACTTTTGTAATGGCCACATGTTTTTGAATTGTATTCTTGACAAATGTTGGCATGGCTGCAAGTTTAATAAAAAAATAAAATCAGAAAAGCAAGTTTGTAAATATACCCGTACAATGCCCGTGCTTTGCTATGGGCCTTTCAAGGGAAGGAAACAATATATAAATGATAAACAACGGAACATCTAAATATTAGAACAATACGTGAAATAAATATATTTGACTTATGTCCGTGCTTTGCATCGGACCATAAAAGGATGAAAGGGTAACATAATTTTAAGCAACATATAAAATTATAAAAGAGTAATTCATGAGAAAACACGTGCCAAGTTGGATAGTTGTCACGTGATTCTATAAATTTTGACATCATTTCATCAATTTAAAAGCTTACAACCACAAGTAAAGTTCCATCATAGAAAACATAAAATGTCTTATACGCATGTACAATTATATTAAAAAAACATAGCATATAAAAAACAATAATGTAACCTCTAGCATGCATGAGTGACAACATTTAGTATAGGCTCTAGAATTAAAAGCTTGAAACTCTAATTACTTACTCGCCGCCTTTTCTCGTCTTCATAGTCTTCTCATATGCCAATACCAATGGAGAAAACTTGTTCACCCAAGCCCATGCTGACTTCAAGTATATTCCAAGTGAAAGCTAAAAAAAATATTCCCGAGTTCATTCAACCTACATAACTTGTAATAACAAGATGGTGACAACGATAACAAACATGGTATGACATGGGTAATGTCTGAAGTAAAAAGTTGACTTATTAATGAACTTCAAAATAAGTGAATAGCAAACCACAACATTGAGGTGCCTGCTAGTAGTACTCTAGCTTCATCTAAGATCACACTATCCCAGAACAGAAAGCTAAATAATTTAACCATGCCATGGTAAAAGTTGAATATGCCTAAACAATCTAAAAATCAGAAGATAAGAAATTCAAATGTAAACCTGTAGCTCCATGAGACAACCACTTGGCAAGAGCACTCACCTATGAGGGCATAATCAGCGGAAGTCTCCAGGCACAAAACAACGTTGAGAAGGGAGCATCATAGATCGAGTAGAGAGGGGAATATGTGCCCTTTTATCTACCAAGACATGGATGAACAACAGGAAGCATATGTAATATAGCAAAACTGATACAAATAGGAGTGTAGATTCGAAAGAGGAGAATATGTGCCCTTTTTATCCTAATCTCCATAATGATCTCAGTTCCTTGTCAAGCTATGCAGATTCGTAAGAGCGTCCATTTGTAAGAGACTACCAATAAATGGAAAAGCTCCCAAGGCATTTCTATGGACCAAATAAGTCGACATACAAATTTCCAAGCTAGTGATGTAATATAGCAAAACTGATATAAAAAGTAAACCAGAAGCACAACTTTGTAATGTCAAACTATTAACCCAAAAACCAGTCTATGATGCTACTGTGTTAGAATCACGTTTAGTATCATCATTGCACCAAAAAAAGATGACTCCAAATGAAAAGGCTGAACTGAATTAATTAGCAAATAAATTTTCTTGATAGATACTTTAGGGAATCTGACTATAAAACTATCCAAATATGTGCATGTCAGAAATGAACTTAATAATGCCATCTTTTGACTGGTAATTAAATACATGGCACTTTTAATTTAAAATAAAAAAGTCCCAATAGTTCTACATGTATTTTAGCTCGACTCCCAACAGTTCTACATGTGCTATAGCTCGACCCTTTGGTCCTAATCTACATGATTTTTTAGCCCCATGGCACTGCCCGAAATTAAAGACCAAGATATAAGACCAAAGCGCATACACACCTTTGCATGGTACTGCCAAAATAAAAATGAAAATAACCTTAATGTTCATGGAAATACTTTCCATGTTTCTTTTGTCTTTGGGTATGCAGGTCTCCTCCAGGTAAAAGCCCCATCATCAAATATGATAATTTTTCTGTCTCACAGTTAGCAATGAGGCAGTGTTAGTGGCACCTAGCGCCCGATAAGGGAGTCCTATCACCATGAAGGCATCTAACAAACTTGACTTATGTCCATCTAAACATGCTGCAATGGTCTTTTCCTTTATCATTCAAATTTACAATTCAAAATTTGTAAATAATTTTTTTCATGTGCATAGAGAATTGAAAACAACAATTGGCATAAGCTAATAGCATTTTTCAGAAACACAAGTCAGCTCCATCTAATAAAGGATATAAAGCAAGGAGATACGTTCAAATAAATCTAAAAAATAGAATATAAATAATGCGTGTTCGAATGCACAGATAGACGCAAACATGCCATTGCTAGAGAATTTATTCGAACTACCATTTCCACCGGTTTGGACTCGAATTTAGTACAAAGATTACTGATACTCTAATTTAGTGCTGACAGATGTTGGGAGCTTGAAGACCCATCGAAGAGCAAAGCGATGTACATAGGATACAAAAGCGCATCACTAAATTCACATGCCTCAACACAACACTAGCTCCTATGATAAAAGCACTTGATGCCGATGAATTTGCCTACACACCGAAAATCTTGCAACTCCTAACAGCAGGTTTGCCAAATCCATAACTTTTCAACCAATTGGCTGATTAACGCATTTTAGGACTCGTTAGAAAGCTAAGAGCACGAGCTACAATTCAATCAACACGGTCGTCCTCCAAATCCCACTGAAAACTCCCCTAAACGAGCTCACAAGCCGCTGCATACATGAATTCGTCGCCGACCCACCAAATCAACATTTTATAGCTCCCATATCCCTTCCAAACCTAGCCTAATCCACGCATATAAAGACTATGTGCCGAAAGCGGATGCTTAGAGCGTTACCCAAAGAAGGAGCTCCAAACCCTAGCTCCCCCTCCTCTTCTTCCTTCTCCAAGGTCGGCTCCCAACCCTCCCCTTCTTCCCCTTCCTTCTCATCTTTCACTAGCCGGCCTCCCTCCTCCTCTCCCTTTACCTCAATCCTCAAAATGCCCTAGGGCTTGACGATGGCGCTGGCCCGAATTGGGAAGGAGGAGGCGACTGACGGTGGCTGGCTGAGGGAGAGTGGCGACGCGACACTGGGAAGGAGGGTGGCGGCTCGGTGTTGGGGGCGGCGGCAGCGGCATCAATTGGAGACGGCGGAGCCATCTGGGGCGGCGGCGCCGGGTGGAGGCGGCGACGCCCAGAGGGAGGCAGCGGTTAGGGGAAGGGGTGACGGCGCCGGCCGGTGGAGCAGCGGCGGCAGGTGGAGGGAGGCGGCGGCTGGGCTGGAGCTGAGGAGGGAGGCGCCGGGTAAAGACTAAAGAGACTTCCCGATTTCTATAGAGAGAGGGGGTAATAAAGAAGAAAGAGAGGTAAAAAAGGAAAAAAAATGTAAAACTTATTAATTTTTTTAGATTAACTTTTATAAAACTTATTAAAATTTTAGATTAATTTTAAATCTAGAATTTGAGGATGCCAGGTTTACTACCAATTAGGTTTTAATTAATTATTATAGAGATATAGTACATTTTATTATTCCATCATATAATTACATGTCACATTGTGTTGATTACCTAGGTGTAGTTCGGAATAGTTGAAATCTGCTCCAAGACGGTTCTGCTTAAAAGCGTCTCGTATAAATATATTACAACCTTCATATATAAACTAGTCATACCAGTCGGTTTATACTACTGAAGCGTCTATAATCAAAATAGACACTTGCTGATTACTAACTGTCGCCAAATACATACCTTTATGAGACGGTTTGTACCATCCAACCGTCGTCAAACAAAACATACGTTTGTAGATAATGAAACGTCGTATAATACAAATTTATAAAAGACGCTTCTTTTATAAAAGTGACTCTTTTTCTCATATCTCATATGCGACGTTTGTAACTACGAAAATGTATCTAATGCAATTGACATATAAGATGGTTAGAATGAAACCGCCTCTAAAGCAACTATCATATAAGACGGTTATATCTAAACCGTCTCTTATTCCCTATCTGCGTGGATGCCCATCACAATAAAAGACGCTTTTGGGTTCGATTGGTCAAAACCGTCTTAAAATGTGCGTCTTATATTACTCTTTCTGTACTAGTGTTGCTTAAGATGGCCGCCCGTGTCAGGAGGAGCAGGCTGGGCCCCACCCGCAATCTCACTAGCGTGTTCTGTATGGTCGGAGGCCACTTCATGGCACGCTGCTAGGCGGCGCCATCGCGCGCGAAGAGCAAAGACGTTTTAAATCTCTCTGTCGTGTCTAAATCACTGCATCGAGATCTTGTCTTTGCCTACTCCCTCGGCTCTCTCCGCTAGTTCAAGGCTTGTATAAGAGGGGCGGAGAGAGAGAGGAGGGGAGTACGTTGCGCTTTGAACACACAGTTCACAAGCATTCTGTAACCACATTCCATTCAACCACAACAAGAAGAGAGCTAAGGCTCAGCAGGAATAGGACTATTACTCACGAGGGGGTCCGAACCTGGGTAATCCCCGTGTGTTGCTCTTTGCTGCGTCCCACGCTCAATCGAACCGAGCGTGGCTGATAGGCTAGCAGGATAGAAATCTGACCAGGAGTGTGATCCGCAGTGGTTGAGCGGTGAACACGCCGTCACGCCTCAAGTTGAAAATTGAGGAGCTAAAGGAGCAGCTTGCTCCTAAGTAGCACCGCGGCTGTAACCCGAAAGGGCCTTGCACCTGAAACTTTTGTTAATGTGCAATAAAGACTTACCTTTTGCACGATAAGACTTACCTTTTTTCCTGCAAAAAAGAACAGCAAAAAGACAAGAACGAACAGGAAACTAAGAGTAAAGGCACAACAGCGCCAGAAAGTTTTAAGGAAAACTGGTAGAACGCTTTAGCCTAAGTCCCAGCCCCCGTTGTGCAGCTGCTCGAAAACCTGAGTTTGCGAACTCGAACAGGTGCACAAGAGAAAGAGCGACACCCTAGCCCCTGGTACGGACGTTGCTCGAAGACCTAAGTTTGCAAATTCGAGCACGTGCGTAGAGAGATAGAGCGACACCCGTATTCTGATCGACTCATTCCATGAACTGCTCGTTAACGTAAGTTTAGGCGATTCCGAAGGTAACCGAGTAAGGAAAGTGCCTCTGCCGCGAAGGGCTTACGAGAGCGGACTTTGCCAAGTGGTTGTGCCGTGAGCGGTAAGTGCCTCTGCCGCGGAGGGCTTACGAGAGCAAACTTAGCCGCGTGGCTGGATGCCGTGTTACGCAACTCTGAGTTTAGGAATTTGTTGAAGCGAGATACGGGCAGGGAAATCCTGAAGATTGGCGGAGCCAAGTGTTCGCAAGACTGAGCAGCCATCAAGTATTAGCAGAGAGAAGATAGTCTGAGAAGACAAGAAGTGAAAAGGGCCGCAGAGGGCCGCGAAAATTCACTGTTTATTGCATTGAACTTTGCATGGCAGTCCGAGAGACTTGGACGAACAAAGGCGCGAAGTTTGGTAAAAAACGCGAAGCTAAGCAAACACACGAAAGACCTACACAAAGAACTTACGAAGCTGGTCGATGTTCCAAGTCTTTGGTCACTCTCTCCGTCCTCCATTGCGGCGAACGGCCCAGGCGGCGAAAGCGAAAGAAACCGTGTAAGGGCCCTCCCAACGGGGAGTTAGCTTGTTGGCATTGGACAGGTTCTGGACACGGCGCAGAACGAGGTCGCCCGCCATCAAAGCCCTTGGTCGAAATGACTTGGCAGTGTGCCGGCGAAGAGCTTGCTGGTAGCGCGCTATTCTGACTTGTGCCCGTTCACGTGTGCCTTCGAGGAGATCGAGATCGAGTAAGCGCTCTTGCTCGTCGTCAACCAAGTTGACCGAGCTCGTGCGAGGCGAGCCGAGTACTATTTCGGCGGGCAAGATGGCTTCTGCACCGTAGACCAATTGGAAAGGAGTTTCCCCGGTTGTCCGGCTGGCCGTAGTGCGAACTGCCCAGAGGACGGAAGGAACTTCGTCAACCCAGGCCTTATTGTGCTCGCGGAGTGCCGCGAACACGCGCCGTTTGATACCCTGGACGATATGTACGTTAGCTTGCTCGACTGCTCCATTGCTCTGTGGATGTGCCGCAGAGGCGAAACAGATCTTGGTGCCCGGTATTGCGATATTCTTGTAATAGCTCGCTCAGGCTGGTACCGTTATCCGTGATCAGCTTGTTGGGAATCCCAAAGCGCGTGACCACGTTGCTTTTGAAAAAGCGCACAGCCGTTTTGGCGTGAAGAGACGACACAGACTCTGCTTCAATCCACTTTGTAGAAGTGTCGATGGCGACGAGCAAGTGTGTGTAGCCCTTATACCCCTTAGGGAACGGGCCGAGCAGATCCAGGCCCCATGTGGAGAAAGGCCATGATGGAGGGATCGTTTGGAGCTCTTGGGTGGGCTTCTGTGCCTTCCAGGCGTGAAATTGGCAAGCTTTGCACTTAGTCACTATGTCCCGGGCGTCTTGTAACGCTGTGGGCCAGTAATAGACCATGCGAAACGCTTTGCCGACCATAGTTCTGAAGGAGGTGTGGTTGCCACAGGCACCCTCGTGTATGTTCCTAAGAAGGAACACACCCTCCTGTTGAGAGATGCATTTGGAGAGGACTCCCAGAGCACCTTGACGGCAAAGGATGCCGTCCACAAACTTGTATGGACTAGCACGC
This sequence comes from Raddia guianensis, assembly GCA_036346415.1. Taxonomy (NCBI): domain Eukaryota; kingdom Viridiplantae; phylum Streptophyta; class Magnoliopsida; order Poales; family Poaceae; genus Raddia; species Raddia guianensis. The sequence continues at coordinate 47,196,194 of CM070534.1, read as the reverse complement.
CTTATAAGCCGGGAACGCTCGGCCGTCTTGAGGTGGTCCCATCTGCAAGTCTGGGACAAATGGCGTTGTCTAGTCCATGACACCTTTCGATGACGGAAACAGCACCACCTGTCTCTGTTGCCTCATCCGGAGACATGATAGAGGGCTTGTAAAGGTGCTCGACGAGCACCCCTGCCGGAGCAGGTTCGCGTGAGGATCCATACTTGGATAGTTGGTCAGCCAAGAAGTTGTCCTTCCTGGGCACGAAGAGCACCTCGAAAAATCGAAAGTGCCGCTCCAACTTCCTCACTTCAACCAGGTATCACGCCATTGAGTCATCGCAGCACTGATACTCCTTATTTACCTGATTGATGACTAGCTGTGAATCTCCCTTCACAGACAGCCGTTGGACGCCGAGCGACTTGCACGCTCTTAGTCCCGCGAGGAGGGCCTCGTACTCCGCAGCGTTGTTAGTCGCTGCAAAGTGTAGTTGGATAGAATACTGAAGTTGCTCTCCTTGAGGGGAGATGAGAACAAAACCAGCCCCCGAGTTTCCAGTGCGCGAGCCATCAAGAAACATGGTCCAAGGGGGTTCATCAGGTTGCTCGGGAGCTTCCTAGGATTTGGTAGGCGAGTCCATTCAGCGACAAAGTCGGCCAAGACACAGGACTTAATAGCGATTCAGGCGACAAATGAATGTCAAATTCCACCAGTTCCATTGCCCATTTAGCTATACGTCCGCCAGTTTCCTTGTTACTTAGGATTTCTCCTAGAGGGAACTTGGTCGGGACGAGTATTTGATGCGCCTGAAAGTAGTGCCGAAGCTTCCTGGAGGACATGAGCAAGGCGTGAAACAACTCGGACCTCGGTGAACGCTCCTTTGATCCGTGAAGGACCTCGCTGACGTAATAGATTGGCCGCTGTATGCCTTCCCTTTCCACCGTCAAGACCGCGCTCACCGTATGCGGCATGCAGCGAAGGTACAATAAAAAGCCGCCGCTTTCGTGGTGGCGGGTAGTCAAGATCGGTGGGTTGGACAGGTATTGCTTTAGTTCTTGAAAAGATCGATCAGCCTCCTCTGTCCACTCGAAACCATTGTGCTTGCGCAGGGACTTAAAGAAGGGCAGCCCGCGTTCGCCTTGACGGGAAATAAATCTGCTCAAAGCAGCCATCCGTCCGGTGAGGCTCTGAACTTCCTTGACGGTAGTTGGAGCCTGCATATTTTCAATGGCCTCGATTTTTTTCAGGGTTAGCAGAGATTCCTTGCGAACCAATTACATAACCGAGCAACATTCCAGATCGAACACCAAAGGTACACTTCTCTGGATTTAATTTCATTCTGTGCCTGGCGAGGTTACGAAACGTCTCGTCCAGGTCTTTTACATGATCTGGAGCATATTTGCTCTTTACAACTATGTCATAGACATAGACCTCCAGGTTTCTTCCGCGCTGTTCTGGGAAAGTATTCTCCATTAATATTTGGGCGTGGAACCGACATTCTTGCAGACCGAAAGACATGGTCGTATAGCAGAAAGTGCCGAAGGGGGTGATGAAGGAAGTCTTCTCTTCATCCTCGGGGGAGATGCTTATTTGGTGATAACCGGAGTAAGCATCCAAAAAACTCAAGAGCTGGGCATCCGCGGTCGCGTCGACCAACTGGTCTATGCGAGGCAGCGGGAAGTTGTCCTTTGGACAAGCAACGTTCAGATCTGTGTAATCGACACACATCCTCCACTTGCCACCTTTCTTCTTTACAATGACAGGGTTGGCCAGCCACTCGGTGTGATCAACCTCGCGGATGAAACCAGCAGTGAGCAGCTTGCCAAGCTGATCCTTGATGATCCCCTGCTTGAAGTCCGAAAAGCGTCGAAACTTCTGGTGAACAGGCTTCTTGTCCGGCCGGACTGCCAGTTTATGCTCTATAACCTCCCTTGGGACCCCGGGCATGTCAGACGGCTCCTAGGCAAACACGTCTGCATTAGCTCGGAGGAAGGCAATGAACTCGCATTCCTATTTGGGGTCCAGATTGGTCCCCAAATGAACTGTCTTAGAAGAGTCGTCCAAAGACAGCGGAACTTTCTTGATATCTCCCCCTGGCTGAAGGGAGACCCTAGGGCGTGCAGACTTAGTCTGCAGAACATCGGGACCACGCGGCGGAAGCTGGTCGACCAGGGCAAGGGACTGCTCGTCGCAATCCAGAGCAGCTTTGTAGTTGCCCTTGACCGTGATCACACCGTTGGGACCCGGTATCTTCACACAATGATAAGCGTGGTGGGACACGGCCATGAACTTGGCAAGAGATGGCCGGCCCAAGATCGCGTTGTAGACGGATGGGAAGTCGACCACGTCAAACGTGATCAACTCTGTCCGGAAGTTGTTTGGACTGCCGAAGGTGACAGGCAGAACAATCTGTCCCAACGGCCGAACAGCTTATCCCGGGACGATGCCATAGAAAGGCATCGCGACCTCTTTAAGTTTGGAACGAGGAATCTGCATCTCGTCCAAGACCTAGCAGAAAGCAAGTCCAAAGCGCTCCTGCCGTCGATCAAGACGCGGCCAACTTTGGCGTTGCTGATGGTCGGGGCGACCACCAGTGGGAGCCGCTGAGGCTTGGTCATCCCAGTGAGGCAATCCTCCTGAGAGAAGGAGATGGGAACCTCGGTCCACTTGATCGATTCGGGCTGTAGTTTGCCCTTCTCAACGTTGTGGACCTCCCGAGCAGCTTCCTTAAGGCTGCGCCGAGAGGGATAAGCCGAGGAGCCGCCGAAGATAACGACGATATGGTTCACGGGCTCTTGATACTCATCATCGTCGTCCCGATCACCATCGTCGGTTTGGCGCTTAGCCTTGCCGGTATCACCTTTCTCTGGCAGGGTGGGCATTGGGCCCTTGCCGTTGTAGAAATCCTCGAGCTTTGCAGCCCAGGTCCTGCGGTGGCGTGTATCATGCCCGTAGTTCTGGTGGAACTTGCAGTATCGGTCACTTGGACCTTTCTTGCCTTGGTTGCCTCCCTGGGCGGGCTTCTTGCTCTTATAGTTATTGTTGGGCTTTTTCTGCCTATCCTTGGGACGAGGTGTGCAATCTATACCGGTGACGGTGTTGTTCGCATCACCCTTCTTTTTCTTCTGGGACTTCTTGTCACTAGGATTATTGCTGCTCTTCTTCTTTTCTTCCACACCAGGCTAGGCGGGCAGCTCGCCCTTGTCGAACGCCTTTTTATATTGAGCAGCTCTGCCAAGATTGGCATAGCGATCACCGCATTTGAACAGATCGTTGGCGGTCCAGGTCTCATTGATCTCGAGATCCTGGGTGAGCCGCTCGTCGCGGACTCCGTTTTTGAAGGCGCAGACAACAGATTCCTCCGAGATGTTTAGGATCGTGTTGCGAATCTTGATGAAACGCTTCACGAAGTTGCGGAGGGTCTCCCCGTTCATCTGGATCATCTGGTGCAGATCATCCTCCTTACCCAGACGCACGTAACAGCTCTCGAAATTGGCAATCAGAGCGTCACAAAGCTGGTTCCAAGAGCTGATGGAACCCTCTTGCTGATTGAACAGCCACGTCCGAGCAGCACCCTCAAGGACAGTCGGGAGGTAATTAGCCATGACAAGCTCGTCACCCCCGGCCGCCATGATGGCCATAGCGTAGATGGAAAGGAACTCCTCTGGGTTCTGGGTCCCATTGTACCTCTCCATGTGTTCGGGCTTGAACTTTGAGGGCCACCGAACAGAGCGAAGCTCGTCAGAGAAAGCCCTACAGCCCAAGGCGTAAGACCGGCCACCTTCCCCAGCGGAACCTAGCCTTGAAAAGACGTTGGTCCTGTTGGTCAGGGGAACTCTAGCTGAGCGGGAGGTTTCTGGCTGGAGGAACTCTCTCCGTGATAAGCCCCCACGCTCCTTCCTCGTGGTTGCGACAACGCGCTCCTCGCGAGGGGATCGTCCGTGATCATCGCGTGCACGCTTGCCCCTGTGGTCGCGATGACTATGGGGACTTGGCGGCGGTGGCGACCACGGGCGGCTTGCTCGTGGGCGGTGATCGCCGATGGTGGCGGCGGTCACGCGATCGTCGGATCGCTCATCGTCGAATCCACCGGACGAGCTCGCCTTATTGCCGGATGAGGCTTCACCTATAGATTTAAGGCCCTCGACCAGTTTCTCGAGGTGAGTAGCTACAGCATCGCCCACAAGGACGAGATTGTCCTGGTGAGCGGATCTGATTCTGTTGCCGGGCTGGAGCCGTTCCGCTCCGCTCCATTGGTCACAGGATCACGAGGCATCCGCGTCTTGCCCGATTAGAGTGCAGGCGCGGGATTCCGCCCGGGTAGGCTGAACTTCTGTCGGGGGTCTTGGCGTAGGTGCGCGAGGCGGATCGCATCGCAGACGCTTGCGCTGATCGCGGATCTGCGCTAGGGTTTGGTTGATGGACTCGTCGAAAGTGCGGCGAACAATATCTTGCTCGCGAGCAGATTGTGCGGCTCCATCTTGGTGCCGAGCAGAATTGACCCGCTCGATCTCTTCGGCCGCCGTGACCCGTGCAGGATCCCCTGAGGTTCCTGCACCGGCCATGTTGACGCTGCGGTGGCCGTGCGTTGGTGCGCTAGACGGCGTCATCACTGTGTCGCCATAGGAGGAATCAACCGACATAGTCTTGGAGTCTGATAGATCTAAACCAGCGTATAGATCGTCGGTTCCGTATTCATCGTCGATGACGGGAGCTCGATCCGAGACCATCTCCGGAGCGTATCCAGAGACCTCCGTCTCAGATATAGACATCGATCTAGGTCGATAAGATCGAGTCGAGCTGGCAGGGGAAGAGACATCCTGCCCTTCTGAGTCGTATTCCTCAAGGAGAATCTTCGTGTCGCTGATAGAGTTCGACATGCTTGACCTGCGTGTCCCCACGGACGGCGCCAACTGTCGACGGTTGGGATATTGACCCAAGTCAACTAAGCTTCTTCAAGAGGGAGATAAGAGACACGCCGAACAGAACGAACAACAACGAACAGGGAGACAAGGGTTTTTATCCTGGTTCGGGCCTCTCGGGAGAGATAATAGCCTTACGTCTAGCCTTTCTTATATATCAAAGATGAATACAAGAGGATTCCGACGAGACGAACAAGTCTCAGCGAGATTATATGTGTACAAGCGAAGATCAGGTGTCTATGAGATGCTAAGACGTAAACTCGATGCCCCCTAAATGCCGTGGGGGCTTGGTTTATATAGTGCGGAACAAACCGACCTACCGAGGGATAATCGGGCCGGGCTAACTACGAGACCGTAACGAACTCGTACGTGCCAAATACATCCCGAGGTAGATAAGGTAAACTCCATGTCTTGGGGATCACGACTCCTATTCCAATCCGGGAAACCATGTCCGGGTCTTCACGTAGCCGTGCAGAACTCTTGTTCGAGACAGACTCAAACATGATTCCTTGGCCGTTACGCACCATGCCAGCCAGGGAGCTGCCCGGCAGGATGCATATGGGCTAGATAGAACCTTCCAGGGAGCTGGGCCCTAGTAGGCTGTTGATTGGGCCGTCAAGGAGTGGGCCATGGCAATGGGCCGTAATTTTATCCCCGACACGAAGGTTTCTACCAAGGCATCCTCAATCTTTGTTTTCTTATTTGACGTTGACAGAAGACAAAGCAGTTCTACATTGTTGTGTTTCGCATCTTGATCCTCCAAGGGTCTTCTTTGTTGTTTCATTTTTGTAATGGTTCATGATGATGTCTCTTTGTTTTGATGGTAAATTGCACTGCGGGCCTTAAAGTTGTCCTGTGTTTGCACTTAGGTCCAAAACTTCTAAAACTAGAGAATTGGGTACACGAAGTTATGTCATTGTTTCAGTTAGGTCCAAAATAGTGTGTAGAGAGCGGTTCTAATGACAGACAACCTAGTCAACAAAATATATGATCATTTGTGTGTCATTCTAAATCAATAAAAAAATAAATTCAAGTTGAAAATATAAAAACTCTACTTATCTAAAATTTATTTAAAAAACCATAATAAACATATAAAAATATTAAATTTATAAATAAACTTGGGATAAAGTGGTAAAAAAATACAAATCCTAAAATCTATAAAAAAAAGTTAACAAGATATTTTTTAATTATAAAATCCTTAAATATTGTAATATACATAAAACAACTATAAAAATTCCTGAGTCATTTTTTTAAAAACTGAAATACATTAAAAATAAGTAAATTTTGGGAAAAAAAACTAGAAAGCACATAAAAGTAGATAAAATATCAAAAAACCAAAATTGATAAAAAAAATCAAATATCATAATGCGAGAATAGAGTGGCCAAGAGATAGAAAGGAGGAGAGGGAAGAAAAAATAAGATGAGCAGAGAGAGATAGAGAGAGTGTGTGTGTGTGTGCACACAATTGATAAGATTTATGTTTTTGTTATTTTTATTTTTAATAAATATTTAAATTTTTCTATGGGTTTTATGGATTTTATAAGAATTTTTTGTTTTAGATCTTTTATTGTTTTCATAGATTTTGGATTTACTAAGTTTATTATGGCTTTAGTATTTTTTAAATTATTTCATTCCTTTTTATTTTATTTTTTTAAGGCATTTTAGTCTTTCACGGTTCTTTTTGGATTTTTGGATTCCTTTTATGAACTTTCAATATGAATTTGGTCTTTTATTGATTTATAATGGTATATCTCTTTGACCACATATTACGTTTAATATATAGGCGGTTATGTTATCAATAAATCACCCTCTTTGTACCATTTTTGATGTAACTAAAACGGTAACATTACTTTATGTATGTAAATATCTACTTTTGTAAATATTGAATCTAACTGAAAACACGACACAATTTTAAGGACATATGATACAATTTACTCTTGCTTTATTGTAACACACTCTTTGTAAAAAAAAAAGTAGCCTTTATACTTTTTGAAAAATAATTACCGTTAAACTTGCAACCTCCTACTGACCTAGGCGTTGCAATTGATTGGTTTGTTTGTCATTTTAAATTTTTATTCCTAGATTTCCTCCTGTCACATATAACGTCCACTGATCCACCGGAAGTTAATTCCCCTGTTACCGGAAATTTGGCAAATAACCAAATCTCTCCTAGCAGCCTTCCCAAATCTCACACCGGCAGGATCGTAATCCATGCACTAATCCACGAAGAGCCCCTCCAGCATTTGCAGATTGCATTCCACGCACCTCTCTCGCTCTGCGGCTAAGGTTCCGCCGCCGGAACAAGAGGATCACGTCCTGTGCGGTCGCAGGCCGGCCGCCGCTCTTCTTGTGCAGCTGCAGCGGCGACGTGTCGTCAAGGCCACGCGGTTGTGGAAGCCAAGGCCTCTACTGGACGTGTCCTGAATAATGGAACCCATGTTACTCATTTCTCTGTTGGGACTTGGGAGTATGAACAAAGAAGTGGCAAGGTAGTGTGTATAGGCGTTTGACGCGCGCACTAGATTGTCGTGTAAAGATTTGGTAGGTGAATCCGTTTCGTGCAGACGATTTTGCAGATGAGAAGTTGTTCAACAGTTTTTCACTACGCATGCATTTTTTTTTTTTTTGAACAAAGGGCAGGAGAACTGCCATCTATTGACCGCAGGGGCTAGGTTAATTAGCTAATTACAAAAGAAGACCTTGCGGTCATCCACAGCCACAGTTCGTCGAGTAGAAACTGAAGGAAGATGAGCCGTTGTCGGTCCACTTGTCTAAATATGCGATTGTTACGCTCAAGTCAGAGGTGCCAGATGGTTTCGAAAATGAGCGAGAAAGTGCACTGCCGCGGCCCGCCACCCCGGTGGATAATCATTGCCCACCATTGAGCGAAGCTGATGTTGTCCCTCCAGCTGTCTGGCTGAAGAATAGGGGTGTTCGTTTGCTGCGCGAGTCAAGACCAAATGAATCGGCTGAAATTCGCATTCTAAGAATAGGTGTTCTGGGGTCTTCAGGTTTCGTCTGCATAGGGGGCAGAAGTAGTTGTTTGGAATCAACCGTGTCATTAATGCATCTGCTGTGAGGACGCGCCTATGGAGGAGTTACCAGAGGAAGAACTTGCATTCCAAGGGCGCCCAGTGCTTCTAGACTTGATGGATATGGGGCGAAGCACAGCGACCAATGAATTGCAGCTTGTAGGCGGAGCTCACTGTGAATGTGCCATTTTTGGTGAAACGCTAGGAGAACAAGTCCACCTCACTTGAGGATAGCGTGATATGGGAGATCCTGAGGAGCGGCGAGATGAGCTCGGGGACCATCTGCGGGGTTAGGTTTAACCTTAGGTCGGAGAGCCAAGCTGCCCCTTCGAAAGCCTCCTTGACAGATTTGTTCTTCCTAGAAGAGGCGCTGAATAGCTGAGGGGCCAACACCATTGGTGCGTAGCTCGAGAGCCAACGATCCTGCCAAAACGAGATGGAAGAACCGTCTTGAAGAGTGAGGGCAATACCAACCCTTAAAAGGTCGAGGTCTTGTCTGGTGGGGTCCTCGCGGTCGAAGGAGCGGTAGGGGAAGCTCTGCAATTCCATAACCAGCGGAGACGCAGAGCCCTGGCGAAGCAAGTGAGGTCTAGGACCCCAAGGCACCCAAGGGAAGTTGGGGAGCAAACAGTGCCCCAATTGATTTGACAATGTCCCTTGCAACGGAGTTTGTCCCTTTTCAAAGCCAGGCACGTCTCACCTTGTCATCTTCTTAAGCACTGATGAGGGGGATTGATGACGGAAAGTACATAGGTGGGCAGTGCCTTTGCCTTTTGCATTGACCACGTGATAGTCAGACCTTTGCCTTTTGGCTCGCTTTGACTGGTGTGATGGATGTGAAATATTTCTAGCCCAATTCATTGCTGCTCTTCTGTCCGTCTTGCTCTCCCCTTCCTCCTCGTATTCCCAATAGAAACTCGCGTTCGTCTCTCCCATTCCTGCTCACGCCCCTAGCAGAAACTTGCCGACGACGACTCGACGGAGGAAATCGGCGTGGAGTTGCTCCCTCATTCTCCATCTCCCTTACCTATCTCTCTATCTCTCTGTCTTCCCCCTTCTCTTTGTTTTTCCTCTTCCTCTCTCCATCCCTATCTATGAATCTCCCCCATGGGTTCATCCAACGAGGGGAAGTCGACCATGGTGGTCGGATCCGGCGAGGATAGTGCGGAAGCTCGTCGGATTAGGTGAAGAAAG